>OU342631.1:59248056-59848056 GCA_910589415.1 Malachius bipustulatus | reverse complement strand
TATTTAAAAAGGAACTTTGAAAACCAGGTGTGAGACAAATTATCAAGAAATTTTCAAGCCGAGTTGTATTTTACTGCTGCAATAAAGATATATTTCGTTTCTTTTCTTGTTTTAATGTTCAATTAGTATTTTACTTAACGAAATGTCTATTCGATTTTCGATTGGCGCAATTAGGCGGACATTTGCTTACTCGCAAATCGCAATATTATATTACAAAGTTATTATTGTGAAATTGTTTAACGACTGAAGGACCAGGGCTATTAACCCCGAAGGAAACAGGAGTAGATAGGTTGCACAATGAATAATTCGAATAATTATAGGTACTGACCTTCGGTCTGCTTCTGTCTCCTGCTGTGAGGGTTGGTAATCACTTTAATTTAACGATTATAAGCTGCGGTTGTAAGTCACGGCTTTGGTTCACAATCGGTGCTTTAACGATTGAACTGCAATTGTAAGACGCGGTTCACTATACGAATTTGATACGACACGATTTGTCGTATCATGAAATGCGATTTTACTCGACGATTACGATTACAAACCAAGTCCAATTGACACGACACGATTTTGCCGTCTCACGAATGCGACTTGTTGCCACGACTTCGGCTGGTCAAGTATCTGTTTTCTTCCTTCTTCCTTCATGTGCGGGCGAGTGTGCGGGTAAAAGGTAGGAAGGGAAGGGTGTTGTTCTCTGAACCACGAGTCTGGCGATGACGAACGAAAATGTTGATGCATGAATTTAGCGTATCGTTCGTCACGATTAGGTCTCAATTTCGACCGATCAAATTAACTATGATGACGGAACAGAAATTTTAAGCGTAAAATTTTAAATTGGGGCATTTAATTAGCCTTTAATTACTGCGCAAGTGGAATTAGGATTTTATTTTCTTACACCACTTTTTAGTGCATGCTCTGCCAGCAAACTAGCAGAACAGCAGTCATTTTTAAAAAAATGCGCGGAGGATAATGGACGTTAATTCCATGTTGTAATTAGTGACAGTTTCCTCAACTAATCTTTACAAAAGTTCAAATCGATTGTCATATTATGATATGCCATGTTGAAGCTGTTGAGCCAGAAAATTGACAAATATAAAGTAATGCATTATTCATTTGTGTTATATTGTTTCTCTTTTGCTGTTTCAGAGATTATTTTGGTTTGGCCCACCTCTGCAATATACCAAGCGAATTAATGAGCAGTGTTACTCTTAGTCAGAACCCTACATTAAAAATTTTGACATTATGGTGCGAAAGAGAAACTCCAGAAATCTGTACAATTCAGAAACTCTTAACGTTCCTCGAAGAATTGGACAGATTCGACGTTGTGGACGACATTCAGGATTCCTTAAGTAAGTTCTGTTCTGTAAAATGCCACTCCAAAAATCAATGTAAGATTATTCTATGTTATATCTAAAAAAAAATTATGATGACAAAGCCGACGAAATTTTTTTTAATAGTTGAACAAGAAATATAACGAAACGACTTTTGGTTTATTATGAATGATGATTTTATATGTTATTGTCATCATCAGTAAAATTATCCAGGTGAAAGGCAGAGTAGGATAGCTTATACTAACTTTGCATTACAGACAGAAAATGTTTCTTTTCAGGGTAGGTACATTTAAATGACTTTGAAGGGAGTTTTCAGATAGCTTGTTGTATCGTGTGATCCACAAAATTTTTCATCAACTAGTGCCTTGGAAGAGAGAGATAGCAATTGCAGTCATGTCTGAGCTCATTGCACCTGAGCACACCTACCAATAGTTTGCATTTTATCTGACAGACTGGCAGGCATGCTTCATTTTTTCCAAGACACTAGTTGATGAAAAATTTTGTGGATCATCCGATACAATTAAAATGTTCAAAATTTTCAGGAACATTAACTTTTCATGGTAGATTATAAGGGTATAAAGGACTTACTAAAAAGTATATGAGGTGTTATTCCTACATTTGAGTGAGCGCAGGTAAAGCAACAGGGAAGTATTATTTGAATTGTATTTACGCAGTTATATTTCTTTTAAAAATACATGCCGATATTCCTTCTTTCTTGAACTCTCACATTCATCCGTTTGCTTGCAGATTTATTTAATGGATTTTTTTGTTGAAAAATGCTACCAGCACATCTTGGAAGCACATTATACTTAATTCAAACTTGCAGGTATTCAAGTAGCTCTAAGTCAAACATTATTATGCAATGTTACTTTCTAAGAAGTCCGGGCCCTGTTTTCGTTGTGTCCCTCGATACGCTCTTACTTTCAAGTTTGTATATGTTTTGTATGTTTTGTGTAAATACCTGTCAGAGTCCTTTTATGTATTATTTACCTACCGCGGTGTACCTATACCCCTATAATCTACCATGGAAAGTATACTTTCTTTAAAATTTGGAACGACTTTACTTCAATTGATTTTTTTCTTATTATATTAATTAAAAATTAGATACAGGGTGAGTCCGTTTTTTTTTGTAGCAAGACATCAGTTTATAGAAAAACTGTTTTAAGGAATAAAAGTTCCCATAAACATAGGTTCGGAACAGCTTAGACAAAAAGATACAGTATATTAATACTGTATCTTTTGTTGCTGCCTGAGTCTAAAACTCTTTATTTGGGTTCTCGGGCGCTCCAGACTTGACAACTGTCAGGACGATGGGTTAAAACCCGACTCCAATACGACAGGCTATTGATTTGTCTTTATACTCATTAAGACCTACCTACCTACGGTTTGTTGTAAAAAGATACAGTGTTGAAAAAATATATTTTTTTAATTTCACAGCTTTTCTCAATATTTTTGTTTTATATCAAGAGGTTATTTGTTATAATTTAGAGCACACAAAACGAAGAAAATCACGGGTGAAAAAATTCATCAGTGACCTAGATACTGTTATTAAAAACTCATTAAGCTTATTTACGTACCTTGTAATAGTTTTTTTTCTTTCATGAAAAATAGTCTTTAGTTTTTGAGAAGTTCTATTGGAACAGAATATTTAGATTTGTTTGGGACAGTAGAATAGAAAATAATGTAATAATAAGGTGAAATGTCATAAAATATTTTTGTAAAATAATTAGAATAATTAGAATAAGTAAGATAGAGAGTGTATGGGAGAAATGTCAGGCATAAAATTATTAAAAGTCACAATTTTGGAAGAAACGAACACCAACTCTAGTAGCATGGAAATTGGCTGTTAGAAGGGGGAAAACATAACATGTCCAAAGAGGATTTTGTGTGTTGTACTCAAGAAGAGAAATGAATTTTGTACTATTATTGATAATAATAGTCTTAGAGATTACTCTGTAGAGGAATAAAGAAACGTAACACAATTCACAAGTGATAAATAATAAGTTTTATTGAACAACTTTTAGGAACATCTCACAGTCGCCATTACTCTACTTGTGCTGTCAGTCACGCGCCCTGTTGCCAAGACCGTCACAATCTCCTAACAGCACATCCTCCCCTTTTTAGTCTAATACTCTAATACATAATCTTCTAGATACACAGGTTTCTTTCTATTTCTAACAGGTCTACTTTTACATGCTATAGGAGTACTACGAGCACAAAGAGTCTCATTAATTCCTACTTCATTATGAACAACCTCAGAAAAGGTAACAATACGTTCTTCCCTCTGACTAATGTCATCGGGAGCATTAGGTGCACTGAAACTCCGTGTCTCGGATCTAGAAGTCGGAGGTTCAGACGGTGTCGGGGTAATTACTTGTCGAGGAATATGATAAGGTGTGGGAATCAAATGCCATCTGTTCCTACGGTAGGTACCCCTAGAAGTTTCCACTACATAAGACCTAGGTTCCGGTAATACTGCAATAATTTTCCCGTACTCTCTCACATCAACCACCCAAACACCATCTCCTACATTTAGATTACTTAACTCTCTAGACCGGTGTCTTATCAAATTGGATTGCAGACTTATTCTTAGCTTTACTCTCTCTTTGAAAAACATCTCGCGTATCTACAGTCTCATAAAGTTTTTTCGAAATCATTGGTAAGGGTGACCTCAATTTTCTATTCATTAGTAACTCAGCTGGACTAAACCCGCACTGTAATGGGGTGGTGCGATATGCTAATAAAGCCAAATAAATGTCTTTGTTTTTCTTAATCAGGGTTTTGGCTGTCTTTACCGCAGCTTCTACGCATCCGTTTGATTGTGCAAAATAGGGACTACTGGTTATATGCCTGAAATCATATTCTCTAGCAAACTGCTTGAATTCCGCTTGGAACTGTGGCCCGTTATCCGATCTTACTATCTCCGCTATACCGTATCTAGAAAAGAGTTCTTTTAGTTTACTTATGACTATTGATTCAGTCATTTTGACAAGTTTAAAAATTTCAAAAAATCTGGAAAAGTACCTAATCGGTAACTATCAAATACCACGAATCTGTTTTAAATAAGTCGGTTGCAATTCTCTGCCACGGTCTTTCAGGAAAATCATCTTTAATAAATGTTTCTTTTGGGTTAGATCTATGTTCTACACATTGCGGACAATTTCTAACCACATTTTCTAGTTGAGTGGAGAGACCGAGCCACCAAACTGATGCTTTTGCTCGTTCCCTACACTTGACCACACCTAAATGTCCTTGATGTAGAAATTCTAAACAGCGAAATTGTAGAGATTTTGGTATTATTATTCTAGATCCTCTCAACAAAATTCCTTCACTAAACGATATTTCGTGTCTATAGTTAAAATAAGGTAAAAGGCTTTCATCTAGTTTGTTTTTATTAGGCCAACCGTCGAAGATATATTCTTTTAGTAATTTACAAATTTCGTCTTTCTCTTGTTCGACAATTATTTCTTCTATGAAATATGATTTGACTGGTACATTTCTGATTATTAAGTTTACGTGAGCTTCTACATCTTGAGCTAGTTTGTCATCTTTGGGTACCACTTAATTTTTTGAAAAATTTCGTGATAAAGCATCAGCTACCACTAGCAGTTTCCCTGGAATATATTCGACTAGATATTGATACCTCATTAGACGAATTCTAAAACGCTGCAACCGAGGTGTCAATTCGTCGATTGGTTTACTTTGTAAAATTTGAATGAGCGGTTTGTGATCGGTTTCTAAAAAGAAGACCAATCCCGTTACATATTCCTGAAACTTGTCGGCTGCCCACGTCAACGCTAAAGCTTCTTTCTCTATCAGGGCGTATCTTTTTTCTGTTGGCGACAATAGTCTAGAAGCATAATGCTACTACTTCTTTATGACCATTCTTAGATTGAATTAAACATGCTCCCAATCCATAAGATGATGAATCAGCTGAAATGGATATCTTTTTTGACTGGTCAAAATAGGCTAGACATGGGCTGCACTGTAATACTTCTTTGATTTTATTGAATGCCTCTTCTTGAGAACTATCTCAACTATATGACACGTTTTTTTTTAAATAATGAAGTCAATGGTTCAAGAATCTCTGATTTATTAGCTATAAATCGGCTAGAGAAATTTATCATTCCTAAGAATTGTAAGAGTTCCTTTTTATTAGTGCACCCAGTTAGAAATCTGTTTGATTTAAAAAAGCGTCTAAGCTGGCTATACTCTCTATTGTTATAAATAATGTGTGTGTGTGAGTAAAGTTGAACATTCATGTGCTTCCAATCGAGATGACGACTGCAGGTGTTAACGTGACAAAAGTCAGACGAGCAGATTTAGAGAAAGGAAGGGAGATCGGAGGTTTTCAGCCCTGCAGCGATGAAATGAAGGAGTTCCAAGGACAGTCTACCTTTAGCCAGCAAATTGGACGGTAGAGCTCGAGAACGAAACGAGTACCTACCTAGGTATACTTGGTACTTATTGAGTTTCGGGATTTGCGTGGATATTAAGGTGAAGACCGACCGGAGTGTTGTGTACTATAGTCAGAGGAAATCAACCCTGAGCACAGCCAGGTTAAAGCAGTAAGCAATCACCATTAAAATAACTACGAAATAATTAAAGATTATAATAAAACCCTTAAACTATTAAATAAAAGGATAAAACCTCATCTAATAATAATAACAATAATAAATAATTATAATAGTAATAACTCCAAATAACTAAAACGGAAATCCTGATAATTAATAAATAAATAACTTTGTTATCGATACCATAATCCATAAAATAATATAACGATCTCCTTTGGAATTTAGGCACGTGCGAAGAAAGAAGATTTTAGTTAGGTATCTGGGAGCATGCTATTTTCTTTTATTAGCTATAAATGGTAGACTATTAAGTACTTGTTTATTATTGATGATTTTAATTATTGTTCTGATTGGAAATTTGATCTAATGAATAAATTAAGTTAAGTTGTCGGGTTTCGTTTGCTTTTGAATTAATATTGCCCATTAGCCCTGAATTTGAATACTTAAAGTTCATAAAAGAGTCTCTAGCCGAGGAAAGAATTCACAAAATTAGTAGAGTTAAAAATTTGCACGAGTGCATTAGTTGGTTTAGGAAATTTTTTTATACTAGAAATTTTTTCTGGATCTACTGCGATTCCCTCTGTGGAAATATGGTGACCCAGAAACTTAAGTTCCTGCACCCCTATTATGCATTTTAGTTTGTTTAATGTTATGCCCTCGAGGTCAATTTTCTTTAGTACTTCATTCAGAATTTTATCGTGTTCGATTTTGGTAGGAGCATGAATTAAAATATCGTCTATATGACTAATTACCCCCTTAATACCCATCAGTGCTTTATTTAAAAGAATTGAAAAATATTCTGGGGCGCAAGTAATCCCAAAGGGTAGGCGTTTAAATAAGAATCTTCCGTAGAGAGTAATAAAATAATGTAGTCAAATGCTGAGAATCCTTACTGAGCTTAATCTGGTAAAACCCTGAAGTACAGTCTAATTTCGAAAACCATTTTGAACCTTTTATCTGTGCTAAAATATTTTCAATTTTGCCTATAGGAAAATATGATCTTAACACAGCTTTATTTAAATGAGTATAGTCAACACAGAGTCGGACTTTTGATTGTTTTTGTACAACTACTATAGGACTGAGACCCAGGGAGTATAATAGTCTACTACTTCTATAATGTCAAGTTTCTGTAATCTATCCAATTCTTCTTTCAGTGGATTCAATAAGGGAATGGGCGTATGGGTACAACTCGCGGTGTACTCTGAATATAAGGTTGGACCCCTTCTCTAATTTTTATTTCCATCTCAGTCCTGAACGTACCTATGTCACTAAAAATCCTAGGAAATCTCTGTTGGATACCGTCCACACTATCTATATGATTGTCTGAATCTACTACACATAAAGAATTATTATTGTGATAATACAAAAGTTTCAATTTAACTATGGATGCCCTACCTATTATTGGCTTAATTAATCCTTTAATAACATATACTTCTGTCTCAACCGCCATATTACCTTTGTTTAACTTTACTTGTACCGTCCCTGCTATATCCAATTTGACGCCAGACGGACCGGTTACAATTTTTGTACTAGGACGTAACTTTTCTAACAAATAGGAATTCAAGAAAGTATTTGGCAAGCAAGTAATATCTGTGTCCGTATCAACTAGGAAGCTTACTTCTTTTCCCAACTCAGTTATATAAATATTCACTAACCATTCCTTAGCATTTGTATATGCATCTACATGGAGTAACTCTATGGAACCTAAGTAATTATTATTTCCTGTTCTATCTACTTTCTCGGTATAGTCGCTTGATCTATCCTGTCCTTCTTCACTATAACTATTATCGCAATACATGGATCTGACCTTTGTATTCCTGCAGACTGCTGCCCAGTGTCCCTGTTTCTTGCAGTTATTACAAACAGACCTATTTGCTGGACAGCGTTCACGAAAGTGCCATTGGTATCCGCAAAAGCCTCACTTCTTATCTACTGGTCTATTATTGTGCCCATTATTTTCTTCATCACTGCGACTTTTCTGATAATAATATGGCAATTTATCTGCAGTTGGTGCAGCATTGGCTGATCCAGCAGCACTGGAACTACTTTGCTGGAAGTATCTCCTACGACCTTGACTTTGACCAGCTTGGATCACAGCTGCTGTAACCTCTGAAGCATAGTTGCTCCTCCCATCTTGTCTCTCCTGTATCTCCCGACTCTGACTAGCTTGCAATTCAGCCTGTTTCGCAATAGTAACGCATTCTTGTAGAGTGAGATCTTCTTTTAATTGTAATCTTTCACTGGTTTTAACGTCTCTCATACCGACAACAATTCGATCTCTGATTAACTGTTCTTTCAACGTTCCATAATCACAGTTTTCAACTAAGCTATGTAAACTGGTAATGTATGCTTCAATGGACTCACCCGGCGCTTGAACTCTGAAGTTCAAGCGCCGGTGAAAATCTGATAATTTTCACCACCTTGTATAAACATTTCAACTGCATAATTGGATGCCTTATAAAAAGTTAAGATAGGAACATATGAGCCGTTTTTTGATATTACGGGCCGTTTTGGTGGTAAATGGGTTTAAATTTGGAAAATTGCGATTTTCACTTGTTTATAACTCATAGCCGACTCAATTTAAACTGCAACTATAAGCACCATTGTTATTACATTTTCTCAGACAATCTGAAAATGCAATAATATATGGGGTGTCCCATTTAAAAAAACAAAGGTGGCCATTGCTTTCGCCATTTTTAAATGTGCTGCCATCTTGGTAATATTTCATTTTGACTCGTTATTAGGTACAATAGGACCAGAATTACTTGGCCTTTGGTTCCGAGAATAATTACTGTTGAAGACGGGTTATATTAGAAATGTACTGTATTGGTCATTGCAGATTTCAGGCGTGGCTATAGTAGGGTGTATAGGTACCTAGTCGAGTTAATAATTTTTAAAAGTTTTCCAGATATTGTACGTAAAAGGCAAAATACTCCCTCCTCAAACGGCCAACTTATTTTGGACGTATTGTATGTTGCCTAAGTTCCAAATTTCGGATTCCTAGATCATATTTTGGAAGTCGAATTTTTTATAATGTAGCGTTTCAATCAATCACCCTGTATAGCATATGAGGTAAAGCTCACAAGCTTTTGGCTAGCTATCTGGATAAAAGGTTACAATGTACAAAAATAAATGACGTAACTAGCTAATTCTGCTTTGTGAAAACTGGAGTGCCACAGGGAACTGTACTGAGACCATTACTGTTTGTACTATATACAAATGATCTTCTGAATCTTGTGCCAAACAGTATTTTATAATATCCTTTGCTGATGATACAGCTGTAATATCTTATGATAGTAACTGGTTACTGGTACAAGAAAAAATGAATCATAATTTAAACAGAGCGGCAGAATGGCTTGCTAAAAATAAATTATCACTAAATGTAGAGAAAACGTCTACAATGATGTTTGGAAGTTACTGCAATAGTGTTCCTGAGCAATTTGATGTATATACAGTGTGTCCCAGCTCATTCGAAGCGGTCTCGGTAAGCCAAACGATGGATTTTTTCAAAATATTTTTTGCAAATTCAAGTGCAGGATCACAATGGCCATAATTGGTATTTTGAAAAAAAAAAAATTGATTTTTTAAAATTTATTTTAAAACTTTTTTATCAATAATTTTGATATTTAATGCAAAAAACTTAAAAAATAAGTTTTTTCAATTAATTATAAACATTTAAAAATTGATAAAATTAAAAAAAAATCACGTGACTATAAACGCGCCAATATTGGTTACCATAGTTGTGACGTCATAATGTTATAGCTATTCAATAACAATACAGCGTTTACGGCTATTACACGTGACTAGACAATAATATTGAAAATTTATTGCTAAAAAACGAGTTGTTAGTTGGTTCCGATTAGCTATTTATTCTCCATTATATCAAATACAGGGTGATTCATGAGTGACCTTACATAGACCAATGGTGATAAGCGGACTTCAAGGCGGGTCGAAAACCACAAAAGAATTTTTTTTTGTGTGATTGGTTAAGAAGTTACAGGGTGTTTTATGTCTCAGGTACAAAACTTTGATAGGCGATATTTCTGAAACGGCTGGAGATATTTTGTAGAAATTTACTAGGAATGGTGCATTCCGGAAACTCATCAAAACCGCATTCTGAGTTAATTAAAAATCCAGGACCGGACTTGAAAATTTTTGCCCCCATGGTCTTTGTTGAAAAAGTTTATTTTCTGACCGTGCTACTGAAAAACTGTCATCGAATTTGAAAAGATAAGAAAAAACTCTATAGAAATCATTCCTCAATTTGAACACCCAAACCGTCTCGAAAAAAAAATGTCAAAGTAAAACTTCTCAGTAAATAATCGTTTTCGAGCAGACATATTTTACTTAATGTTCGTCTGAATTCCTTCAAATTTATTTTTTGACTTGTTTCTGTGGGGAAAATGTTGGACAGAAGGCCACGCTTTATTACTGGGAAATCAGGTGTCAACTACAAAATTTTCAGATTTCACTAATAATCACAAATCATTTCACTAATAACGAATACGCAGACATTATGTTTGTGTATGGTTTCTGCAATGGAAATTCAAGAGCAGCTGCGAGAGAATACCATAGAAGATCACAATCGAAGAACACCGGCCCATGTAACGTTTCGCGTCTGTTTTCCAATTTTCTCGAAACCACGGCATATTTCCCTGAGTTCAAAGGAATGCTGAACCTCAATTGGAAAATCTGAGCCATCAAAACATCGTGGAGATGGTGGCAGTAAATCCAAGTACAAGTACGCGAAGAATTGGGCAAACACTGAGCATTTCTCAATGAAGAGTATGGCGAACTTTGAAAAAAAGAAGAGCGGATGCCATCCCTGACACGTATAAAGCGTACAGAGACTTCAACCATTCAATGAAGTTCCATTGAATGGACTGCGTAGAATTTTGTGTACTGATCGAAGCTCAGTTCACGCGGGATGGTGTAACGAATAAAAAAAACTCCCACCTATGGGCATATGAAAATCCGCGCTCTGTCGTTCAGAAGAACTCGCAACAGATTTTCTATAAATGTGCAGTGTGGCATTGCAAATGATACCCTAATAGGACCCCATTTTTTGCTGATGGGCGGCTCACGGGGGAAATTTATTTACTTTTCCTACAAGTCATTTTGCCCGGCTTGCTTGCAGAGGCGAACGTGAACAGGCGTGCTCTTTCCTTCCACCAAGATGGGGCACCACCGCATTTTTCTCGACAAGTCAGACAGCATCTCCACAATGAGTACCCCAATCGTTGGTTCGGGCGCGGCGGCCCTCATTCCTGACCACCTAGGTCCTCCAACCTCACTGTTTTGGACTATTACCCGTGGGGTTATATGAAGCAGGAAGTCTAAAAAACGGAAGTAAGTACCAGAGAGGAGCTCAGGACGCGAATACTGGTAGTTGCTGATGAAATTAGAAACAACAGGCAAATAATTCAAAAAGCAAACCAAAATTTATGGAAACGCTGCAGGAAATGTATTGAAGTTGGTAAAGGACATTTTGAGAACCGTTTATAACATTAATATTGATAACATTTAATTTACACTGACATTTTTCCCACAGAAACTGGTCAAAAAATAAATTTGAAGGAATTCAGACGAACATTAAGTAAAATATGTCTGCCGAAAACGATAATTTACTGAGAAGTTTTACTTTGACATTTTTTTTTTCGAGACGGTTTGGGTGTGCCGTTCAAATTGAGGAATGATTTCTATAGAGTTTTTTCTTATCTTTTCAAATTCGATGACAGTTTTTCAGTAGCACGGTCAGAAAATAAACTTTTTCAACAAAGACCATGGGGGCAAAAATTTTCAAGTCCGGTCCTGGATTTTTAATTAACTCAGAATGCGGTTTTGATGAGTTTCCGGAATGCACCATTCCTATTAAATTTCTACAAAATATCTCCAGCCGTTTCAGAAATATCGCCTATCAAAGTTTTGTACCTGAGACATAAAACACCCTGTAACTTGTTAACCAATCACACAAAAAAAATTTCTTTTGTGGTTTTCGACCCGCCTTGAAGTCCGCTTATCACCATTGGTCTATGTAAGGTCACTCATGAATCACCCTGTATAATTATTTATATCATAAATTGTAGAGCATATCGCGTGAGAATTTCGACGACAAAGCTATAGGTTATGTTCAACCACAGAATAGAAACATAATATTTGTATTGTAGAAGGACGGGTATGCCCAGAACAATATTTGATTTGTATACTTAGACAAATAATAATTAATAACAGTGGTGTTAAGAAATACTTGCATTGAAATGATCTTCACAACAAAAAAATTCGATTTCGTTTTGGGATTATCGCACCAATAGTGCACTGCTTGAAACCATTTATTTCGACGTTTATCATCTTGGGGAACATTTAAAAACATTTTGTCAGGAGTTGTTTTTGTAGTATTCGTACATAATGGTACAAAACAAGAACGATAACTTTTGAGATTCGACATTTTCAATATAAATTTGAATATTTAACAACGACAACAAAATTAATATATCAAAACATTGTACTTATTGAGTACTTCTGTATCAACTGTAATGAGTGAAAACTATAACATTATGACGTCACACGCGCTAGGGTTTGTTCGGGAGCTGTCGGCATATCTTCGGTACTGGATTCAAAAATTAATTTTTATTAATAACTTTTGAATTATTGCAAAAAATAAAAAATAAAAAATAGTTTTGTTATAAAACTTATACATATATGATCTTTCCATTTAGCACACATATATTTTTTATTCAAAAACCCAATTTAAAATTATTTTGGTATCAGGTGTCCCATATGACAATGACATATCAAAGTTATGTTTTTTTTTTAATGGAATGCTCCTATGTTATTGTATTTTAGATTGACTGAGAAGAAAAAATAAGATTGGCTTTCACAGTTGGTGTTTAAATTGAGAAGTTTGTGAGTTGTAAACAAAAGTGAAAATCGTCATTTTTCGTAGTTCAAGGCCCTGTACAATGAAAACGCAAGATAGAGAAAAACGGCTTACATGTCTCTATTTTAACTTTTCATGTACTATGCTATGATGTAGATAAAATGTTTATACAGGGTGCTAAAAAATTTGAAAATATCTGAGATTTCTCCACGAGTCACCAAATAAAAAAAACAAAAAAAGTACAAATGTTTGTATACCATAGGATAGTACATAAAAAGTTAAAATAGGAACATGTAAGCCGTTTTTCTCTATCTTGAGCCGTTTTCGTTGTACAGGGCCGTGAATTTAAAAAAAGGCGATTTTCACTTGTTTATAACTCACAAACTTCTCCATTTAAACACCAACTGTAAAAGCCAATCTTATTTTTTCTTCTCAGACAATCTAAAAATGCAATAACACAGGAGCATTCCATTAAAAAAAAACATAACTTTGATATGCCACTCTCATATGGGACACTCTGTAAACTCCAAAATAATTTTAAATTATGGCCATTGTGATCCTGTACTTGAATTTTCCAAAAAAATTTAAAAAAGTCCATCGTTTGGTCTACAGAGACCGCTTCGAATGAGCTGGCACACCTGTATGGATCAGAAATATGTAAAGATGAGAGTTGAACTGTGCAAATATTTAGACATACTTTGATTACAGACTAAATTGGAACGATCAAATTCAATATAATAAGAGATAAAACGAAATATCTTACTTTTATATTTTAGAAAATGTCTCAAATAATGAAAATAGAAACCTTAAAAATGTTGTACTACGCTTTTTTTCATAACCTCGCCACATACGGTGTAATAGCCTGGGGTGGTGCTTATAATAACAATCTCCAATTGCTGCAGTCTTTTCAGAATAAGTTTTTGAAGATGGTGTTTAAGGGTTATTCTGAAATTCATAATTGTCCGTTAAATATAAGACAATCTTTTGCTTTTGAGTCACTTATGTTCCACTATCAGAGATTAACAACATTATATCAAGAATCAAAATAAATAGCATAAACAAGGAATAAATCTTTGATCATACCGTCTAGACATAAAAATATCAGTACTAAAAGCAGCTATATTAAAGATATAATACTTTTCAACTCTGTCCCACTAGAATGTAAAAGCATATTAGGAAAAAAAAAATTAAAATGGATATACATAATATAAACTATAAACTGGTGAAGTCCTGCTACAAAAAAAAATTACTCACCCTGTGTATTGAAAGTAAGATAATAATAATATTAGCACCTAATGAAAACGATATTTTGACAGGCATTGGGAAATTAATACATTAAGATTGAATCTTGAATCTTGAATCTCTAGAATGAGAAATATCTGATTGCTTACAGTTTTACAGATTCAATCTCAGACATTCTTTTTGGACTGTCATATGGTTCGGTTTTGTAAAATGCACATGTTACAATCAAGTATCACATCAATCAAGAAAATAAACATTTATTTTTTATTTTTGTATGTTTCAATTATCAAGATTTTGAAGGGTACCCAAGGATGAACACCAATATTTTAAGCAAAATATTCCAAATCCTAGCTTTGTTAGCTTTAGTTGGTCCCAGTTAAGGGATATTTGATCTGTAAATAAATCTCTTGGGGATAAATTTTATGATTATTGCTCTATTGTTGAAGTCTAGATGCTGTTGTTCAATAAGTATTGGGTTTCCTTATATTTCTTGCTCTACTATTATACGTACCTGCCTTTAATATTTTGTTTGATAATTTGAAGCAGAATTCACAGAACATTCACATTTTTCTCTATTTTTACCCAATTTTTTTTCTACAAATTTTACATTTTCGTCGGCTTCTATCTCAAAGAAGGTTGCACGCACTTGGAGATGAATGTGAATGAGCCATTCTGTAGGAAATTTAAGAAGCTTTAATTTTAGAAAGTAAAACTTCAGTAAACAACGATTTAGTAAACAATGACGCACTATTTTCGATATACAGGTGTATCTAAAATGAACCGAGAAAATTCAAGGGGTAATTGATGAGATCATTTTAAGAAATAAAGTAAGTATAAACGTATGTCCTAAGAGGCGTAACTTTTTAACCACAGGGTGTTGAAATTTCAAGAAAAAAAAAAACGTTTTTTAATAATAATTTTGATAAGAATCAAGATATTTTCGTGAAAATTTGTGTACACCTGCATCAAGAGAGGCATATCCCAACGTATAACTTTTAGTTATTGTAGCAGTGGCGTTCGTGCAAGTTGTGTTACACTTAATATTTTTGAAAAAAAAAATAGTATGCCACTTCTTTTTGTATGAAAATAAAATTATTTTTCAAATCCTCTTTCATTTCTGAGTAAATATGATCTTTTGACTTTTTTCAGCCGATGCAAGGTTTTCTGCTAAACAAAATAGAATACATTTTTAGGTTGGATCTTTCTGAAACTGCTACAGAACTGCATAAGTTCGATTCAATCTGTACTCCGGTAGAAAAAAACGTGTTTTCGTAATATCTGATTCTTAAAGAAATGGCCTGTGGATAGTAAACATCGCTTAACTGAAATATAAGCGAAACTGTCGAATTTGTGAATTTATTGTCATTTGTAAAATCCAAATCTCTACTCAAACACAGGTGTCTAAACATATGATATTTTTTATTTTTTTTATCAGAAAACCTTGCATCGATTGAAAAAAGTTGTCAAAAGATCATATTTACTCAGAAATGAAGAAGGATTTTGAAAATAATTTTATTTTCATAAAAAAGCAGTGGCGTACTATTTTTTTTGTTTCAAAAATATTAAGTGTAACGCGACTTGCACGAACACCACTGCCACAATAACTAAAAGTTATACATTGGGAAATGTCTCTTGATGCATGGAAGGTGTACACAAATTTTCTCAAAATATCTTGATTGCTATCAAAGTTATTATTAAAAAATGATTTTTTTCTTGAAATTTCAACACCCTGTAGTTAAAAAGTTAAGCTTTTTAGGGCATACCTTATGCTTACTTTTTTTCTTAAAATGATCTCATCAATCACCCACTGAATTTTCTCGGTTTATTTTAGATACACCTTGTATATGGGCAGAAAACTTCGGACAAAAACTCACGAAAGCAAACTGTGAACCTTCCTCACCTTCCCCCCTGCGCTCGTGATCGATGGGACTTTATTAGGCATTTTGCAATGAACCTCCCCCCTACATATTTCCGAAGCCCTTGAAACTACATTTTTTTATTTTACTACAACCTAACCAACTTTTTTTGGTCTAATTTGTCTGGAGTACCTACCATGAACCAGATTCGTGCACAAGAAAGCATTGGAGGGGAGGGGGTTGATATTTTCTATAACCCTTGTTTCGTCCCTTCGCACTTCGATTCTATTTGAGCAAAATTTAGCAAAAAGTGTCTGTAAACAACGAAGGTATGAATACAAAAGCTTCTCTAAATTTCAACTTTGACACCCTGCTGTATTTTGACACAGGGATGCCTACATGAAAAATGGCGTAGGGAAAGTCACATTCTTTTTGGCTAAACAATCTGTGACTAAGTATATTATAGAATTCATAGCAGAATCGGCAAATAGCAGAAATAAATAAACAAAACATAAAATGTCATGTCAACAGCTGTTTTGATAAACAAAGTTTTCCGCCCCCTTGCTGCCTAAAAGTAGTTATGAAACCAGACTTTGTAAGACTTGATATGGCCAAATTATCGAATCGGAAATTAAACTTGAGAAACAAAACACCACATCTTTTCATTAGTAAAACGCACCTCAAAATCACCTTTAGGATTCCATCATCAGAAACTCCACTTTTTCATATGTACAATTTGATGCTATGACTTTACTTTTAACTTCCAACTATTTGCAACCACAATTCAAGAATTTGCTGGAGCAAATTAAAATGTTTGTATACACAGTGGCACTAATTTGAAAAAAATGAAAAATGTAATAATCAACTTGAAGATTAGTTTCCTTTAAGATATAAAAAAAAAATATTTGAGAATGTTAGATTTTTACTTGTATTATTTATTTATTACAATAAAGAGATTCTACAAAGTATAGGTTGTGAACATAAATTAAAAAAAACTGATCCTGACTATAAACGATTTGATTTTTTATGTTTTAATTTGTACAATTATAATAATTGATTTATATTATAATTATAATATTTATTATTAATATAATATAAATATTAGAATACGATAATTGATTTGATTCGTACAATTATAATAATTAGAATTAGTACGAATTAAAACATAAAAAATCAAATCGTTTATAGTCAGGATCAGTGTGGCATCTCACCGGACAACACTCACTGGACAAGCCATATTTGATAATGCACTGTGTGATCCAGGTGACCACTTCATGGATCCAAATTCAGAACACTTGATAGATTACTGGTTAGAGGTGTTGTAAAACACTAGTACAACGTTTTACCCTGTTATGTGAATTTTGGATTTTTATTATCCAGACAAACAGCATATCAGGACATGGCCTGAAATAGTTTTACTAAAATCTATTATTTTTATTTTATTATAGAAGAAGACATTGAATTTTTCAAGAAGAACCCCGAAGGATTCAAATTATTGAAACCCAATGACTTTGTTGACGAGAATATTTTAACGGTGGACGATGTGGCTCGCTACAGAGCTGGACTGGAGCCACAGAGCTATGATGCGTTTGTGCTGTTCGCCGACGACGACATCGATTTTGCCACCGAACTCATAGACACCATGGAGAAGCAGTACAGTATGAAGTTCTGTGTCAAGGATAGGGATCTGGTGTCCGGGGGCTTCGAGTTTGATGTAATAAGGAAACTGATAATGGAAAGGTGCACTCGGTTAATCGTAATCATTTCACCATCGTTCTTCGATAGTCCTGCCAACAAATTTTTTGTCAACTTCGGTCAAGCACTAGGAATTGGTAAGGGTAATTTACAGTTTTTTACAGTACTAAAAGTATATTATCAGATGTAGGTATGTCTGTCCGTATTTAATATAATAAATATAAAATATTTCTTTGAGGTTACATTTTAGCATTCTTAACAACTAGTTGGTATAGTTTTAACCCTACCTTATATTTTTAATAAACCGCATGCTGCAAAATATAACCCCTATATGATTACATTTATTGATAAATTGATAATTTACTTTGTCTTGTTACCATGTCCAGTCAGGTAATGATATTTGGAATCATAACAGATTTGATTTCCAGATAATTATTAATATCGAGATTGCGAGTGTACCTGAAGCGGCTGTGAACTATACGCTCTGATTATTGGCGTTATTTACAAAGCAAATATTGTTGTTAAATAGTAAATTTTGGTTTGGTTTGGACTGCAGTGCATTGATTAATGGTCAGCATAGTTTTTCAACCGTTTAAATCTTTTCTACGCTCCGTAATTGCGTAGTTTTATGGACTAACCTCACTTTTCACTCCTTAACTACATATATGTTTTAGTTTGGTTTTATTAAAACAAAACTCGGATTAGTTGAGTGGAACATTGTGAGAATGGCATTGTATAATCATTTTATTTGCATCTTGGCAACACCGGTTGCGTTAGCCGGGGTGGCAGGACGCGCACCTGCAAGCATTGCATTTTTAGCATTCATTCGAGATTCAAATTCGAGACGAGTCACAAGCAAGGGTTGCAAATCGTCAACGCCCAAGCGGCTCACAATAATAATCATTACAATCATTAATAAGATACATAACTCTCCCATCTTTAATTATTACAATTTTTGTATTAAAGCAGTTTATTTCTATTTATGTGAATCAGTTACCTATAATCATCATCCTACAGTCCACTCAATTAAAAATCGAAGTGCAAAAATCATATAATGCAAATCAACACAAACAGGCATCAAAGTGTTTCTTGTGCCCGAATAAACCGGCTACGTTAAATAATCGTAACTCTAAATGCTGTAAGAAATGTGGTGTGCTTTATCATCCATCATGTAGTACACGTGCTGAACCTAATAGTAATGGTGTTTTTGGCGCTTGTTGTGGTAATAAGTCTAGAACCTCTCGTTCCAGCATTCAAGATTTAGGATTGTCTGCCTCCCAGAATTCGGTTGATGATTTCGAGGATGATGATTTTAATAGTCTTGATTCTAATTCCAAAATATTATTTAAATTATTGGATAAAAAGTTAAACACTTTAGAGAAGAAGATCTTTAATAACTTTAATGAGAAACTTACTTGCATTGAAGATAGAATTGATAATTTGGAAGACAATTATTTATCTGTAGTTGACACTACTATTCACGAAATGTCTGAAAGACAGTACAGGGAAAGGAATGTAATCATCTTAAATTTTGGTGATTCGAAGGATGCTGTTACTAAGGACTTACATGATGTCAAGACTTTGCTGTCTGTTACTAATCCAGAGCCAACCTTCAATGTTAATGATATCGTTGTTACAAGACTTGGTAATAAATTTATTCAAAATAAAACTCGACCATTGAAGATTGCTCTTCCTTCGAGGGAGGATATTCATTGGTTTTTTAGAAATAGGAGGGCAATTGGTGATGGCAATCTCATTATCGTTGGTGATCTTACTAAACATCAAAGGGACCATCGTCTGAGAATCAAGGAAGAACTGAATAGACGTACTGCCAACGGCGAAAAGGGTTTATATATAAAATACTTTAAAGGTGTTCCTACTATTTTTACCAACGAGAAACAAAATGTGGATTCATCTGCATAGGAATCAGTTGACCCCATACCAGTCAATATTTTTTATCAAAACATCAGAAGTATCAAGGGTCGTTTAGAAGCTTTTAGAGGGAGAGTTAATCTTTTGCATGAATTTGACTTTATTGTGTTGACTGAAACCTGGTTAAACGGAGATATTGTGGATGCTGAACTTGGATTGGTTAATTATAATGTAATCCGTTGTGATCGGTCACTGTTTACTAGTCAAAAAAGTGATGGGGGTGGTGTTTTAGTGGCTATAAATAAGAAATTTAAGTGTGTTAATATACCATTGAATGACAATTCATTTGAAATGATTTTTGTTAAAGTGTTCACTAATGATAGCTTTTTTGTTATCGGTGCTGCTTACATTCCACCTGACTACAATGTAGAATATTATGAAAATTTTTTGAACGCAGTTCATTGTACTCTAGGTGACCTGGTCTTTGTTGACGGTGATAATATTACTTTTTGTTTAATAGGTGATTTTAATCTACCTGGGTACAGGTGGTCAAAGTTACAAAGGTACTCATACTCTCATGGTTTCTCTAGTCGTGTGGAGGTTAGAGAGTCAAGTAAACTCTTAAATTTGTGGTGTAAGATATACGGTCTCTTGCAGCATTGTAATTTATTTAATGATGCCGGTAATGTATTAGATCTGTGCTTTACAAATAGAAGTGATACTGCTGTGGTTGGTTCTGATGAATTCATCTTTAAATGTGATTCTCATCACAGTCCTCTTGAAATCAGTTTTAATGTACCTAATATTAAATTGTTGCCCTCTGCTATTAGATTATTTGATTATAATAGAGCTGATTTCGCTTCATTTAACAATGGTTTGATGGATATTGAGTTTCCTTGTAGTATCAATTGTAGAAGAGATTTAGATGAATTTTTAGAGTTTGTCACTTCAAGGCTTAATACTTTGATTGATCTACATGTTCCATCTTTCAGTGTTGGTAGAGGGTCTTTCCCTTCGTGGTATTCCGATGAGCTTAAATGCTGTATTTTTAACAAAAAGAAATATCATAGACTCTATAAAGAATTGAAATCATCTTATTATCATGGCTTGTTTAGACTTGAGAGAAGTAAATGTAAAGCATTATGTATTAGAGATCAGAAATTGTTCCTGAGGAATACTGAGGAAGACATCAGAATTAATCCAAAAAAATTCTACAACTACGTTAATTCTTTAAGTGAAGGCCATTCTTTTCCTTCAATTATGCATCTTGATGGCACTACTGCTGATGATACCTTAGATATAGCTAACCTTTTTGCCGCTAAATTCTCCAGTGTTTATTCTCTGTCTGACCTTGGTGGGACATCAGTATCGTTTGATTATCGCGATTCTTTTAATGGTGTGGTTTTATCGGAGGAGGAGGTAAGAGTTGCTATTGATGAGGCGAAATCGGATTGTAGTCCAGGACTTAATAATATTCATATTAAGATAGTAAAATACTCCATTGATAGTATAGTTCCATGGTTAACTAAAGTTTACAATTTCTCATTGAAGTCTGGATATTTTCCTGCGGCATGGAAGTTATCTTTTATTCTTCCCCTTCTAAAGGGCGGTGATAGTTCTGATATTAATAATTATAGACCAATAAGTAAATATAATATTTTTGCAAAGTTATTTGATAAACTGGTTTATAATCATTTACATGCACATTTGTCTAAATATATTGTTGGTCAACAACACGGTTTTGTTAGAGGTAGGTCCACGGTTACCAACCTAACTTTATATTACGACTATATTGTCACCAATTTAAATGATGGTATGGTAGTGGATGCAATTTATACGGACTTATCTAGAGCATTCGATGTTGTCAACACCCAGTTGTTACTTAAGAAACTTTATGCACATGGCATTAACGGTAGTTTGTTGAAATGGCTGGAATCGTATTTGACGGATAGAAAGCAGGTTGTCACAATAGGAAATTGTTACTCTAATATTTTTTCAGTTTTTTCTGGTGTTGGACAAGGACTTCATTTGGGACCATTGCTATTTGCTATTTTTATAAATGATTTAGTAGGAAATCTAAAAAATTGCGAGATATTACTCTTTGCTGATGATGCTAAACTCTTCAGAGCTGTTCGTGGATATGATGATATGGATTTGCTTCAAGGTGATTTATTACTCTTTCAAGAGTGGTGCAGGCTGAATGGATTGGTCATCAACATTAAAAAATGCCATCACATCCGTTTTGGTCGATCTAATAAATTGAGTTTACTCCCGTATTTTTTGGGTGATAATGTTGTATCTTTCAGCGAGTCCGTCAGAGATCTTGGAGTCATTTTCGATTCTAAGCTTTCTTTTAAACAACATATTAACCATATTCACCTTTCGGTTACTAAAGGGGTCTATTTTATCAGGAGGTTTTCATCTTCTTTTGGGAATATATCTACTTTTAGATCGTTATATTTTTCCTTCATTTTTCCAAAAGTTATGTATGCATCGGTTGTCTGGAGAAGGAATGAAATTGGACTGAAAAGTAAAATTGAATCTCTAAATAGAAGATTTTTGAGGTTTGCAGCTTCCAAAATTGGTATTTTTGTTTCTTTTTTTGACCATGATCTTAGTCGACTCTATCTCAAATTTTCGTTAGCTACTTTCGAATCTGCTATGAACAGAGCCGATGTTGTTTTCGTTTACAAATTATTATCAAATTCTCTGGATGTTCCTGAACTTTTAGGTAATCTGAAATTTTATGTTCCGCCAAGAACATTGCGTCATAATAACCAAATATTCCTCGTAGATACAATAAGACCAGGCCAGTATGAGACTATACTGAATAGATTATCGAGAATATGTAATGATAATGCACTGTGGTTTGAGCCAAGTACCAGTTCACTCCACTCTATTAAAAATATGTCAAAAATATTGTTGAAATATAGATGAGTAATTCATGAGGTTGTAATATTTGTACATTTGCTATCTTTCTAATATGTATAATAGTTTATTATTTTTGTATGGGGTTTTACCCTGTTGGCTTGAATAAATAAATAAATAAATAAATAAATATAGGTACCTATTTGGTGATGAAAAATAAACAACTCTCTCGCTGATGCTTACTTCGAGATTCTGGAAAAAGTTATTCTTCTTGTCACTTTTAACGAGCCAAGAACAACATTCACTTGATCGGCCTGGATTTATAAATTATTGCAGCAACGAGTCATTCGATTCCTAGTCACATCTTGTGCATTAAGCAGGCTCTCTCTCTTTTACAATAATTGGTTGGCTGCTAACAGGATTCATCGACCCCTTATTTTAGAGATTAAACCAGAGTCTATTTATTTATTCCATTAGCCGATAGGGTCTGGTTTTTCGGCACGGCAAACTCCTGTTCACCTTGTTTGTTAGCTACATTAATAATAATTGCAGGTCACACTTTGCCCTAAAATTCAGACAATGAAAAATAGGATCTGTTGCTAGACACAAAGTTGCGAGTATTACTTCCCAAGGTATTGACCCCTTCTTTTTGTCAAAAATGTAAAATCATATAAGGTCTTTTGGTTATTTTTATATTTGTACTGTTTATACAGGGTGATTCAGGTTTTATCTTGTTAACTCCAGGGAACAATAGAGAATCTAAAAATTGACCCCTTCTTTTTGTCAAAAATGTAAAATCATATAAGGTCTTTTTGGTTATTTTTATATTTGTACTGTTTATACAGGGTGATTTAGGTTTTATCTTGTTAACTCCAGGGAACGATAGAGAATCTAAAAATAATATGAGTGGCTTTATGAACTATATTCAGGAAATGCTTCGTTAAGAAAATACAGGATGTTGAAGATTTAAGAAAAAGAATGTATTTTTAAAGTATATGAAAATTGGCTGACTGGAGTAATTTTAAATTTTGTACAGTAGTTCTGCTAATTGAAATATATGATCTGATACTCCCAATGAAAAATTCTTCAATCCAGTGGCGGAGATCTGGGCTTGTTCTTACCTTTTTTAATAAATAATTTGCATGCCACTGACTTTGATGCAAATTTTGTTATTTTTGTTAGATACCTCATCTTGTGTAGAGAAAAAAAGTCATCATACGTTTTTGTCCTAGGACGCACTGTTTTCGAGATACTTCACAATGTACGAACCCATACGAGGTAAAGTATCATAAAAATCAATGCTATTAAGTTTTTCCAGAAATTAATCATTTTTGTGATCGTATTGAACCGTATTGCATTATAAAAAGCTTGCATGAGTGCCAACATTGTGGAATATCTTCAAAACAGTGCGTCCTACAACAAAAACGTAAGATGACTTTTCTCCTCTGAACAAAACAAGGTATCTACCAAAAATAACAAATTTGCATTAAAGTCAGTGGTGTACACATTATTAAAAAAAAAAATGTAGCCACTGGATTAAAAAATCTTTCATTAGGAGTATCACATCATGTAAGTACTTCAACTAGCACAACTACTGTTCAAAATTTCAAATTATTTCAATCAACCAATTTTTATACCGTGTGTCCCCGGATAGGTGAAACGACTCTTATAAAAGACGAAAATTTTTTGATTTTATTTTTAATTTTTTGGGGTTCAGCCCTGCTTAGTTAAAGAGTAATTTATAACAAAATGTAAGTTTTGAAAAATCAAGCATACCTTGGAAATTTCCAAGAAACTGGTTTTTCTGTTGAGTAAAGTGCCTTTTATGTGGCAAAAACGACAAAATGTTATTTGAAAAAGTTGTTCAGAATCAACATTTAAAGTCTGTACACTGAGAGTTGTCTGTTGTGAGAACTAAGGATACATCATCTCGTTATATTCCTTACTCCTTCTATTGCATTGCATACCCAATCGAGTTAAAATGGGACGTATTGTCAGAAATACGTTTGAATCGTCAGCAATTCTAAAAAGATGAGCGAGAGTGAGACGGAAGTATCGACTCGCGTCTTGAACGCTTAGATTGATACGATATTACGATCGTCGCTACTCTCAAGTGTCAGTGTCAGCGGTAAATATACTAAATAAGGTTTTTGTTGTGATTTGAAACGTTTTTAATACGAAATTAGCAGAATTACCTGTGTTATATTGTACGGTGTGATAAACTATGAGTAACTTAATTTCGCGAATGCCTAAAAATCTATTTCCTTGTTTTGCCTGGGAAACGATTGAACTCCCTAGTACGTGGTCTTGTGGTAAAATTGCTGGAATATTTTACTTGCAAATAAGAAAACGGAGGTGTTATTCTTTCTTTTAAACGGCAACCAGCAGGTAGGTGACATGATATTTCTATCATGATGATAACAATAATAATTATTATTAACATTTACATTATCATTCTTATTTACTTGCATTATGTAATATTTGTTATCAAAAAGTTGCAAGGCACTACTTCGTCAATAACTTGTCGAAATAATATATTTATAGGATATTCATTATTCCTCAACACACGCCACTGACACGAACTGCGATACCACATCTGGTTCGACTTAGAAATAAGTGTACGATTCAAATCGAATTAAATGAAATTGTTTAGTCAGAATCAGTGTGGCATGACAACGGACAACTCTCAGTGTACAGAGAGTAGGTAAGTACCTATACCAAATTTAAAAATCATAGGTCAACTTTTATTTTTTACATTTATTTTTGTTTTATTTCACAAATCAAAGAATTTCATTTTGTAACAAAGACTGCCATGGAAAAATCAAATTGTATCCATAGCAATAGCAATCTGTCAATATCAGTCTTTGTTACAAATGAAATTCTTTGATTTGTGAAATAAACATAAAAGTAAATGTAAAAGATCAAAGTTGGCCTATGATTTTGAAATTTGGTATGCGGACCTAAATGTTGATTCTTAACAACTTTTTCAAATAAAATTTTTTCTTATTTGCCACATAAAAGGCACTTTACTCCACAGAAAAAAACATCTTTTTGGAAATTTCCAAGGCATACTTGACTTTTCAAAACTAAAATTTTGTTAGAAATTACTCTTTAACCAAGCAGAGCTGAACCCCAAAAAATGAAAATTAAAATCAAAATTTTTTTGTCTTTTATAAGAGTCGCTTCACCTATCCGGGGACACACGGTATATTTAAAAAAAAAAACGAATTTTTTCTTGAAACTTTAACACCCTGTATTCTATTAACGAAGCATTTCCCGAATATAGTTCATAAAGCAAACTCATATTATTTTTCGATTCTCTATCGTTCCCTAGAGTTAACAAGATAAAACCTGAATCACCCTGTATATTTTGTATATCATTCCGCGCTTATGTAAAAATTGAATGACATCCATTGATATGCTTTGAATTATTTTGATTTTGCAGAACGGAAACAACGAAAAATTATACCCTGTGTTTATAAACATTGTGCCACTGTGCCTGCTGAGTTCACCGGCTACTTCATGCTCGACTACAGTCGGGCTGGTAAATTGTGGAATTATTGGGACCGGTTGTGCCAGTCAATTAAGATTGCTGAGAAAGAGGCGCTACCTTTGAAAACTTCCGAGTAAGTATAAATGTTGGTTGTTCGCCACAAAATATGTGGCAATTTACTTATCTCCCCCCACCCCCTCTCTTTCCATTTTTTTGTTTGACCCTATTGGTTTATTTTTCTGTTTGACTAACTCCACCCAGTGAAAATTGAGACAGTTTAAATTCCAGCAGTGCCTACTGATTTATCCGGCAACACTGGATTTATTTTAAAATAATTAAAATTAGTTGGCAACATAGAGAAAAAGATAGAGGAAATAAATATAAACATTACTATTTAATCGATCACAAATGTACTAAAATTAAAGGATATCTTATAAAATTATTACACTCTTTTATGCATTAATCGTTGGGTATACTTGCCGTTTCTCTCTTTTTCACGATTATCAATTGGTGGTGTCTGAAACTGCAATAAATCTTTAAGTGAACTCACGTTCTTTAGACTGACTACTAGATGTCGCTCTACTTAAAACCACACGGAGAACCGTGTAACTGGTCGGCTTAAGACGGTGGGAGCTTCCATGCATTCGGCAACATCCTCCGGATACTCCAGATGCGGCACACTGATGAGCCCCAATAGGGCGAAACACGTGTCTGTGCTTGTTCTGGTACTCTGGTGACTCTGTTCTTGTTTGAATGGAAGCCCTCTTGGTTGGAATTTCGGGCACTGCCAGCATGACAACTGTTAGGGCGACGGAGGAATACTCCGACCCCTTTTAACAGGCTAGTAATGGCACTTTATGTGCTTTATACTCATACGACCTGCATTCACTCTTTTATGCATTAATCGTTGGGTATACTTGCCGTTTCTCTCTTTTCCGCTTTTGTTTGTTGTAATTTTTAATAATTATTGTTAAAGTCAATGGATTTACGAAAATGAAACCACAAAATGAAAACTTTTTCCCAATTTTCTCGAAACTGACTTAAAGGAGTTAAAATGTAACTGCAGAAACAGAAGCAGCTTTTCAATCATGAGTGAGTGCAAAGGACTGTCATAAGAGAAAAAATCATCTTCTGAGGTTGAATATCTGGAGAAAACGAGTTTTTTGGGCCTGTGTCCATGGAGATCTGCTCATCTACTGATCGGACGAAAACTAGCGATGCCCAAAGTTTTATCAAATTTGACTTGGAAACCAATTTCCGTTTGGATTTTGCGGGGTCCATTATACAGGGTGTTAATGAATAGGTGTTACAAACTTAAAGGACATGTAGGAAATGCAGAAATAGGCAAGGAATTTCCTATAGACCTTGGAGTTTTAGTTTTTGAGATACAGGGTGTTAGAGTTCTTTGAAAAATTTAATATTTTTTGAATATCTTCAAATTGGCTGATCATAATAACTCTAAATTTTTGAAAGCTGTTGCACTAATTGAAGTATGTACATGATTTCATACTTCAGACGAAAAATTCTCCAATCCAGTGGCAGAGATCTGGGTGTGTTGTTACCTTTTTTATTAAATAATTTCTACGCCACTGACTTTAACGCATATTTGTTATTTTTCGTCAATACCTCGTTTAGTTTAGAGGAGAAAAGTTACCTTAAGTTTTTGTTGTAGGACTCACTGTTTTGAAGATATACCACAATTTAGAATAGAAACCCGTGTAAGCTCTTTTTGCAATGCAACGATCACAAAAATGATTAATTTCTGGAAAAACTCAATACCATTGATTTTTATGATACTTTACCTCGTACGGGTTCGTACATTGTGAAGTATCTCGAAAACAGTGCCTCCTATGATAAAAACGTACGATGACTTTTCTTCTCTAAACAACATGAGGTATCTACTAAAAATAACAAATTTTGCATTAAAGTCAGTGGTGTAGAAATTATTTAATAAATGATGTAACAACACACCCAGATATCTGCCACTGGACTGAAGAATTTTTCAACGGGAGTATCAAATTATGTACTTCAATTTGTACAACAGCTGTCAAAAATTTAGAGTTATTCTGATCAGCCAATTTTTAGATATTCAAAAAACAGTAAATTTTCCGAAGAATTTCAACACCTTGTATCTCGAAAACTAAAGCTCTGATGACCAATGTCTATAAGACATTTTTCGCCTATTTTGATATTTCCTACATGCCCTTTGCATGTAGGAATAACACTTACAGCCAGTATTATAAAGGCTCATTAACCCTTAGTTGGTAACATACTTTTTTTCACTTTATAAGTAACATCCGTCTCTCAGTCGGTGATCATATTACAGTTCCAGCATTATAGGTAACATCCGTCGCTCAGTCGGAACAGGTATTATAATAATATGTATAATTACATATTTATTCGAATGTATTCTCGTAAACACAAATATATTTTATTAAAACAAGACTTATTTCATTTTTATAAATTTTTTATATATTATACCTTTTCATTCACCATACTTTCGACCAACAGCCGACTGAGAGATGGACTGAAATATATCATTCTGAGTAACACCCGTCTCACAGACGTATTTTCGCGAAGGCGGCTATGGACTTTTTGGCAACCAACTAGAACATACCTAATACGAAATTTTTGTAGATTCATTCGTTTGGATTCAGCGCAGCATCAAAACTTGGTGTCCGCCTCAGAGTCGGATGTTACCAACTAAGGGTTAAGTTAACGGGCAGATTTCTTGGGCCTTTTCAAGAAAATGTATCGACTATAGGTGGAAAATACATATTATAGCAATTTAGTGATTCTTGGCATGAAAGTGATTCAGAACATGTTAATTAAAGTTATTTGACATCGACGATAGCTTTATAAATGGCATTTAAAATTCGCTCATTTGAGCCTTTATAATACTGACTGTTATTTATTAACACCCTGTAGACCTTGCCATATACAGGGTTGCTCATTAGTGCGGCAAAGCAGCTTTTATACTAGAATTCTAAATAATTCTAAAAAAACTCAAATGCTGCTCCACCAGGTACGATTCACGCCACTTTTTAAAAATATATTTGTAATATACAGGATGGTCCTTTCATAAAATCACATCAACTTTCTTATTTCAAATACGAGGGTACATTTTTTTTTCAAGTTTTAGATTGAGATCTAATTTCTGAGTTGAATGACATAATGTTGCCTTCACCAACTCTCCCGGTTTATGCGCTATATCCACCATTCTTCTTAACACACTTTTGAGGTCTTCTTTAAAATGCCCTTCTCACTTCCATTAACGTCTCAATCGTCCCCATTAAACGCTTCTTGTATTTTCCATGTCGAGTCTTTTGGAGTAGTAGCAGAGGCATCTGATAGATAATATTCTTCAACACGTCCTCAAAAAAAGAAATTCATCTATCTAGGTCTGGTGATCTAGCTGGTCAGGTTGATGTGGCTCCCCCTCCCTATCCATCTATTTTTATACTTTTGGTTTTAAAAAGTTTTCACGGCAAGCGAATAATACACAGGAGCACCATCGTGTTGAAACCACAGGTTTACTAGAAAATTTTGTGGGACACTTCGATCAGTAAGGCAAGGTACCTACTTATATCTTCTTGGAAATTTAGGTGCAGACCACGGTTGAGATTACCACTAAAAAATGTGGCCTTACAAATAACGTGATAGAAGGAATTTCAACTCCAACAATACTCCCTAGTCCCTATACGTTTATTGGCAATGGGCATTGTTTATCTCTATGTCTCTAAAACTATATCATATCTCTAACTATACTATATGTTATCAATTGAAAAATCTGCTTTTAGAAAAAATGATAGCCCGCCTAACCGACATAATCTCTATCATAATGCTACTGAAATTTCAGGAATTATTAGACCAGTGGACAACCAATGTCAATCGTCAGTATAAAAATATAGGGCGGCATTGTTGGAGTTTGAAGGAAATCATTATGTTATAAGGCAACATTTTTTCGATGGTCATGTCAACGGTGTGCAGCACCCAAATTTTCTAGAAGAAATTATTACAGTAGAAGCTCGATTATCCGGATCGCGATTATCCGGAATCCGCTTTATCCGGAACAAAATTGATTTTTAAAACCGCCGCTTTATCCGGAACGATCGTGGTCCGTATCCGAAATTTGAACGAAAAATCAAGTCATCCGCGTTATCCGAAACGCGCGCCTTCAAATACTCCGCATTATCCGAAATTGTAATATTTACTGTTCAGTGTTCATACACATAATATATTTAGGTATACATTTTCTCAGGAATAATAAAATGCTTTTCACTAGCCAGATGTTAGAATTTCACGGAACTGCCCAATAAATAACCGGTTTTTATTTCCCGCCTGCTTCACTTCCAATAAGGATTTTCACTTATTGGTACACAGTTAGGTATTTGTTCCCTTTATGATTTACAATTTCAGTTTCTTTCCTAGTAAGCAATAGTCTTTAGTCACGTAAACATGTCATCCAGCAATTTAAAAAAACGTAAAAAAATGGTAGTAACAATGACTGATAAATTAAAAGCAATCGAGCGTCTTGATAAAGGAGAGTCATTAAAAACAGTGGCCGCCACGCAGGATTACGAAGATTTATTACTATGTTGAGTTGTTTTTAACAATAAAAAGTCATGTAACTTACCTGCCTACATTATTTTATATATTCGTAAAAAACTCCGTATTATCCGAACTTTCACTTATCCGAAATGGGTTCGGTCCACATTACTTCGGATAATCGAGCTTCTACTGTACCTCAAAATGATGCAAAATGTCCCACAAAATTTTCTAGAAAACCTGCGGTTTCAACACGATGGTGCTCATGTCTATTATTCTCTTGCTGTGAGAACTTTTTTGAACCAAAAGTATGAAAATAGATAGATAGGGAGGGGGAGCCACATCAACCTGACCAGCTAGATCACCAGACCTAACTAAGATGATTTTTTATTTTTTTTGACGTGTTGACGATATTGTCTATCATATGCATGCTACTACTCCAAAAGACTAGACATGGAAAATACAAGAAGCGTTTAATGGGGTTACAATTGAGACGTTAATGGAAGTGTGGAGGGCATTTTGAAGAAGACCTCAAAAGTGTGTTGAGCAGAATGGTGGACAGTTTGAACATTTATTATAAATTTTTGTATTGTGTAAGGTAATTTAGGATTATGTTGGCAATCTTTTGATATTTTTCTTTGTTGTTGATTACAATAACATTAACATTTGATTTTTTTTCAAAAAAATTGATATAGCGTCTAAACCGGGAGAGTTGGTGAAGGCAACATTATGTCATTTTACTCGGAAATTAGATCTCAATCCAAAACTTGAAAAAAAAATGTACCCTCGTATTTGAAATAAGAAAGTTGATGTTGTGATTTTATAAAAGGACCACCCTGTATATTACAAAAATATTTTTAAAAAGTAGGGCAAATCGTACTTGGTGGAGCGGCATTTGAGTTTTTTTCAATTATTATTTAGAATTCTAGTATAAAAGCTACTTTGCCGTACTAATGAGCAACCCTGTATACACCTCAGTTGATACAAATTATACAGGATGATCGAAAACGATTCCGTTTTGGAGTAGGCCCTGACACAAAGAGGTATATCTTCACTTAATCCACTCTTTAAAACTGACATCTTGATTTTGTTAGGTTAGGACAATTGTCAAAACATTCAAGAACGGTAATAAAATAGGCACTCACTTCATTGACATTTTTCATAAAGGAGATGCCCCCCCAATTTAGGAGGTAAGTGAAGTGCACTCCACCCTCCTGGACACATTTCAATATACGGTTTCTCACTCCACGAAGGACACTTTTAATCGTCAAAATGCTCCCTCAGCAAATCGAGTGTTTTGATAGTGCAATGGGGTCTTGCACCATCCTGCTGGAAATATCCTTCAGCCAGTTCGTCGTCATGCAGCTGGTTCAAAAAAGGCTGAAGAATTTCTTCCCTGTACCGCACAGGACTAATGTTCCCTTCAAAAAAGATTTGCCCAATTAATCGTCTACCACTAATTGCTGGCAAAACACCAACTTTCTCAGGATGAAGTGGCTTTTCAATAAACACATGTGGATTTTCAGCAAACCAGGATCTGTAATTTTGAGAATTTTCATATCACGATCTTTGACACCATACTTCATCTGTGAAGAAAGTCTTGCTGAACACTTCTTCATTGTCTTGCAAATGTTGCGAAAACCATCGACAAAAATCTAGCCTCTCGGGAATGTCTCGAGGTATAACAACTCTTCAAGTCTTCTCTTCAGTACGTCTCTTTGGTCTGCCACTTACTGTTTTCACAACATTTCCTGTCCCTTGAAAATTTGCAATGTATTGCAAAACAAGTTCCCTAAAATTCTGGACAGCTACCACAACACCAGGATCCTCCTTTTGGAACTCAATTAGGCAGTTTTCTATCGAGTAGATACAAATTCCATCAATTTTATTCCCATTTCGGAAATAACTTTCAACTATATGCCGTTCACTTATTATAAAAGAATTGGGTTATGGTGTAGGGTGATAGAAATCACTGGGTATAACCGCTGTCAATCACTTGCTGGAGTTGGGTTATGTCTCTTTTTTATGAGGTTGAAGTTTTATGACAACGAACAGGACATAGTTGCAAAATGGATTCTTGATATTTTTGCTATTCTTCTTATTATCTTTACGTCTTTATGGACTTTTTATTTTGGAACCTTTAGTCACGTTATTTTATGATATTGCAATCTTTATCTAGAAAGCAAACTCGTCAAGTCTAATAAGCTTGCCATAAATTATAACATGAGAAAAAAGTTTTATTGTATTTTGATATCTTAAAGGAACTAATTGCAGCGTTGGCCGGAGTAACGTTGTAACTTACATAATTTTTTGGAGTAATTTTTTCGATTCAGCACGTTTAAATGGGCAGAATGCTTCCACAAAGCTTTAATTGTTGCCTAATTTACCTTAAATAATATTTAAACAATATTTCAAGAATCGCTAAATGAAATAAACACTCTCCATTTAATAATGTTGCAAGGTACATTTTTTGAGTCTCATGTAAAAATGTAAGTTACAACGTTACTCCGACCAATGCTCCAATTAAAGGAACTCTTAATTATAAAATAGATCAAAAATTAGTAATTACTTATTTATGATTAAAAAATAGAACATTAGGTAGGTACTGATCGGCCAATCGGCTACGGTCATGGTGATTGGCGATCTTATTATTGGTGATGGCTGTTTGGATCCATTCTGGTAGATCCATGTTTCGTCCAGGTACACGAACGTTACATTTTCACTCGAATTTTGATATTGTAAGTATTTTCTTAGAAAGGTAATTTTGGATGCAACGACATGCTTTTGTTCACAAAGAATTTTGCGTCCGTTCACATATTCATATTTATAGCTGAGATATTTAACAATTTTAAATAAACTAGTTCTCCCCTTTTCAAAATCCAAATGTTTACGTTCGTCTTCCAAAAGTTTTCCTAGAGTAAAATGTTCGTTTTTCAAGTTATATTGCCAAATCAGTCGTTGCGAATCTTTCCGAAACGTAAAATTTTCATGATTATTGTCTAGCTTAGGTCGTCTGCCCAAAGGCTTAACTTCAAATTTATCCTGTTTAATTATTGTTTCAATCGCACTTACTGAATACTATAAAAGAGGAAAATTACGTAACATCATTTTATTAGGTGTACACTTAATAATACTTACACCCCAAATGTGTTTGACTTTCAATATGACTTGTCGTTCACTTTAGGTTGTCATTTTCAGATTTAAATAACTTGAATGCCTTTTTTATACGAATTTTTTCTTCAATCGATATTAATTTCGGCATTATGAAATTTTTTTTTTTTTTTTTTTTTTATTTAAAGAAAATTCCGCTTCAACTACTAGAGAGTTATTAGCGGTGTGGTTACATTCTCATACTTATGTTTAACTTATACATTTATGTTAGCTACATTTCGGTTATTTTAGATATTATGTATTTACATTAAGTACTATTGTAGAGATTTGTGTTTTTCATGTATTGGATTGTGGCCAGGATTCCTTCTTTCGTTGTCAGTAGTAGTTCCATTGGATTTGTACCGTGGTTTGATAGGTACCCTTGGTGTTTACGAGTGGTGCATTCGTTTCCCATTATGTGTTTGACTGTGAGTGGGGCGTTGCAGGGTTCACAGATTGGGGCATCCTGTTTCTTCAAGAGGTGTTCATGGGTAAATCTGGTGTGTCCTATTCTTAGTCTGGATATGACGACTTGGTCTCTTCTGTTTTCTGGCAGTGGGAGCTGAGTTTTTAGTTTGTTCTTTATTTTCCTAAGCTTTGATGAGCTGTTGTTCCATGCTGTGTCCCAGTTGTTTATTATAGTTGATTTTATATGCTCTTTGAAGTCTGTGTCGTTTTCGATGGCGTCTTCAGTTGTCTCAAGTTTGCTTGCTTCTTTTGCGGCTCGGTCTGCTTTTTCGTTTCCTGTTATTCCGATGTGGGATGGTGTATAAACAAACAGGAGGTCGATACTTGTTAATATTTCTGCTGCTTTTACTTTTATTTGGTTTACCAACTTGCTACTAGGGTTGTTAGATTTGATCGCATGTAGGGAACTCAGTGAATCCGTGCATATAACGTATCTCTCTTTTGGGTGTTTTGCAATATATTTTAGGCCTTCTAATAATGCATATAGTTCTGCAGTGAAATTGCTACATTGATCTGGCAGTTTCTTTTTTATTGTTTCTGTACAAGTTATTATGCCTATTCCGACACCACTTCCACTTTTGGAGGCGTCTGTATATATTGTCTGCTCTTCGCTGTAGGGGGAGAGAACAGAGAGCAGTTCTCTCTTGATTATTTGAGGTTGTGTTTGCTTTTTTGGATAGGAGGTTAGCTGGAGGTTTACTTTCAGATGTGGCGAGTTCCATGGGGCTATGCTTCTATCTATTGCGAGGTCAGGGATCGTGATATTCAGGTCAGAGGTTATTCTTCTTATTCTCTCGTATAGAGGCAGATCTCTGTTCTTCTGAAGTAGTATGTTTTTGTATTTGACAGAGAAGGTATTCTCTGCTATAAGAATTTATAATGTCAAAAAATTAATATTTATTTGACAGTTTGAGAAAAATTTGTCCGAATAAAAAGTTATCCTAGATAATATACTAAAACTTCAATTAGACAACAAGGCTGTTAATCAGCTGAGGCAATTTGAGCGATTTGACAATTGTCGGTGTTTACTTAACCTTCAATACCTCGATCAGCTGATATTGTCAATCAAGATCTAGGGAGTTTTCATTTTTGTAAACCTAAAAACAAAAGTTCATGGCCTACCAATGCTTTTTTAATATGTGAACGGCATATAGATACTTTTTTGTTCGAACGTAAATAGCATTTTTATGATTTTATAACTGAAGGTAATTAATTTAAACAATATAAAATAATCAAACGTGGGTAGGTACGTAATTGTTTTCCTTGTTTAATAAATTAAATTAATTATTATTATCCCACTGAAATGACAATTGCGAAAATGTCAGACAGTCACTTTCTAGCGGCGCTGCCGCTAGGGATGCACCAACAAGAGTCGAAATCTCGATATGTCGATTCTTTTTTAATAAAGACACCTGTGTGTGAAAAACACTTCTTCAGAGTATTTGTTGCTTATGTCTTGAAATATTTAGACTCAGGGACGAAATACTGACCTTCATTACTTATAACTACCCTGAACACTACAGTTATTTTCAAATAACGGACAAATAAATCACAGTTATATATTAATAGAAAATCAATTTAAGATATAAGTTGAGATATCCAGGGCCAACTCGGGACGTGTTAATTATTGAACACCCGATACTATTTTATATTATAACTTCACGTTAGTATAATTATTGATATTTAATTTTTTTGTTTATATTTTCAGCTCCATTCCTGATGAAAGAGAATCTCAGTCTACACCACGAAATTTAAAGCTCCAGTCAGTTCTTCATCGTCAGGGTAGCTCCTCTCTGAGACCTCTGAGTCACAGCGTTAAGTTCAACAGTATGGTGAACTTGAGTATACCAACCGAAGCGGACAAAAACACCACAACCAATGAGAGTGTAAACAGTTTGCTGCCTTTCAGCCATGAATCGAAAGTCTTGAAAGACAAATCGAAGATTGGTTGGCTGAAGAAGATCAGGCTGCGTTCGAAGAACTCCGTCAAAGTAGCTGAAAATAAAGTGCCCAACGGCGTCTTCGAGAAGAGCAAGAAATCCGCCACTGGTGCCGTCAAAAAAGAGAAGGAGAAATTCTGGTCTAAGAAGAAGGTACAGGTCGCTGAGTAGCTGAGTAGTAGAGTTTTATTCCCGAACTCAGATACGCCGAGTTTTTTTTAATGTAGGTAAGTTAAATGAAAAAACCGAGGAAAAACAAAGGCTAGAAAATTCAATCAAATTATACTTAATAATGGTATTGCCCTGAAAACTATTTTCTCCTAACATAAGAAAATTTATGAATTTACATAAGTGTGATTTATTGAAACAAAGGTATAGTCGACCAAGAGATATAACGAAATGATCTAATTGTTAAACTGTCATATTTTATGACTTCAACAATATTTCAATAATCCAAAAATTGATAAAATGACAGAAGTCGTTTCGTTATATCTCTGGTCCAACTATATTTATAAAAATCTTCTTATCACGCTAAAATTTTGGATTTCTATCAGATTTTCATGCATAATTTATCTATTAAGGACTGGAATGTCATTTTTTTAACTATTAAAGGCAGTATATCTTTTATTTTTGACTTGATTGAGAAAAATTTGAAAAAGTTGGTTGTCTTGATGAATTCTAAAGGGTGTTAAAAAAAATACTCAACTTAAAAATCACCCTGTCCTGTATGTACGAAAAAGGTGACATATACAGGGTGTTGATTTTCAAAGCGGGCCATAGGGATTAGCATTGCGAAAGTGGTTTTTGAGGATTCCTGCTCGCCGTTTAAACTGACAGAAATGGTTTTGGTATCAAAATGAAGCTAAAATTATTGCGCATAACGCTTGACATCAGAAATTGATTTAATTTCACGTTGTTTAAAAACTTTATAAATCAGTAGGTAATAATAAAGTCTGGTTCTATTTAACCCTTCTGTAACTGGCTACACTGTAGTAGGTTTTCACCATAAAAACTCTTTCTTGGTTTGTATAACCCATTTTTAAATAGAACCAGACTTTATTATTACCTACTGACTTATAAAGTTTTATTATTGGATTGTCGAAACGTAGAAACGTCATTATTGTTTAGGCAAGGCATGCTATTTTGTGATTAAATTACTTGAATTTTTACTGAAGAATTTTAGAAAACAATGTGAAATTAAATTAATTTCTGATGTCAAGCGTTATGCGCAATAATTTTAGCTTCATTTTGATACTAAAACCATTTCTGTCAGTTTAAACGCCGAGCAGGAATCCTCAAAAACCACTTTCGCAATGCTAATCCCCTATGGCCCGCTTTGAAAATCAACACCCTGTATGGCAAATATGTCCTAAAAACAATTAAAATATTCCCCAACAATATGCAAGATCAAAACACGTTCCTTTAAAAAATTACCTTTACAATATTATAATTTTAATTTACCTACGCAATTTTAATAAAAAAGGAAACTATAAAAATATTTTTAACATACAACATGGTTATGATAACCATGGTTATGGTAACCATGTTTATACCACAAAGAAGGTGAAAAAGATGAAATAGTTTTTGTACTTGTACATCTGGAATATAATCTAAAATTACCTATCTAAATTTTCCAGGAATTACTTGAAGCGATTGCCATTCCCTTGACTATAGACCTATAGTCGCGCCGGGCTGACTTTTTGAAATTAGTAAATTTGTAACCGGCAAATGCCTATAGATTCATGTTGGGGAAGGCAATACAAAAGCTCTCTCGTCGAGTGTCTACTAAATTTAGTGTCAGATGGTTTTTTATTATAAACAATGTAGGTGTGAAATCGGTTTTTCCGACTTTCCGGAAAAACTATGCATTGTAGGGAAAAGTGATGCACGGACACAAAATGCGCAATCAAAAGACCAATAAAATGAGCCCCGATAGGAACATCAAAATCGGACGATCCGTTCAAAAGTTATTGCAAAAAAGACGTGTTTTTTTAGCTTTTTTCAATTGTAGCGCTGTGTGATCAATAGTTTTTGCAAAATCCTATTTATTTATCCCGTTTTACGAATTATGCAATAACTTTAAACTTTTGTTATGAGAAAATTTATGAACGAAACAGGTTTTACAGCAACATAATTGAAGGTAAGAAGCTGACTTACAGCCAATATTATAAACGCTGATTAAGGAAGATAACTCGGAGTTAGTCCCTATCTGCCAGTTAAAAAAGCAACAGGTGTATTATAAAGCTTTTTCCAGCTCTCAAGGTTAACTTTTTAACTGCCAGATAACTTTAACTCGTAGTTTGCATGGATAACCTTACTATTCGGTTTTATAAAGCTATTTTTAGCTTGGTTAGGTTAAAGTAGCCGGTTATGTTTGCCTATCTGGCTGATAAAGTTAACCGTCAGATTTCCGCCGGTTAAAGTGGTAAACTGGCATATTATTTTGTTGAACATCAATATAATTCTTATTGGATATTAGTTTTTATAGGTTTACATCCTCCCTAATTGATAAAATTTTGAGTGTGAGTTTTCTAATAATGAAATAATTTCAATGTTAACTTGAAAATAACTTTTAATAAGTGCATAATAATAATATTATTATTATGGATGCATTTCAATCTGCTGATATGAATTAATATTTTTTTTTTATACATTTATGGTAGGTAGGTATAATAATATAAATAAATAGAGAATTAGTAAAGAGCATATCAACTGCCCTATTTAATAAAAAGCCAGGTCAGTTACAATTTCACAATTATTATTATATCACTTTAACTAAAGGGTAGGTAGGTATAGGTAGGTAGATTGATTCATAAAAAATCGATATCCAGATATGAAAATGAAAGACTAGACACTTCTTCAATCCATTCGACAATAAAACAACAGAAAATTGAAAGCTATAAATTTATTCAGTTCATAACAAATTAACGATCAACAAATAGGTATAGGTAGGTACATTTTATAAACCCTTCTTTCCATATGGACCAAAAAACTATTACTCGAACCGAACGTTGTAGGTAGGTACATAAGTATTCTTCCAGCAGTATGTCCCATAATGTGGAATAAAAATTCACTTTTGTAAATAAATATGTACTTAGGTAGCATGTAGGTACTGACTATTGACTGCTTTCAACCAAGTTAGGTTTACCTACTTCATTTTAATAATTTTTGACCTGGAATAGCGCTGGTCTGAAACTGAAACCGACGGCCGAGGGACACGGGTGTACACTGGGGCACTGTTCTGGGACACTGGACTGGGTTGGGCGGACGCATTAGGCAGAGGCAAAGCCCTGGCCGTGTCTCTTTCGCCTGACATTATTTACGAATTATTATTATTATAATTATGCAGTCTTCAGTCTTCCGTTGGTCGTTGATGAGTGTTAAGTAGATTGATTTGATTAGCTTAACTGGAAAACACGGCTTGAAAACGCTCACTGGTTTTATTATGTGTCGTAGACAGACGATTCAACTTTCACACGATTCAATTTTCACTTATTATCACTCGCTGTGTGTTGAAAATTAATATTGATTACAAACAAAAAAATACATAACGGTAGACAGTAATAATAAATGCAGATTTGATAATGTTTATCTTCTAAAACCTAACCTTGTCATAATACGATACGAATGAAACGAATTAAATTCAGAACTGTCAGATTTAAGCCAACCGACGTTTCTTATTTATTTCAAGTATCACTCACGTCATTTCTTCAGCGTCAATGGCTGTTTTGGCTGTTTCGTTGACATTCGTGTAGAGTGGATGGTTAAATATGGCCGACTTCCGGCGATAACTAACCACGAGCTAGGCTCGGGGAAATCTTGCTTTATAATACGCACGCGGAAACTTAACTCCGAGTTAGTTTTATCTGCCAGATAACTAACTTTCTACTTAACCAGCGTTTATAATATCGGCTGTTAGACTTGTATTTTTACAAAATTTTATTTTTTCGCCGAAAACCCTTCTAAATTAAACAAATAAGTAGCTACTGGAATATAGCAGTTTTTTTCTTTTATAAACATTTAGAATAAGTTGGAAACTGTTCACGTCAGTGAAATAAAATATGCTGAATTTGCCAGTTAAAAAACATGCATTAAAAAAAGAGTTCCTACGCCCTTTTTGAGGCTCCAACTTATTCTAAATGTTTATAAAAAAAAACTGCTACATTTCCGCTAAGAAAAAGGAAATTTAAGACCCGACTACGAGACACATATTTTGGAAAAAGACCTCTACCGCTATGAAAAAAATCAAGATAACGAAAATAACAATGAAAATTTGGTAGTAGCAGTGTATGACCTACAGACAGTTCTTCAGTGCCCCAGTGGAGACACGTCTGAATTTTATTACGTGTCAAAACTTAACGTTTTCAACTTTACCATTTACGAACTCAAAGCTAAGGCAGCTCGCTGTTACATGTGGGATGAGTCTGAAGGTAATAGGGGTGTATGCGAGATTGGAACATGCGTTCTAAATTACCTGGAATCCTTGGCAGATAAATCCAAGAACTTAGAGAACAAAAAGTTAGATGTAATTTTTTACTCCGACAATTGCTGTGGTCAGCAAAAAAACCATGTCATGTTTACTATGTATCTATTTGCTGTCCAGAAGTATGACTTTATAAAGTCTATCACTCACAAATTTTAAATCAAAGGACACAGCCAAAATTAGGGTGACAGTGTTCATTCACTCATCGAACGCCAAGTAAGTTCCCTGAGGTCAGGACCAATATTTGTACCAGACCAGTACATGACATTAGTTCGAACTTCAAAAGTAACGGGAAAGCCATACGAAGTCCACAAAATGAATCATGAAAGTTTTTTGGACTTAAAAAGTCTTGCTACTACAGTTTGGAAGAATTTCTCGAAAAATACAAAAAATTAGTTGATAATGACTAACTTCAAAATTATTAAAACTGAAGAACATCCAAATAAATTGTTCTATAAGACTTCCTATGCTGATGAGTTTCAGACAATTGAAGTTAAACTTCCAAGACAATCTACAACGAGAAATTCTGATATTATTGAGGACAGCTTTAAAATCAAAAACTTATACAAGACAAAGCCAGGAATAGCAGAAAAAAGAAAGCTAGTATCCTAAGTTTATTCAAACAAAACACAAAAATGTAATTCCAAAGTATTATCACAATTATTATAATAGTTTGTAATCTATTTTTAATAGTTTTTGTATAAGGGTATTATTTAAGTTTATAGAATAAGCGCCATTAAGTTGTTGGTTTTGAATTGCATTAAAACACTATTATAAAATAATAAAAAATCAATTTAATGTTGCCCAAAACATTGGTAGACACAGTATTTTTTCTTTACTTTCTAACCAGTAATTAGCAAGAATAATTATTATTCACAAGTCAAAAAGGGGTTAAAACTTTTTCCAATTAAGGGAAGTTAGTATAATCTAAAAGGACAAAACTATAATTTTTTCAAGTGTAAATTATCATGAACCTGTTGCAGCCGGAAAAAAAATATAAAAAGATGGAAAGTTTTTGTGTTTTAACCTTATAAGTTATTGTATTTTGATGAAACTGCGTTCTTGAAAAATTAGGATTTTTGACTTGTGCCAGTTTTCTCGTGCAGCGACGACTTATACCTATATTTTATATTGAATCTTTAAAAAAGTTTAAATTGTTGAAGCTGTTTAGCCTTAATGTAGACAAAGTAACACCTTAATAAAGTAATCGTTGCTAGAAGAAATACGGGAGCTTGTGCATTAGCAAAACATGTTAACAACATTGACCATAAAATAGACTATGATAACACGTCTATTTTGGATATAGAAAGTAATACATACTTTTAAAAGATGTTTTATAGAAATGATCAAGATCGTTCAAACACCAAATACAATGAACTCGATGAAAGATGTGGAAAATCTAAGCAGCATCTACACACTTTTAATTGAAATAGACAAATTATAACCATTTACAGTAATTTCTAAAAAAAAAAATATTATAGTGATTCTAATTTTTATGCATCATTGTACCTAATGTTATTGTCAGAGATTTCATTTCTCTCTACAACTGTAGGTATAACCATAATACTTATTCATTTATATCAAACCATCATAAACAAAATTTGAGCTCTAAATAATTAAAATTTGAACTTTGGAATGATTTATTATGGTTTAGGTATTGGTATTTGGTATTTTAACTAAATGTGAGAGATGATCTATGTGGTCCCAAACACTGAAGCCAGCGGGCTTATTGTATTTCTCACATTTAGATTTTCCTTGGTTAGAAGAGTTCCGTTCCTTTGACAAGGTTCAGCAGTCCGCTAACCAAGGTCTTTTCCGCTTACAGGCTCCCGGGGCTGGTCCCAGGAACGCATAGCGTGTTCGTGCAAGTGCTGGATACTCGAATATCAAATGAGAAGCTGTCTCATCTTCTTCATTGCAGAGTCTACAAGCTGGTTCTTCTCTGTATATCCCCAGCTTATGTAGATGCACTCTTAGGTGGCAGTGTCCTGTGATTGTGCAGCTGTCGTACTCGCTGGTCTTGTAGCGCTGCTAATTCCCTGCGAGTCCGCACAGCTGTGTGTTTCTACTTGCATAGGTTCCAGGGTGGTATGGCTTTGGGGGCCTGCCAATCATGTGAATCTATGCTAAGTTCAGAGGTTTCTCCTTGTGGAAGTCCCTCAGTGGTTTGTTTGGTTCCTTCTCTGGTTTCCATTCTGGTCCCACGAGAATTGGAGAAATAAAATACTGCGCCATAACCCCAATGACGCAGCAGGCTACATACAACGGGGTGCGCCAGGTTCCCCGAGGTTTGTCGCTAGTTGTCGAGCTCCCCCTCGACCATGCATCCATTGGTGCGCACAATACCGTGGAGTTGGGGAGGTTTTTATAGTGGTCCTCATCCACGCGGACAGGCGGTTAAGCCAAGCCCCCGTGCCCCTGGCGTCACTACTCTGAGGCAAATCACGACAGTGATGTACCTCGGGGGTCGTTGTGCCGCCTAGCGGTTTACGGTTTGTGCCATGTTTTGTTAGAGCCTTGTTAGCCGTGGTACTCAAAAGTGGTACCACGTTGCCCGGTCCCTACGGTCTTGGACGTAAGGTTGACTTGTCCACCACATGACTGAAATCGCGTATGCTTTGACCAGTTGTGAGTGGACCTTAAGGACCTTGGTCTAGGTACTTAGAAACAGAGAGAATGGAATAGCTGTTATTTATATTTAATCGAAAAAATTTACACCATTATTAACAAGTTATTAAGATGCTAAAACTTCTTTCTTACCCCTGAAGAAGAGCTAAAATAAAGTTTGAAAGCTTGGGTTTTGAGAAAAAAGAGTATCCGTTTCCTTATCGACTGCTGACCCAAATAATTAATCTACGTTTATAATTAATCAGTCATCAATTTGATCAATTTATTTATAAAGTAATGCGTTATTCATTCATGTTATATTGTTCCTCTTTGCTGTTTCAGAGACTGTATTGCTTTCGCTCACCTCTGCAACATCCCAGGTGAATTAATGAGCAGTGTTTCTCTAAGTCAAGACCCTACATTAAGAATTTTGACATTATGGCGAAGAAGAGAAACTCCAGAAATTTGTACAATTCAGAAACTCTTAAGTTTTCTCGAACAATTGGACAGATTCGACGTCTTAGATGACATTCAGAAGTCCTTAAGTAAGTTCTGTTCTCTAAAATGCTACTCCAAAAATAAATGTAAGATTATTCCATATTGTGCCTAAAAAAAACAAATATAATGACAAAACCTGCTGAAATTTTTTTTTATAGTTGAACAAGAAACATTACGAAACGACTTTTGGTCTATTATGAATGATGATTGTGTACAGTTATTGTCATCATCCTAAATAAAATAATCCAGGTGAAAGGCGGATTAGCTATACACCTTGTTGCGTAGAGAAGGTTACATATAGGGAATGCGTGTAAAGAATATTTCAACAATTTATGTTTTCAACCCTTACTTTGTAGAATCTCTGCATACTGTGGATGATAAATAAAACACTATAATGTTTAAAAAAATTTCTACTATGGATAATATAAACGTATCGTCATCAGTAGAATCATCCATAAGTATTTCAACAATATTTTGACAGTAAATGATATCCTTTAAAAAATACAGTTCCCTTGGAAACTAAAGTTTCCTACCAAAAAACACTTTTTTAATTATGAAACAAATTGAATAATAATAAATTATTATATCAATTACAGCAATCCGATTGTTGAAAAACGATAATGCTTTCCGAACGACACATTTACTCTAATAGTATGGTGAAGACAGAGACATCGATTTTTCAATGGTCATTTCCATCTCATCAGTCTGTCACATCACCACCACTAGAGAAGTGTGCCGATCAGAAAGAAAATCAAAAGCTATAAGCAAAATGATTTGTCTCATTTTGATGTTAATTAATTCTCACATCGATGTCTCTGTCTTCACCATACTATTGGAGTAAATGTGTCGTTCACAAAGCATTATTACTTTTTTAATTTTAAAATTAAGACTGTAAAATAAAATTGCAAAATCTAATGGTACAATTTACTTGATTAGTTTCCTTATATCACAGTCCACAGTGCTAGTACTCAGAATATGGCAATTTAATGCGACTTATCTCTTATAAGTTGCACCTCTGAGAAGTTATAGGCCTGAAGTAAGGATTTCAAATTTCAAATAAAAATAAAAACAATATTTCTCATTTATACTTCAGCTTAGAAAAACCAAATTGATGCACTGTTAAAATGTTGCAGAATTTTTTAACCTGTTAGCGGAAAAATCTTTGTCGTTTTCAACTTTTCTTCCTGATTGATTGCCAAGATTGACATTTAATTCAAAAGTGAACTTTTGAATTTTCGATGAGTTTAAATAACACAACTTTTTTAGTTATTGGGCTTTTTGTTGAAAAATAACAAGAGAAATAAAAGTTTGAGAATAGAATTTCTCATAAAGTAAAGTGATAACTACTTAAATCTGCCATCGGGTTAAAAAATTCTGCAACATTTTAACGGTGCATTATCCCTTATCAACCCAAAAAAGCTACAATTTAACTCTACTTACTGTCAATAGGTAGGTACATTTATAACGTGTACCAAATTTGGTTTTTCTAAGCTCAAGTATAATTGATTTTATTCGAAATTTGAAATCCCCATTTCAAGGCTTATAACTTCTCATAATATTTTTTTCGCTACATCCCCCTTCTGTGTCGGTTCTTATGCGAAACACACTGTATCAAAACCATATTTGAGAATGTTAGATTTTTACTTTTATAGTTTATTTCTTATAATGAACAGATTCTGAGATTCTATAAGGTGTATGGGTTGTGAACATAAGTTTTACAAAAACTCACAATTGGATTTTTAATATCTAGACTACTGCAGCAGACCAAATTTCATTTGGGTAATCGATTTGCTATTAACCATATCAGGATAATGCCTGCAATAGCTGTACTAAAATCTATTATTTTTCTTTTCTTGTAGAAGATATTGAATTTTTCAAGAAAAGCCCTGAAGAATTCAAATTCAAACTGGTTGATTTGTAAGCCGATGAGAATATTTGAATGGTGAATGAATAAAGAATAAAGGTTGGGGAATAAATACTGGAGCCGCAGAGCTATGATGCATTTGTGCTGTTCGCCGACGACGACATCAATTTTGCCACCGAACTCATAGACACCATGGAGAAGCAGTACGGTATGAAGTTCTGTGTCAAGGATAGGGATCTGATGTCCGGGGGCCTCAAGTTTGATGTAATAAGGAAACTCATCATGGAAAGGTGCACTCAGTTAATCGTAATCATTTTGTCAGCGTACTTTGATAGTCCTGCCAACAAATTTTTTGTCAACTTCGGACAAGCACTAGGAATTGGTAAGGTTCATTTTTTTTTAACAGTACCAAAAGTCTGTTGTCAGGTGTAGATATGTCTATCTGTATTTCATATTTCTACTTAGCTCCCCCTCCCACCCTTTCCGTCGCTTGTTTGACCCTATTGATTTATTTATCTTTTTTGATTTTTTATATCTTGTTGATTGTGATTGTCCAAGTCGCGGTTATGTTTGTCACCAACTTCACCTATAAGAGTGAAAATTGAGGTAATTTAAATTCCAGCAATACATCTTACTATTTATCTGGCAACACTGGACTTATTTTAAAAATGCAATTAGTTGGGAATATAGTAGAGAGAAAGATACAGGAAAAGAAAAATACCATTAAAAAAAAAATTAACAGGTTTAATTAGTATAAAAATGTAAAAAAATAAATAATATACGCGTTACACATCACCAAAAAATTGAGAATTTCTGGTTATAAAATCAGAATTAAAAAAAGAAAAAAATAGAAAAAAATTAAGAACGAGATACAATAATTAGAACGTGAGCTCATCATTATTATATTTATAGTATTATATTATTATACATATTATATTATACTATTACTAATTAAATAGTATTTATACCTCACGGTCGAAATAATGTGCAGTAACTGGACATTACTAAAAAAGCAATTTCGGCAAAAAGAAGCGGCAAGTGGAAATATTTCTCCAAACATAAGTTTCTGCTTGCTGCTTCTTTTTGCTGGAATTGCATTTTTAGTAATGTCAGTTACTGTACACAATTTTGGCCGTGAGGTTTAACTATTAATAAACATTACTAATTAATCTACTGAAATTCAAGAATTAAATGGTCTTATAAATGATTATTCAAATTGAGAACTTTTAATCAAGAAAATAACAAAGATAATAATTTATTTAGGTTTTTACATAAAATATTTGTAGCAGCTTATCAATTCAAACTTCACTCTCACAATGTTTATTATTCCATTTCCTTGACAACGTTTTCCCTTCCGACTCCTGCCTACTATTCCTTGTTTTGTCCATTTAAATATCAAATCTTACATTTGGCCATACTGCAAATCCTTCGGCTTCCAAACAGATAACAAATGGCTTCATGCAGTCTGTAGCTAGCTGATGTCATGATTTTGGGTCTATCTTGATCCAAATTTCCAACTTTTACAATTTCATATCTATCACTGCCTTTCACTTGACTAACTTTGTATGGTTCTAAATATTTATTCTTAGTTTTCAAACGTGTCCCAAACTGCGTTCACTGAATCACCTTGTTTATAAACTCTGCCCTTATTTTCTTTAGCCATACTTCGTAAAACTTTGCAAGAAATGCAAACATTCAATTAAACGATCCAACTTTTAATGCAGCTTTGGAATGTAGTAGGTATTCTTCTTTAATAGTTTTCAGCTTTGTAAAAAAATGTCCATTGTCATGTGATTTCCTTAAAATTACATGTTGCATGCTTTTTGGTAAAACTATAACATTCTTGTTTCTAGTACCTTCTTCCTTAGAATTTAATTCTCTGTAGAATAGTCTTCGTATGGTTTCTTTAGCAACTGCGTAATGAAATTTTATCGTTCTTCTTTCTATTGTTCACTCTTAATCATAGCTAACATCGGATCTTCGATTGCTAACCGGGATTCCGACTTAAGGCATTGTTGAGAATGATCTTGGTATAATCTTACTTACCACAATGGTCAAAACATTTGTGTCGGGCTGAAAAACGGCGTCACCATCATATTGTATCAATTAAATTCTACTGCCATCCATGGAACTGAAATTTTACCACCTTTGATAATTATTTGTTTCTTTTAGCCACTGTTGTCCAAGTATAAATTCAGGAAACATTGATTTCATAGGCACTGTGTAGAAATATATGGTAGACTTGCTTATCAATTTCTACATCCAATTGAGTCTCCTAGCAGATTTGTAAACTTTTTTACTAGACCAGTGAAAGAGCGAGTTCAATTCAGGACTACCGATTTTATTGTATACATCTGTTTGCATCAAGTTGATATCGCTACCGGTATCCACTGATGCAGGAAAGTTTGTTTCCTTCACTTTAATAGGTAAATACTTGTCATCAATAGTGCATTATACAATTTATTTCTTAATTTTCTTTTGCGCACTTGGTAGAAATGTGTCCGAATTTGTTCCACTTAAAACTTTTAGGTCCTCTATCTTGGTGTAAGCACTAACTCTTGTCGTGTTTTTTAATGTACGATTAAGTTGAAAAAGTAATATTGATTAAGAATACTCATCCTTCTGATAGTTCGATTTATTTTGTTTCATTTACGTGGTTCTCATAGAAACCGTCAAGTTTGTCTAAACACTCCATCCCCAAATGAATATACGTCAACATTGGTTTTGAATGAGAATTAAATGCACAACACAGAGGATAGAATGTCATTACGTGAATAAATTTTATGTAGTTGTCAGTGGCTGTCAAACTGACTTAAACTGTTCAATTCATTGTTTGAATTATTTCTTCAATAATTATTTACGCTCGTTCGCACCTTGACAATTAACTGTTTGACATTTTCTGGTGAAATTAAAAATATTAATTCGGACGGTTAGTATGACGTCACATAAGACTTTTTAAACTTAATCGTACCATAGAACTGCAGTTGCAACAATGTCTAACAGAGCTTCTATCTAAAAACTGATCTCTTTGCTTTTCATCAGACTGATTAACAAAACTCTTCTTACTCTTGTCAGTATTTCGACATTTTTTAAGCTCTCTAATAATAATTATTGTCTGGACACTATATAAAATTGTTTATCCAGACGCAAGTTTACCATTTACAAAGTTAAATAGACGAACACCAAACAACCAAGGCGAGCTTGGGATTCGAACCCAGGCGATGGCAGTCTCAACGGATTGGTAGTCTGCACTCTAACCCACCGAGCTACCGCCCGCTCTCTATTATTTGTATGATGTATCCATCTTTTCATCATGTATGCGCTATTTCTCTCAGTCTACATGTCATGAACCCACATAAAGTGTTCCTACTCTCATTGTGTTCATAGGGATTTGCTTTTTTCGCCGAGTGTATCATTGAGTTTGATTCAGTAGCCTTGTACATTTCTCACATATGTCAGGCGAGGCATCTGCATGTAATTTTTATAGACTTGATGCATTTCCTATCATCAGTCTTCTCTATTTATCTGGATCAGGGATCTGCATTAGATGTATTTGAATTTTTATTATAAGAAGTAATAAAATATTTGTTGGTGCTCTTATTATTGTCACTTTTAACATAATAAGAGCCTCCAATTTTTAATATTTGGTAGTTATGCATTGACATGAAAGGACTCCACAGAATCCTTATTGAAATTGGCTCTTCCTGTCAATCTTGTTGTAATTTTGAGGATTGGTAGTATTAGATGAGTGGATCAGAAGTCTCCAGAGGCATAAGTCCACGTAAACTCGTGTTCTCAAGATATTCACCTCTAAAAATGTTTGTTTTTTTGTCTCCTGATAGTCCTTTTTTAATAAGTTTTTTTTTAGAAGAAGAATAATTTTTTGTTGAAATTGAAAAGCTGCTTCTGTTGCTGTAATTACATTTTTTTAATTGTTAAAATATTTCCCAGAAAAAAAGTTTTCAATTTGTGGTATCATTTTTGTTCACAGCCTTGGCTGTAAGTTGAAAATTAGATATTGTGATATTTTTTTTACATTTTTGTTTGATGTAATTTTTATTTGAATTTGCGAAAAATGAAACCACAAAACTAAAACTTTTTCCCAACTTTCTCGAAACCAACTCAATAGATTTGGAATGTAGGTACTACTAAAGCAACAGAAAGCTTTTCAGTTTTCACAAACTAACTAACACCCAAGTAACTTTTTTTTTTCAAATAAGTAAAGTGGCCAGTAGTAACTAAAAATATAATATGCGTTAATGTAAATAACTGTCATGAGAAAAAAAAATCATCTTCAGAGGTGGAATATCTGGAGAACACGAGTTTTTAGAGGCCGGCGCCCATGGAGACATCCAATCTACTCATTGAAAACTAGTGATTCCCAAAGTTTTATTCAATCTGAATGGGAGCGAATTTCCTTACGGATTCTGCGGGGTGCGTTGACCTTGCCTCATATACACCTCGGAGGAGAATATTATTAATGAGATTAAATTTTTCTTTGTTTTTTTCTAGCTCCATTCCTGATAAAAGTGAATCTCAGTCCACGCCACGAAACTTAAATCTCAAGTCAGCTCTTCATCGCCAGGATAGGTCCTCTCTGAGACCTCTGAATCACAACGTTAAGTTCAACAGCACGGTGAACTTGAGCACACCAACCGAAGTGGACAACAACATCACAGTGAGTGTAAACAGTTTGCTGCCTTTCAACCATGAATCGCTGCCAAATGGCGTCATCAAGAAAAGCAAGAAATCCGCCATTGGTGTCGTCGAAAAAGAGAAAAAAATTCTGAATAATCTGATATCGAGAAAAAACATTATTTTACGTTACTTATTTTACACAGCCAAACTTTGGGTGATTTAATTCTTCAATTTTCACCTTCTAAGAAAGATTGATGAAAATAGGGTCAAGCTAATGATAGGACCAAGGGAGGAGTCGATGATAATACATGAGGCATATTTCGAAAACTAAATCCGACGATGAGATCAAGGGCAATAGCAGATAGTGCATGGACCAAATAGATAAAACAGACTTGGTATGAAGGGAGCCCCAACGGACATACCATGCTTAGTTCTGAAAACTGGAGGGGTTTTAACCGATAGAAGTATGTCACTACCTGGGGATGGAAGAACAACCCCTCCTCAAACAAAAAAAAGTTGGACCGATCTATTTTTTTTAATAATGAAAGGTGTATTGATAAGCGAACTGTATATTTCTACAAATAGTTTTATAACAAAATACTCCTTGTTCAATTACAATACTCGAAGTTAAAATATAACTACGATTTAATTTTGCAAAATATACACTTTCGTTTTACAAGTTCTCTACCAATCTACCTGGTCCTAATTCACGCCGCTCTCCTCATCAGTTCCCCCCTTCCTTCCTGCTCGACCGACAGTTGCCAGCAGCTCCGTTCTGCATATTACTTGGTAAATTTATTGCCCCCACTCCCCGCGGTTGAAAGTGCACTTTCAATAGGCAGTTGATCTCCCTGATGAAAATACCGTCTGAAGTTTTATTGGTTTGAAACCTGAAAACTCCATCAACGTCATGATCTGTGGAATGTATCCTCCCCATTCACCACTTCATTGGTGGAAAATATCCTTTATGGTCGATTACCAACTAACCCATTTGAAGAGAGCCATTGTTCTACCTCTCTTGACGGTGTAGCTGCAATTTATTTATACAGGGTGTTATGTAATTGAATGCCAATATTTAAGGGGGTGATTTTGGGTCCATTTTAAGAAGAAAACTTCATAAGAACGTATGTCCTAAGAGTCTTAACTTTTGAGATACAGGGTGGTAAAGTTTTATTAAAATAAAACATTTTTTCGTAATATCTGTAATACCGCTCTGATTATTTTAATGAAATTTCGTATACAGGTATTACTCATCAAGAGGCATTTTTTCATGTACCACAATCACACAAAAAAAATAAGTAATCAAATTTGCTTGGAAATGAATGGGGATTCCAAAAATGATTTCTATTTGAACAGAAATCAGTGGCGTACCTTCAACGTCTGCTAAAATATGCCGGTAAAATTCTGCACGATCGTGCACCATCGTCACTAGTGGAAATAAAATAAAACGTGGTACATGAAAAAATGCCCCTTGATGCGTAATACCTGTAACAAAATTTAATTAAAATATCCAGAGCGGTGTTCCAGATATTACGAAAAAATTATTTATTTTAATAAAACTTAACCACCCTGTATGTCAAAAGTTAAGACTCTTAGGACATACGTTCTTATGAAGTTTTCTTCTTAAAATGGACCCAAAATCACCCCCTTAAATATTGACATTCAATTACATAACACCCTGTATAAGGTGTCCAAAAAAGTCTTGGAAATGGTTCAATATTTCAAGAAATACGCAGATCTAAAAAAAAAAAACGATGCCTATAATAATTTTGAATGCAATATTTAATGATACCAAATGCGACCACTCACCCCTAATTCTTTGGGTGGGGCAGAGGGCAACTTTAAAATATTAAATCAGTACCCCTACTTTTTTGCAGAATCGGATTATACCGTAAAATAAGTCCAGTTTTTTATTTTTTTCCGATTCCTGACAAATGGAGCTGTAATCGTTTTAAGTTGATTAAGTATAAATGAATGTGTCCAATTCTTAATATGGAGCGATAAAAAAAAACTGATATTGTCTCTTATTATTTGTTCAATGGCCTTATCCCATGGGAAAAATGGCCAGCTTCCATAACCTTGCTTTTCGGTTGATTGTTATCTTGTCATTGCTGTCAATTTACAAGGTGAACTTTCTTTTGTAGAACAATGAATTATTCTGACTGCTGTAATATTCTTTTAGTTCAGAATGACATCACAACACTCATAATCTAGAACCTTTCACTTGCTAATGTGGTGTCAAATGTATGTTAGGGGTTGATTTTTCTCATGATACTACTACTATAAATCATTGTCATAATCCGTAGCCAGCTTGATCGAAATAGAGTTGGAATATACTATGGACCTGGAGAAAGATAATAATTCGCCATTCCGAATTATTGATATCCTCATCCTTATTGTTGATTTAATTTTTTTTACTTAAACTTATCATGCGGTTGGTTTGGTGGGAACACGAGAGGAAAGTCTAAAATCGTTAAAATGGTAAAAATGAAAGAACACAGTTTAAAATCATAAATTTTTTTCATCCTCATTGCCAGCCAACGTTCCACCCCACCTTAAAATAAAATAATTTTCAACTTTTACACGCATAAGCAATGAGATAAAAACTGCCAGACTCAAGCCAATAATATAGCCTATCTATTACCATAAAAGAGTAAAAGGTAACAACAACAAGTATTTTAGGCAGCTTATTCCGTCGCCTGCACCTGAACGCAGTAGAATTGCCATTATAGTATAGTCCTTCCTCATGTTTTAGATTAAGATTTTGAAATCAGTTCTTTCAATAAGAAGAACAGAATATTTTTATTTGCACTTCACAGTTTAAGATGGCTTTGACAACAAAGCTGATGTGATATGTTGTCAACGGTAATAAAATATAAATGTTTTGATTATTTTGTCACATTTCGGTCATGAAATTTTATCTATCTAAAAAAAATTAGTCAAAAATATTCGGTAAATATTTACATCCACGTATTCTAAGTTCCATCAATTTTTTCGGGACCGAGGAGTGAAATGGGGGTGCTGGGTGGGTAAGAAGCTAAAAACAGCCATTGCAAACTAATATTAAGGTCACAACTAAGGCCTCTTTGACACTGCGGTCGCATTGCTATTTTTTTCTTCACTTTCAGGGCAAGGAATATCTTCGAAATTAACAGTAGCACAATTATTATTTTGATATTTGTATTTATTTTGCTTGCATTCCAAAATGCGTCACATTAGTTCCTATAGTCTGGATACGATATGAGAAAGCTCTATCCGTTCGGATCCGTCTCTGTACGCTACGTTGACGTCAACCACTTCTAGTGCTTGTAACTTCCGGGACCCGGCGTATTTATTATGTGTATTATAGGCACGGTGTAATACATTAACCAGGACCGGACTCCCTAGAGCGATTTTTAGTGCCGTTTTTTTTTTTGCTAACCGTGAATTTGCAAAGAAAATAAATATCTTCCTGGTGTTACTATAGGTACCTACGTCCTGCACCCCTATACAGTGTGTCCAGTGTAAGTGGCATTACATGGGGATCTTGGAAACGGCAAGAGATACAGGGTCGGTTAAATTAGAGAAAAGTTGCACAATTTAATTCTTAATGAAAATCTGAATTTTTTCTTTGAATATTTCCAGTCGTTGCTGAATTATCCTGAAAAAACTGAAAAATCAAAATATCTTATTTTAGTCATATCTTTTTTATTATTTGAAATTAATGAATAATTTTTTGTATGCTTACATAAGTCGTCAAAAGCTATCCATTTGACATTAAAAAAATTCACAAAGCCGACTAGATCTCAGAGTTTTCATAGTTTTGTTTTTCTTATGGCCGTCATATTGATTTTTTTATGTCGCTCGGTATAAAATAAATCAAGGAAACCAAAAATTAATAACATTCAAAAAAAAAATTTTTTCCAAAAATTTTATTCTTTTATCGAAAAAAAAAACTTTTCATACCGATATCATAATAATTATGAAAAGTAAAAAACCATAAAGTAAATAATATGACTTCAATTAATGTACCTAATTGGGTGAAAAAAAGTTTTGTTTTCTTTTCGAAAAAAGAATAACACAATTTTTGAAATTTTTTTTTGAATGTTATTAATTTTTGATTTCCTTGATTTATTTTATACCGAACGACGTAAAAAACCAATATGGCGGCCATAAGAAAAACAAAAGTTTGCTATGAAAACTCTGAGATCTAGTCGGCTTTGAAAATTATTTCTGTAATGTCAAATATAGCTTTTGACGAGACTTTTTGGTTCATTTCAATATCCTTAATGGTGTAGGTGTAATCGAGCTTTCCATCTTAGGAGACTCACCCGGTATACTATTTTTTCCACGGTCTCATTAACTTAAAAACACGTATTTTGTCATTATGAAGTATAAGTAGCACCAGAATTATTGTATTCGGATTTGAGCATTTATTTAGTAGTCGTTGAGTTATTGTCATAACTACGAAATAAACAAACAAAATTATCCATAATGTAAACTGCCTTGGGAGCATTATACTCGCTTGGGAATAATCGACTACTTCTGTTTTAATTTTGATGTCATAGAAACTGATTTCTACTCCCAACCGTGGAAAAAAATATTTTTCGTCAATTCTCTCGACTCGTATTTGAGAGCTTCAATCGAACTCAATGCGTGAGTAGTAGCATCTTTCGTCTCTTCAAAATTCTTAAAATTAAGTGCTTAAATTAACGAGTTAAACTGTTACTTTTAAAGCAAGTGTACATTAAAGTGTGTTGCATATTACTGATAAGAAATTGAAATCATGCCGCTTACAAGAGAGGTAAAAAATGAAGTTATTAATATAATAATTAACCCGGCATTGGTCGCTAGGTGAATTGTAACACCAGTGGTCGCTAGCGAGCGTTTCGCTCGCATATAAAATCAACAAGCAAATGTGCAATAAAAAGCACTTTGAATTACAATACAAGGTGTTTGGTGATCGGACATCTAAAATTAAACTTACAAAACCGCATTAGAAGCATAAAAAAGAATTTCCAGATCAGGCGTTGTATTTTTTTTTTTTGGCTGAGTATTTCCTAAACAAACCCTACCTGGAAAATGTTATTATTTTTTTAATAAAACAAATAAAAATTTAAATTTAATTAAATTTTTGATGAGAAATTTTAATTTGGCTAAGTACTGAAAAAAAATAAAATATTTATAGGTAGATGATTTAGTTTTACATTTTTGGAAATATTTCCTGAATGAAGCCCGATCAGGACAAAGTTATTCTTTTTTATGCTCATGATGTGGTTTTGTATAATATGAAATTTTATTTTGGCTTTCCGTTCACCGAACATCTTGTATTAGCAATATTTGTTGTAGGTATTTTAAAATAAGGGGGAATAATATTAACTTGCCAATATAAATTTTTTTGGCCTATTAACTATAGGATTTTTTACATTAAATAACACAAACTGATTCGATTCTTAACTAAGCTAATACCATATACCATAAAAACAACATATGACTTCAGATAAAGAAATTACAGCAACCCTTGCATATGGCTAGCAGACCTAAACATAAGAGCAGTTGAGTGACACGAGTGGTCGCTAATGAGCGTTTAGCTCGCGCAGCTGCAACTGCGGTGAATGAAGTGTCCATAAAAAATTAATTTATCCGATTTTCATTACAAAATCCTTTCTATGTTTCTTCTTAAGGCTATAAACTAAGCTAGAAAAATCGACAAGATTGTACGAGTTCAAGTAACAGAATAATTACAAATTGATGAAAATTGTAGGTCACTGTGTCGGCCATAATTTGATAAAGGAGAGAATAAAAATTGAGTCTTCTTTGGACGACCTTTTCGGATCCCGCGAGTGTTTGTTCATTTGATGTGTAGGCAAGCAAATTTACATACTTCAATATTTGTTGGTTGCTCTGTAGACTGCTAGAAACTATGCTGCCTTCATTACATACGGCCTTTTGTTCGCTGTATTTGTTGTTGCGGACTCTGACAGCTTGTCATTTGCAGATTTCCATCCCGCTCTTGGAGCTTATCTGACGACGCAGTCGCCTTGCCTTCGTTTCAGATCCTCCAGTCCAGACTAAGATGGCTGAACGTTTTTCTTAGCTACTTTTGTTTGATTTTTAATTTGTGACATTTTAACTTTAGATTCAAGATTCTGTTTTTTACCATATGTGTAGGATACACCTTATTTATTATAGCATGCTTAACTTGGGGAATTTCCCACCAGCTTAACTGTAAGTTCTTTTTTTATTTTATTTTTTTTAGTGTTTACTTTTTCATCATTATTGATCTTAACTATATTTTTACACTTTCATATTCACTTTTTCTTCCTCATAGATAATTCTCTTTCAATAAACTTTCATTTGATATTATTATTTCTCTTACAGTTGAGTAGTCCCTTCTAGCCCCTGATGATGGCATTTAGCCGAAACCGGTAGGGCACTCAAGTTTATAGCCTGATTAATAAATTGGTCGTCCAAAGAAGACTCAATTTTTATTCTCTCCTTTATAGAATAATTACAGTTTAAAGACAACGGTGAGCTAAATGCTCACCTAGCGACCACTCCCGGGTTAAGGAAACAATAACGGATATTTATTCAGCAAGAATAATTCATTTATTGATGGAATCGCAGAAAAAGTGGCAGATAAAGTAGCAATAAAAAGTCTGCAAGATAAGGTTGGTGAACTTGAATTAAAAATAAACGGTACCTATACAGGAGGATATGAGTACGACTGGCAAAATATCTGAAAATAGGAATAGAAATAGTTTACGAGTAATTGGTATAGAAGAAGAGGACTCTGAGAATATTGAACAAAAAGTAATGACTATTATAATAATAGAGTCGAAATTGAATATTAAACTGGACCACCATATGATTGAGGGGTGTTATCGTATAGGAAAAGAGCGCATGGAAGGAAGGAATAGATCAGTTATTCTCAAATTAGTAAACCATAGGTATAAGGTTCAGATTATTTTGAAAAACAAAAAGCTTCTAAAGGGTAGTAAAATAAAGTTTTTTGAAGATTTACGCCGAGACAAATTCATTCTTTATAAGAAAGCTATGTTAAAAAATTTGGAATTCGCAATATGTGGACGATTGAAGGTAACGTTATGGTTAAGAGTAATAATGGGCTTGTACTCAAAATTCAAGAGGAGGCTGAAATTGAAAGCACAAAAAACTAGTCACATGGAGATGATAATAAGAATATTCAGTGAATTCATTGGGGGGTAAATAATTATAAGAATAGTTAAAAATGTTTGCCATGTATTGAATTGTATGTTTAATTTCCTAGACTAGATTTTTTATTGTGTTTTTGGGTAATTCACAAGCAGATGCCACAGGGGAAGAAGTTATTAATAGTAATGAGTGAGAAAATGGGTACTTTTAAACTTTTCTATTTGTTGGTATTTTTTTTTTCATTATGTTATCCTAAAGCACGTCTTTATATAATGTGTATTTATTGATTTTACTCTAGAGGGACGAGGGGAAGCGTTTGAGCAGTTATATTTCGAAATTGCTAAAGGGGAGGAGGTGAGAGGTATAGAGGCATAATAATTCTACTGCTGAGTTGGCTGTATGGATTCTTACATTAGAGACTGTACTTGTGAAATTGCTAGAACTAAAACTGTAGATAGTGCACTAGAATTGGCTAAAATCTTCAAGGGGGATAAAAAATACTTGAGTAACGTTGCAATTTTTCACAGCAATGTCAGGAGCATGTCAAAGAACTTTGATGAAATGTCTATAATCTTGGGTGAATTGCCTTTTTTAGATGTAATTGTGCTGACTGAAACTTGGGGAATGGAAGAGGTTGATCTATTTTCTATGGTTGGTTATGATCTGATAACAAGTGGTGAAACCATAAATAAAAGTGACGGCACGGTGGTGTATGTGAATAAGCAAATTAATTATAATTATCCTTCGTGTCTTCGAGATTACGAAGGTAGTATCACTACTTCTATGTCTTGGACCACAAGTTCAGAGCTAAAAATATAAACAAAAGCGCTTCCCCGTTACCATAGCGCTCCCTAGTAACTATTTATTCATTCATTTCTTTTGTGTCAAACAGACCACACGTCAGTTTTTCGTATAATAAATTTTCAGTTCTATTTTAGTAATGGATAATCATCAGAGATCCAGAAACCGAGATCGTTCGAAGGAAAGAACGTCCAAAGACTGGATGGAAGATATTGTGACGGATTTCGCTGTGATGCTGTCTTGGCACGAGATGCCCCAACGTCGATGACGTCTGAGACAAACGCATCAAACAGTGAAGGTATATAAATGTTTATGGTTAAACGTTAGCACGAGATGCGATTACGTTTCTGGGATATACCATAACATTTATATCTGTTTATACGAGTGCTTTGTTTTGCCCGAGAGGTATAAATAAAGACACACTAATAATTAGACTTTATCTGGAAGGTAAAGTAGAGATTATATGGCTCTGTCTTATCCGAGAGGTAAGATTGGAGTCACGTATAAATAGACTAACCTTGTTTTTGCTGACATCAACTACATGAGTCCTTTGTTTCGCCCGAGAGGTATAAAAGGACTCAACTGGTAAGATTGGAGTCATGTATGAATAAATTAACCTTATTTTCGTTGACATCAACCACATGAGTGCTTTGTTTTGCCCGAGAGGTATAAAAGGACTCAACTAATAATCCGGCCTTATCTAGAAGGAAAAGTAGAAGTTATATGGCTCTGTCTTATCCGAGAGGTAAGATTGGAGTCACGTATAAATAGACTAACCTTGTTTTTGCTGACATCAACTACATGAGTCCTTTGTTTCGCCCGAGAGGTATAAAAGGACTCAACTGGTAAGATTGGAGTCATGTATGAATAAATTAACCTTATTTTCGTTGACATCAACCACATGAGTGCTTTGTTTTGCCCGAGAGGTATAAAAGGACTCAACTAATAATCCGGCCTTATCTAGAAGGAAAAGTAGAAGTTATATGGCTCTGTCTTATCCGAGAGGTAAGATTGGAGTCACGTATAAATAGACTAACCTTGTTTTTGCTGACATCAACTACATGAGTCCTTTGTTTCGCCCGAGAGGTATAAAAGGACTCAACTGGTAAGATTGGAGTCATGTATGAATAAATTAACCTTATTTTCGTTGACATCAACCACATAAGTGCTTTGTTTTGCCCGAGAGGTACAAAAGGACTCAGCTAATAGTCAAGCTTTATCTGGAAGATAAAGTAGAGATTATATTGTTCTGTCTTATCCGAGAGTTAAGATTGGAGTCATGTATAATCAAATTAACCATGTTTCTGTTGACATCAACTACATAAACATACGATTAGCTGCGATGGGCGACAAATAAATTTTTTTGGTTGATCTGTCTGCGAATGCCAACGCTCTGGGGTGAGACTCCGTGGATATGAACTTAGAGTACATCCAAAGTGTAAATCCGGATACTCCAGTCGACATCTGCAACATCGGAGGGTGTCGGACTCCTTGGGAGTTGGATGAGGATGGGCTACGTATCTTTGGGGAAGAACATGTATACGCGAGGACCCTGAGTTGATTCTGCACTCCAGTGTCGCAGCGCGCTGGAAGAAATACTTGTCGGACGGACTAAAGAAAAAGTTTTTGATGGAAAAGTATCCTAGGAATGGTGAACTGTCATTCGTGCCGCCAATATGAGGTGGCAGTGAATCTAAAATAGTCGGCTCTGAAGATGGACAAATATTTTGGCGCGAGACAGAAGTTAGCGGGATCTGCTCTAACAGCATTGGCCCCATTGATCGAGTCGTTAGCACCCCTGAGAGATACAGAAAATAATGTTTATGGTTAAACTTTAGCACGAGATGCGATAATTTTTCTTTGATATGATAATATAACATTCATATCTGTTTATACTGTTTTATGTTTTGACCGAGAGGTATAAAATGTCTCACTTGATAATCATGCTTTATCTGGAAGGTATAGTAGAGATTATATTGGTCTGTCTTATCCAAGAGATAAGATTGGAGCAATTTAACAAACTATCCTTGTTTTTTGTTAGCATAAACTACATAAATAAACGATTATGCTACGATCGCAGCAACGTAAGTACTTTTGCGAGTCGCCTAAAACATTTTGTGAAAACTTGGGAAGCGATCTCTGATGACAAGTCTATTATTCAAACAGAGAAAGTTTATAAATTGCCGTTCGAGTCAACCCTTGCACAGATTTACTCTCTACCATCCAGAGGATGGCCGGAGCAGGAGTGAGCATCCAATTGGAAATTGATAGACTGCTTTCGATAAACGCGACTGTGGAGACTTAGGAAGTTTCAAGTCAGTTTTTTCCGCCGTTTTTTCTTAGTTCCCAAGTCTGATGTCCAGCATAATTCTGAACTTGAAGGAGTTGAATACCTTTATCTTGAAAGATGCTTATTTACTGATTCCAGTATGGGGCCACATCGCAAGTTTTTGAGGTTTATGTTAATGGCAAGATTCACAAGTTTGCTTGCCTTTTGGCCTATGTACGTGCCCATTGACTCTTACAAAGTTATTGAAGCCAGTAATAAATTATCTACGCTCGAGAGGTTCACTCTCGGTGGTGTACCTAGATGAATTTTTATCTTAAGGCCACCAAGTTGAAGAGTGCAGCGAGAATCTGACTCAAACCATCGAACTACTTGAGAGGTTAGGATTTATCATCAACTGTGACAAGTCCAAATTGGTGCCTGAGAGGCGATGCAAATATTTAGGATTCTTTTTAGATTCAAATTGATACCCTGAGAGTTGAGCTTCCACAGATAAAAAGATCACGATGTGAAAGCAGATAGAAGTCCCTATAAAAAAAAAAAAGGAAGTTGAAGATTCGTGTGTTTGCCAAGGTTGTTGGGTCAGTGATGGCTTGCCGTCCTGCAGTCGAGTACAGCCTGTTACAACTTGGCCTTGAATAAATTTTGCAGATTCTTCAAAAGAGCAGAGTCAAGCCTTAGAAAAAATTTAGGGTTGTTTCGATGCGTTCATGTCAGTGGCGAAGTTTATTCTAAGAAACTGAGATTGGTGACTGAAGGCCTTGCCTAAGGCTAGTAGGAAAGTGAGGAGCAAAAGGTACTAGAGAACGATTTATTTTCATGTTTCGTTGTCCGGATGGGATGTTTTTTGCAATGGCGAGCCCGCCAGTGGACTTTGGAGAGGAATCTTCATATAAATCATTTGGAGCTTAAGACGGTTTTATTCGCATTGAAGTGATTTGCAGCTTATCTGAGGGATGCAGCTGTTTTGCTCATAGTCTATAATAGGGCGACGATAGCCTACATCAATCGGATGGGAGGTATCCGTTATTTTCCTCTTCATGTGTTAGCATGCGAGTTATGAAACTGGTGTGAGGCCCGTCAGTTATGGGTTTACGCTTCATACATTCCCTCAAAGGAAAATGACGAAGCGGATCCTTCATCACGTATCGATAATTCGGAAGCCGGATGGGAACTGGCGAACTATGTATTTAAAAGAATTATGGGAAGCTCGGGAACCTGTGAAAAAAGATTTATTTGCTTGTAGAAGAAATGCTAAGTACGCAGACTGTTGCCTTGGTAAAGAGACCATGGGGCTTTCGCCTTTGAGGCATTTACGATCAGTGGGTCTGATTGAATGTTTTATTACTTATCAAAAGTGACAGGGCAGAAGCTGTCGCCGTTGTACCTCGCTGGTCGACTCAGGTCGGTTTCGAGGTTTCAAAAAATTATCACTAAGGGGATTGGATCTGGTTTGAAGTAGCGATCCTAATATGTTAGACTCCTTGCAAAACACGTGAATCTACTGGCGGCGAAGCTTATCTTGGCTGCCGCCACGTTATCAGCCAGGCGTTATTGTTGAAAGATACACCTTAAGAAGCGATTAACATTTCAATCGGTTCTTCAACAGAATCCACGTTAAAAAAATTATAATAGGATTCTTAAGCTCTGGTGACGATGGAATTTGGCGAAATTATGAGGATCCGTATGATGTATCAGTGGGGATTTTGAAAATTTTTAAGTTCCTCTTGGAGAGATGGTGCTGAGCATAGTACGCTGAATTCCGCAAGAGTGGCACTGCCATTAATATCAGGGGAGGATGTTACGAATAACCAGCTGATAAGTCGTTTCATCAGAGTATCTTAAAAGATAAGGCTCAGTTTACCCAAGTACGAATCCACGTGGGACGTGGATCTGGTTCCTTGACAACGTGGTTTCCGCTAGAAGAGTTGGACTTGAATAAATTGACAGAAAAGCTAGTGTCGCTGTTGCCCTTAGGCACCGTTTATCGCTGTCAAATCTTGGCGTTAGTTAAGATTTCTATAATATCATTGCGTTGGAGTGCAAGATTGAAATACGTATCCCAGAATTCCCGGATAGAATTAAAACTTTTCGACCAGGGATTCCTCAACCAGTGCTGAAGATTGTTTTCTTCCGAGAAAAACCTGAATTTGTGTATCGCGCAAAATTTTTAACCAGTACTTGATGGTGATGAAAAACCTTCTAGGGAATATTATTGACTCACTGTTTGTTTCTTTTAACAAGCCACAAAAGGCAGTTAAAAGTGAGACAATTAGTCGTTGTATTAGATCAACGTTGTTGTCCTTAGGAGTGGATAAAATGTTTACCGCGCATTCTACGCGACATGCGTCGACATCTAACGCATGTCAGAAAAGGTATGAGTTTCGAAGAAATTTAGAAAGTGGCTGGTTGGTCGTCGAATTCAAAGGAATTCGCCGATTTTTATCAACAGCCAATAATTATTGTTGTCAGCAATATATGTTTGCAGAATCAATACTATCATTCAGTACTTACATCTGTTAAGTATATTTCTATTCCCTTATAATTTTGTTGAGTTACATTACTACCAAAATACTATTGGTTTTATAATAATACTTGGAGCATTCATTGGCCCATATTTTCATTTTACTCTGTATTATTTAAATAAATAATATTTAAATGATGAAGGGAATGGTTGCTCTGAACAGCTACCTTCGTAATCTCGAAGTGCGAGACACGAAGGATAATTGAAAGATCTCACGAGCCCGCCGAAGGCGGGCGAAGTTTGATCTCAATTATTCGAGTGTCTCGCACGAGAGATTCCCACCCATATACTAATAAATATTACCCACCCCCATTTCAGGTAAAATGAAAAATAGAATTGCTTTATACGAATGAATAAATAGTTACTAGGGAGCGCTATGGTAACGGGGAAGCGCTTTTGTTTATATTTTTAGCTCTGAACTTGTGGTCCAAGACATAGAAGTAGTGATACTACCTTCGTAATCTCTCGTGCGAGACACTCGAATAATTGAGATCAAACTTCGCCCGCCTTCGGCGGGCTCGTGAGATCTTTCAATTATAGGAGAATTTCTCTAGGAATACTAAACTCTATTGAAATAGATTTTTATTTTAGTGACAATATAATAAGGGTACTTGCATTGTACAGACCACCCTCTACAGATGTTATTGATTTTATTTTCGAATTAAATGAATATCCCTCTGGGACAAATTCTCAAAAATGTATGTAAAGTAGGAGACATAAATATTGACATTCTTACTCATAATAATGAAGCTAATGACTATCTAAATGTGTTGTCGGAGGCTGGGTTTAATTAGATAATTAATGGGGTAACTAGAGTGAGTAGAGAGGGAGGATCTTGTTTGGACCACATATTTGTTAAAAGCACTGGGAGCGGTATACAGGTCTTGGAGGAGAATTCTTACATAATTACTACCAAAATTACTGATCACTATCCCAATTTTTCGTATATAAATGCAAAAGACCGTGGCTCCAACTTCGAGAAGTTTGGAAGGCCCGGCTTTTTCACTGTAGATGAAAATAAACTTCAAATAATTATGCAATCGGAAAAATGGGATGAACTACTAAATATAACCCAACTCGATGAAGCAGCAGACATTTTTTTAGAGATATTAAAAAAATGTATTTATAATAGTTCGTATTATGTGTTACCAAACAAGAGAAAGAAAAGAAAAGAATGGATTACAGATGGGCTTATAAATTGTATTGTGCATAGAGATAAGTTATATAGAGAGACTAAGAAGTTTCCAAACGACCAAAATAGATTAGATGAGTATAGAAAGTACAGAAGCACTCTAACTAGTTTAATTCGACAAACAAAAAAACTGTTTTATCAGAGAGTAATAGGTAACTGTGGATCGGCAAAAAATCAGTGGGCTGCAACTGCAACTAACAAATATCTCGGTAAAATGCATGAAAAGGGAGTAAAGATTGATCAAATTGTTTTTAACTTCGTTGGATTTGCCATTTCATATGTTTCCATGGTAACATCTATCTGGGTATTATTGTAGACCTAGACATTATTTTTCTGTCTGAAGAAGGGTAGTGCAGTGTTGTGACTTTTTTGTCCACAAAAGTGATCGTATATCTTCTTAAGGGGGCCATACTGGAGAAAAAAGTATAAGTGAACTTAGAATCTTTAATCCACAATGGATGCTGTGGTGGTGTCCGTGTCCGCCATTTCGGGATCAAATAATTTGTTTGACCTACCATTGAATGGGAAGATTATTGCCTTGGCTGATGATACAGCAATGGTTTACACTGATTCGTCTTGGGAGTCTATACGAGAGAGGATGAAGAGCGATTTTGTGTTGGTGAAGGAATATGGTTTGATAGTGTACCATATTTGATAGTTAACTGTAAACTGGGAAAAGACTAATTACTTGACTTATACACTATACAGGGTGTACCAGCTCGATTTAGACAACGGTAAGGGCCGTGTAGGTCTCGTCAAGACGAAACGTTTTTTTATTTGAAGTTTTTGGATTTGGACCTTCGTTGCGGAAATATGACCGACTTCCGGTTTTTAGTTTTTTGGCTCCAGTTTCGGCATTTTTAGGTTCTCGCCCAAACTGAAACTAGTTTTGGAAACTCCTTAGCTTCAGTTACAACTTTCATATTGAAGTCAAGGTTCTATCTCTGTTGGATTCAAAATGGCGACATGCCCAAGACTTTAAATTCTAAGTCTTTGAATCAATTCAAATTGAATCAAATTGAAAAATTAAAATTTTGAATCCAGCAGAGATAGAACCTTGACTTCAATATGAAAGTTGTAATCGCAGTTAAGGAGTTTCCAAAACTAGTTTCAGTTTGGGCGAGAACCTAAAAATGCCGAAACTGGAGCCAAAAAACTAAAAACCGGAAGTCGGCCATATTTCCGCAACGAAGGTCCAAATCCAAAAACTTCAAATAAAAAAACGTTTCGTCTTGACGAGACCTACACGACCCTTACCGTTGTCTAAATCGAGCTGGTACACCCTGTATAAGGATCAATTACCGCACTTTAATAATATCGTCATAGACATAGGTGAAGAAAACTTTATTATAAACAGTGCAATGGAAACTATAGATACTTGGGAATATATATCAATGCCCATTTAAGGTAGGATAAGCAGATGCAATATTTACTACAAAAACTAAGAGGACTTTTGTTCATGTTTCGTAAACTAAAAATGGTCCTGGAAGTAACTCAATTAAGGATTGTATACCAGTCCTTGGTGGAATCATAACTGTAATATGGGATAATAGTTTGGGGTGGAGTTAGAAGGAATTATCTAGAGCAGGTCGAGTCATTACAAAGAAGAATAATATAAAAAATAATATATGGCAGAGAGATAAGATATTCTAGTGATAGTTTGTATATGCAGTCTGGACTTCTACTTCTTGATATTCGACAAATGTACATGAAGACTCTACTGTTTTATCAGTTCGAATGCAAAGATACAGAAGAAGAAAATAGGCAGGGGATTCGCACTAGAGGCAGTGAAAAGGGTTTACTACAGACTGCCAATGCTATGCCAACAGAATTGAAGCAGCATAAAACTAAAAGTAGATTTGTTTTTCAAAAAAATATAAAGAAATGGATAGCAAGTATACCTAGAGATAGGATTATAGGGACATTTTGGGATTGGATTAGGCATCATAAGAAGGGTAATATGTATTTAATATAATTATGTCTTTGGGTGTGTTTATTTATCTATTTGTGTATAGGAGTGGTGTATGGTTTTTTTTTATTGTGATAAACTATCTCTAAAAGTGTAACCAGCTTCTTTACCATCCCCAATCTCCCTTCACGAAGGAGAATCGGAGATGAAAAGATAACCAGCTATTTAGCTACCAGCTAGCTCTCAAAATTACATTGGCAAACACATATGAGGGGTTGAGCAGTAAGAGAAGGAAACACGCATTTTAATTTAACAAGTTTATTTATAAGTGGTGAGAGTAGTACAGCAACTCAGAGTTCCAAGAATATAAATTAGAATCTAAATAAAGTGAAATTAGAAAAATTCACGAATGTACTTCTATCGAATGAAGCGATCAAATTTTTAATCATAGCTATTACAGTGACAGCACTATGTACGAAATTATACAGAGGTTTCACAATGCATTGTTGTTATAATAAGATTTATAGAATTAAAAAAAATCAAACTGACCAGAGTCAGGGGTTATTGACTATTTGTGAACAAAGGTCATGTCTCAATTATCAAAGAGAATTAAATTATTAAGGTAGGTGACGACTAGAATTTTCAAAAAAAAAAAATGAGCTTGATCATTAAAGGCAAAAATATGACTCAAAAAAAAAATAGAAGAATCTGCAAGAAGGCGAGGAAGCAAGCCAGATAGTAAAAGCGAATTATTCACATTGAATTACTTAACTGAATAATTGCGAGTGTGTGACATGTGGCTGGACTCAAATAGATTGTCTCAAAGATCTGGCTGTGGAGTTGGAACTCTCTGGACTTTCCAGCCGAAGAATTACCGTCGTCTTCTTTCAGAGCTGTTATGTGGGTTTCAGGCGGGTGATCATGGTGGTCTCTGCGGGTGATGTCACATTATGTGGGTACTGCTTCTCACATGGTCCTTCCTCACATTGATGGAGTTCTCCCAAAAGAGAGAGCGGGTTTGCCTTCTGCCAATCTGGACACAAGGACACTTAGCTAGCTTGCATCATTATTGCTGTTTTTAGAAATGGAATCGAAATGAAAGAGCTCGGCTTACGGATTTTTACAAATACCTTATCTCACGTTCGGGCTGTGCGAGCTGCGCGCGGGGTGGTGATAACAGGCGTACCAGAAGAAGTACAGTTTTAACGCTATACAGTGTGGATTTTCCAACTAAAATGCTAAAATATGTAACATGACATTGGTCATGTTACAAAAGGAAAAAAAAATATTGATGTGCTCTTATGGCATTGTTTGCGGACGAAATTTTTGTTCCACTTTTTATTGTACTGGAAATAAACATAAATAATTTGAAAGCATATATCAAACCAGATCTACTTGTGATGGTCCATGCAACTGGCTAGTGATAGAGCAGAAGTCTTTGGTGGTTCTGTCGCCTTTCGCACACAAGCAATGCTTAAGTGATTGGCCGGGGGGACGCGTAGACTTATAATTCTGTGGCTTGGTTGAATAAGGGTCAATGTGCAAAAACTTAGTTCTGAGATACACTGGTTTGAAAGTGAAAATATTATTTATTTTATAGAAATAAAAAATACCCCTTTCCATAATATTTTTTCATAAAAGAGTGAATTGCAGGTCAATGAGTATAAAGCACATAGAGTGCAATTACTAGCCTGTTAGATGGGGTCGGAGAATTCTCCATCACCCTAACAGTTGTCATGATGGCAGTGCCCGAAACTCCAACTAGAGAGTTTGCCTCCGCATCCAACAACGGAGTTGTTGGTCCAAAACAAATTGAGTATACTTGCCTTCTGTCTTCTTCATTATTCAATTGTCATCGACTGTGTTGTGATTTCTTAGGTGGATATTATTGAACTTAAGTGAAAATCATCAATTAAATTAACAACGTTTATTGAAGATAATAATTATTGGCGGTGTTACACGGATGTTCGTTGTAGAGACAGAAGAAGTAAAATCTAACGGTACAAGCGTCGTCGAGGGGTTTTGTTGAGCTCGGGTCAGGTGACTTAATACGCATTATGGACTCATCATTTCAGCCAATCAGAAACTTCCAACAAAAACCTGAGGCGACGCTCATGTTGTTTGTGAAACAAATGAAAATACCTTAGCTTGTAATTTTAAGTAGAACATTGACTTAATAAACAACTACTAAACATTCTAAACATTCTAAGAATGTGTTCTTGAAACAAAGCAAAAATAATAATATTCGCATTACTACAACTGGCATTGGTAGTGTCTGGAACTGCAATTAACTTAGGGTGAACTCACGGTTAGTTCTTTAGATTTAGACTGACCGCTAGCTGTCGCTCTATTTTACACCACACGGAGATCCGTGTTCATTCTTGGCTTAAGAGGGGCCAACTTCCGTTCATCCGACAGCATCCTCCAGACACTCCAGATGCAGCACACTGATGAGTTCCAGTAGAACGAAACACGTGTCTGTGCTTGATTTGGTACTCTGGAAGGCTCTGCTGTTGGATGCGGAGGCAAACTCTCTAGTTGGAGTTTCGGGCACTGCCATCATGACAACTGTCAGGGCGATGGAGAATTCTCCGACCCCATCTAACAGGCTAGTAATTGCACTCTATGTGCTTTATACTCATTGACCTGCAATTCACTCTTTTATGAATTAATCATTGAGTATACTTGCCTTCTGTCTTCTTATTCATTATTCGATTGTCATCGACTGGCATTGGTAGTGTCTGGAACTGCAATTAACTTAGAGAGTGAACTCACGGTTAGTTCTTTAGACTGACCGCTAGATGTCAATCTATTTTACACCACACGGAGATCCGTGTTAATTCTTGGCTTAAGAGGGGCCAACTTCCGTTCATCCGACAGCATCCTCCAGACACTCCAGATGCAGCACACTGATGAGTTCCAGTAGAACGAAATACGTGTCTGTGCTTGAATTGGCACTCTGGAAGGCTCTGCTGTTGGATGCGGAGGCAAACTCTCTAGTTGGAGTTTCGGGCACTGCCATCATGACAACTGTTAGGGTGATGGAGAATTCTCCGACCCCATCTAACAGGCTAGTAATTGCACTCTATGTGCTTTATACTCATTGACCTGCAATTCACTCTTTTATGAATTAATCATTGAGTATACTTGCCTTCTGTCTTCTTTATAATATTTTTTCATCAAATGAAGGTATAATGATATTTTCGGAGACTTTCAACAGTTAAAGAGTTCAAAATAAAGTGTATTTTATGTTTATTTTCAACATTGCCCAATTTATAATAATAATAATAATAATAAAGCGCCTTTATTGGATATATTGTACAATACTATACAATACTATATTACAATGGCATGAGGCGAATAAGTCTAGCTAATCGCTACTCCACTCAACCTCATTACTAATATAAATATATTATGTAAGCACAACATTCAAATAATATGAGCTTGAGACACTGTCAACAATAAGCAGATATAACAACAAAGGGATAACTGAGTGCAACCAATCAACAAATTCAGTAAATTAAACTAAATTAAATTATATTAAATTAAATTAGCCCCCGGCCAGGTGCAAAGCCTGTCCTGCTCTCCGAACGAGGTCCGACCTATAACGCTTTTTAAAGCAATGTAGAGTAGCATTCTTAAAACTATCAGGTATAGAATTATACACAGAGACGGCGTTGTACGAAAAACATTTTCTAAATGAGGCAAGGCGATATCTCGGCATCATTAAAGTTCTACCATGTCTAATAGTTCGTCCATGCATGTCGCCTCTAAATAAAAGCTTTTCCCTAAGGTAAGAGGGAGAAGATGTAGCCAGAACCCTAAAGACGAATGATCCCATGTGATACCTAAAAATGTCGTCCACTTTAAGCCATCCAAGAGTGTTTATTTTCTTGGATACCCTGTCATGTTTGCGAAGACCATATACAAACCTGCAACAATAGTTTTGAATTTTTTGGAGCCTGTATTTAGTCGTTTGATAAAGGCATGGATAGTACAAAAGTAAACCATAATTTAGAATGGAGAGAACCAAGGTCTCGCAAAGTTTCCTCCTTAATGCAAAATTTAAAAACTTTCTATTCCTGTACAACTGTCTCAGGATCAGATAAGGCTTCTTTACTAAAAGAGAAACATGTTCTTCAAATCTGAGCCTGCAGTCAAATATCACGCCAAGATTCCTAGTCGTCTGCGAGGTCTCAAGAACATTTCCCTGGATGACTAGTTGTAAATTATCAGTATCTACAGGAACAGAACCAGGAGAGAAATTCATAACGTTGCACTTTTTAGAGTTTAGCCTGAGATTATGTGCCTTTGAAAAATGCTCTATGTTTAAAAGGTCATAGTTAATGAGTTCTGAAGCAATTCGAGCTAGTTCCGGTTTAAAGGAATAATGTAGTTGGATATCATCAGCAAATGAATGTATATTAACGAAATCTAGGGATTTCCAGATGTCAGAGACATAAATTAAAAAGAGCAACGGACCCAATACCGACCCCTGCGGGACGCCAGAGGTGACTTGAGAAAATAACGATGACGAATTCTCAATCACAACCTTCTGTTGCCGATCATCCAAGTAGGACTGAAAGAAGGCACAAGACGCGGCATCAAAGCCATAGTATGCAAGTTTGGAACACAAAAGTTGATGATCCAAGGTGTCGAATGCCTTTGAAAAATCAAGCAGGACAACCGACGTAGCGAGTCCAGTGTCCAGCGATTTAATAATATGATCGACAATATCGACAAGCAACGTGGTTGTACTAAAGCCCTTGCGAAAGCCAGACTAAGACTCGGGTATTATCCGCTGCTCAATAATATATTCGTATACCTGCTTTGACACCACTTTTTCCAAAATCTTTGACATAGTTGGAAGGATGCTTATAGGACGCAAGTCACTATAAGTTTGAGGAGTCTTCGTCTTCGGTAGCGGCAAAACAATGGAGCTCCTCCAAGCCTTCGGAAAGTAGCCAGACTTTAAACAAGTATTTACAATATGCGTTATGAATGGCGCAACGACGTGTGCACAATATTGAAGCATTTTTGCCGTTACATTGTCAACTCCTACTGCGGCAGACTTCAGACCCATTACAATGGATATAACCTCCTCGACTGTGCACATTTTAAACTGAAATGAGACATTTTCATTGTATTTTCGCATGTTATAGTAATGAGTGGTCTCCTGACAGTTATTTTTTTAGTGAATACGGACAAAAAATACCTGTTTATCTGATCAGCATTCCTTAAGTTAATAGGAATCTCAGTTGAAGTTCTATGCTTAATATTAAGTTTATCAATAGCTCTCCAAAATTTCCTGCTGTTATGACTCTTGGACAAAAAGTCGAGGTAAGCGGACTTTTCCCTTCTAATGGCGCCAGTAACCGTATTACGCAGATCCCTATAATAAATCAGATCAGTCGCGCTTTTAGTACGTTTATACCTACTCAGCGCACCGTCACGCAGTTTCATCATGTCGCGGATGTTAGGGAGTCAACCAAGGAGCAAATGGTTTGCTAGCTCTGGACGAAGTAAATGGAGCATGTAAATCAAACAAATGAATGATGTTCTCTACAAAGAATTTGACTTTCTCATCAATATCTTTCATTAAATACAAAATTTCTTCCCACCTCACCCTCAACAGATCTCCATTAAAATCAGCTACCGAAAATCTGCTAAAATCCCTGTATGTAATGAGCCTTGGTTTTGGTCGAATGTATCTAATATCAATTGAGCAGTACACGGCACGATGATCAGAAATCTGATGTTCTAGAACACCAGAGTCCAACACCAGATTATCCCTGTTAGTGAAAATAACATCCAAAAGAGTTTGAGAGTTAGCCGTAACACGAGTGGGTTCGTCTATCAACTGAACAAAATCGTAAGACTCAATACAACGCGCAACCGCAGAATCCAACAGCTGATCCTCATTTATATCTCCCATCAACACTATATGGTCATTTTGAGGTGTTATAAATGACAGACTAGAGTCCAAGTATTCTATGAAATCTCGCTGACCACAAGCAACTGTACGATAGATGACCCCGACCAACATGCAGTGTCTCCCAATCTTGATCGTGACAAACAAATGCTCAATGCCCTCTGGAGGTTCATAATCTCCCATGACCATAGCGCACTCAAAAGAGCTTCGAATATAGATGCCTACACCACCTCCCCTACCCACGCGATCTCTGCGATACAATTGAAAATCAGGTATGCTCAGTGAAGCATTATTTATGCGCTCATCAAGCCAAGTTTCGGTCATGCATACAATATCAAAATTGTTTCGAATAACACAATCAGCAAATAAGTCGAACTTCGGAAAAAGGGAGCAGGTGTTGAAGTGGGCAACCTTAATATTATCAGTCATATTTAATTCTAGATTTAATGGTTGCAATTTTATTCAAGAAGTAAGAACATTGTTTACTATTTGAGATGTGATCGGTTGCATACTCAGTCTTAAACTTATCATTTATATAAGAGCAATTTGTACAACGCATTGACTCCCTATTACAGGACCTCCTATCGTGAGATTCAGAACAGTAAGAACATACGATGACGGTACTATGACAATCTTTTTTTTGGTGACCGATTCTGCAACAGTTGAAACACTTAACAAGACTGAAGTGTTCCCCAACTCTACACCTTGCCCAGCCAATGTAAACAGACCCCCTCTGCATCACAGTCTTGAAGATATCTGGCGGCAACTCCAGTACAACATTGAGGTCTCTTTGTATCTAATTTTTGTCACCAATTTCATATCATCTACAGAGCAAGACAGACGGTTGGCTGTGATAAGTCTGCTCAGAAAATCAGGATCTCCCGCCGAGGCGTCTTCCACACCATACACAATTATGCGTGGCCTTAGCTTCTTTGGTTCAGTTATTTTGTACTCTCCACCAAATTTCCTATCCAACATGTTCCGTAGTTTATCTCTAGAACCACTATCATTACAATTTATAAGCAATCCATCCCTTATTAATCTGGTACCAACAACGCAGGCGTCGACTGAAGAAGGCTTGATCTTGGACTTGATATTGTTTGCGACATCGATATTTTTAACATCTGACTTTTCCGTTCTTACCAATAACAAAGATGATTCACTGCCGAGTCTGGCAGCAGACGCGTACGTTCCGCTTGTCCGGCCGCTATCGGCGACCGATAAGCTATCGGAATTTTTACAAGACGAAGTATTTGCAGTTATTTTATTATTGGCTTTTAATAACTTATTTAAATATTCTAATTCTCCCACATACCTAGTTAGAACATCTCTTTCACGCGTTAGGCAATCAATTTCTTTAGTTAAGATTTCATATGACTGTGGAACTGAAGCATTCACAGGAGTGGCTATCTGACCTTGTCCACCACCACAGCAGTTGCGGCATCGAAATGATTCTTTATCAACCAAAACAACCCTTGAGATAGCATCCAAACACTTGACATGGACAGTTACATCACATCCAAGTCCCAAACACTTCACATCACTAACGGCAGTAAATTTAGCACAAAATTTACACTTTTTATCGCAAGTTTTGTTTGAATCTTCGGATGTCGAACCGCCTGCCATGACGGTCGTACCGTGAATGGAATAATTCTTGTAGGATCAGAATAGTGTACTTTGGCCCTCTCGTGAATAGAAACCTTGATAATGGCCTTAAATAATGCTCACTTTGGCAGTTTTGCATTAATTGGGTAACAACATCGGCCCCTTTACGAGTTTCAAAATCATTAATAAATGAGTTTTGATGAAAATAATAATTTTATATTAGAATATTACTTTTTTATCAATGAAACTAAATTTGCGAATAATATTTTATTTAAAAAAAATTTAATATCAAAAAAAATGAAAAACAAAAACATAAAGTATACTAGGTATATAAAATTTAAAAAAACATTCTTTGTAATATAAATTGAATAACTATACTCTATTTGGCAAAAAAAAAAGTTCTTCACAAAATAAGAAAATTTCTAAGAAGTTTATTCCACCAAAAATCCCTTCCCGAGTTCTTCCTCTGCACTAGGCAATGGACACACATCACCCTCAACGTTGTCTTCTGATGACTTCAAACTACTGTAAAAAAGTTTACTATTTGGATGCACAAATCATCAGTCAGTGATAACTGATAAGTGATAATCATAATATGGAACTAATGTTATACTTTGGCCATTTTTCTATTTCAATAAAACAACAATCAGTAGGTCAATGAGTATACAGGGTGTCCCAGCTTATTCGAAGCGGTCTCTGTAGGCCAAACGATGGACTTTTTCAAAAAACTTTTTGAAAATTCAAGTACAGAATCACAATGGTCATAATTTAAAATTATTTTGGAGTATACAGAGTGTCCCATATGACAGTGGCATATCAAAGTTATGTTTTTTTTTTAAATGGAATGCTCCTATGTTATTGCATTTTTAGATTATCTGAGAAGAGAAAATAAGATTGGCTGTTACAGTTGGTATTTAAATTCAGAAGTTTTTGAGTTATAAACAAGTGAAAATCGTAATTTTTCAAGTTCAAGGCCCTGTATCACGAAAACGGCTGAAGATAGAGAAAAACGGCTTACATGTCCCTATTTTAACTTTTCATGTACTATCCTATGATGTAGATGAAATGTTTATACAGGGTGATAAAAAATTTGAAAAATTCTGAGATTTCTCCACGCGTCGCCAAATAAAAAAATCAAAGAAAGTACAAATGTTTCTACACCATAGGATAGTACATAAAAAGTTAAAATAGGGACATGTAAGCCGTTTTTCTCTATCTTCAGCCGTTTTCGTGATACAGGGCCTTGAACTTGAAAAATTACGATTTTCACTTGTTTATAACTCAAAAACTTCTGAATTTAAATACCAACTGTAACAGCCAATCTTATTTTCTCTTCTCAGATAATCTAAAAATGCAATAACATAGGAGCATTCCATTTAAAAAAACATAACTTTGATATGCCACTGTCATATGGGACACTCTGTATACTCCAAAATAATTTTAAATTATGGCCATTTAGATCCTGTACTTGAATTTGCAAATTTTTTTTGGAAAAAATCCATCGTTTGGCCTACAGAGACCGCTTCGAATAAGCTGGGACACCCTGTATTATATTTTTTTTCTTTCAAAAATTAGGAATATCTTGTCGACCGGTTTCGGGCGTTAGCCCATCTTCAGGACAACTGCAAGTGAGGAAAACGTATTGTAGATGTTATAAAGTTTAAAAATTGAAAAATCATTTGTGTTACTCACTTGTCAGTTTACAAGAGTCGCGGTCCACACATAAAAGGTATACAATTCATGTTTAAAAAATAGGCCTAGGCCAGATGTAAAAATGTTAAAACACGTGGTCATAAGATCAGAAATTCTCGAAGACACTTCCAAAGAACAATCACACATATAAATAAAATCACAAATTAAAATTATGTCATTAAAAACTTGTTTAAAACCCTTCCCGAGTGGAAGGGTCGCGTTATTGACTTACGGGGTTGAAATTGGAATCTAATTTAATATTCTTAAGTTTCAAGACAAGTAAAACGGTGGACCGACGTGAAGCGTCGATCCCCGGTGAGTGATGAAGAGATGGGTTGAGATCCGTTCACATCAAGATGTCTGCCGTTATGTTCGATAAATCGAAAGATTTATCGAAGAGAAATCGAAAGATATTCCTTATTTTTGAAAAAAAAAAATATATAAATATATATACTCATTGACCTACTGATTGTTGTTTTATTGAACTTTTGAGTACACCATGGCCAATTTTATGGATATGAACGAAGTCAATCGACTGGCCAACAGGTTTCGCAGGTTCTACGCTAAGAGGGGCACAATAGAGGCAGACATATGGTTTATCAACAGATGTATACACGAAAATTTGACCCCGGTCTTCGCCAGAGTTAGAACGACCAGGAACATTCCGCAGGTACTCAAGGAGAAGATTTCGAGGGAGCTGATGAAAGGTCAGGTCAGGAAACATTACAGTGAACTAAATCTTCTAAATTCAAAACTAAAAACTTTACATGACCAAATTGTCAACTTGGTACCCGTTTATATTTTTAATGACATACATAATGACATAGTAAAGGATTCTAATCACATCATTCTAAATAAAAGACATATTAGACTTAACAACAAATTAACTATTCTCAGAGCTGACAGGGACAGGACTTTGAGGCGTGGGCAGTCAGAACATCAATTTCACAATAGGACAAAAAATTTGTCTAATATCACCTTCACAACAGAAGAACTTGATATACTAGATAAGGGACTTAAATTTTCTATTTTCAATTACAACCAAAGGGACGTAAGTCATCTTTCCTTATACACAGATTATGTGATTGAGTGTTGTGGTATGGACAACAATACTAAAAATATTATTAGAAACCGTTGTGGCACCGCCTTTTTCAATTATATGCATCTTCATCACAATTTAAGTAAACATACGATTAATAATAGAGATTTTCATGCTCTTATCAAAGTTAAAAAGAAACTAGAAAACAACCAACTTATAGTATCCAAAGCAGACAAAGGTAATTGCACGGTCCCAAGTAACACAGTTTCATCTAAAAGATGTATTTTTAACGTCCAGCATATACATCTACAGACGGTAGTTTGTAGACTATAATTTTGAAGCAAAATGTCCGCGGCGTAGACCGTCTATGCGACGTCTACAGTATGCATCTATTAGATGTCTTCCAATATACATCGAATAGATGCCTACAGTATGCATCTATGAGACGTCTACAATATGCGTCTATTAGATATCTACAATGTGCATCTATAACGTAGATTATGGGTGAATCTATAGGGTGTATAGCATAGACGTCTATAAATGGTAACTTATAGACTACAATTTTGAAGCGAAATGTCCGCGGCGTAGATCGTCTATGCGACGTCTACATTTATACATCTTTGAGATGTCTTGCAATATGCATCGATTAGATGCCTACAGTATGCATCTATTAAGCATTTACAAGATGCATCTAATAGACGTGCTATTATACATCAATAAGATGCCTACAATATGTATTTGTGAGACGTCTTATTATGCATCTATGAGACGTCTATAATATTCATCTTAGAGATGACGACACTATGCGTCTATGGGACGTCTGTAATATGCATTAATGAGATATCGATTTTTGTCTTCTGATTTATTGGGGCAGGTTTTTGGTTAAAATACTACTTTTTTAATTTTATAATAACAGAAACGTTTCAGGGCCGATTGGTCCCTTGTTTATAGGTAGGTACTCATAAAAGTGTAACAAACTTAAAAATATTTTAAAAAACTATACTTACCTAATACAATAAAATGGTCGTAAAAATGGTGTAGGTATATACATTTTTTTAATTTTAAGTTTCGAAAAAATAAATTGAAAAATCATTAATTTTTTCGAAATTTAAATTAATTTTTTTATATAAACACCATTTTTACGATCATTTTATTGTATTAGGTAAGTATAGTTTTTTTTAAATATTTTTAAGTTTCTTACATTTTTATACATTTTTATGAGTGAACAAGGGACCAATCGGCCCTGAAACGTTTCTGTTATAAAATTAAAAAAAAGTAGTGTTTCAACCAAGAACCTGAACCCCAATAAACCAGAAGACAAAAATCAACATGAAGGAAGGTTCAATAAAACTTATCAAATTTAATGAGATATCTAGATATAGGTACCTATAGGGTGGGAGTGGGAGTAGGTAAACTGTGACTGAAAACACATATAATGACAACAGATATATATACTTTAACATGATTTTTTTTATTTACATGGCGTTTTTTTACACTAAATTATTGAAATTTCATTATTATTGTACACATATAATATTATTACCTACTGAATTTTCACATTGAATATTATTGCTGCGTTTATATCTTGTAGATGCATGTTGGAACCAAGCCATGACGTCCCTCTCGAATTCACTGTCCTTTAATTGTGGAAAATGCCCCTTCACGTCCTCTGAAAATCGTACATACACCTAATTAAAAATATGAAAATAATTTCAGTCATATGTATTATTTCTTATAGCATTCATTAATTATTATTAATAATAAATAGTTACAACTACTTTCCAATAATAAAATTACTTTATAAATTTCACGCATTCCGTCTCTTACTTAATTGTAAATTGAACTATTTTACATAGGAGGTAGGTAAGCTTAAAAATACTACTTACATATCCATGATAATAAATTATTCGTAACACATTTAATTGGCTCAGCTTGAAATTTCCTTTTCGGTCCAAGGAAAGTATTGTCCAAAACAATTTGTAAATGTTTTCTCAGGACATCCTTTTCCTTATGCTTCGCACCGCCAAACAATTTGAAAAACTGCAGCTAGAAATAAGTTTTATTTCAAAGAGATGAATTTAATAATAATAATTAAAGTGTTCGGAAAAATATTCTAAATACTTTTTATTCATATCCATTTTATGGATATACGTAATTATATATTTTTTTATAAATTTATAATTATTATAAAATTATAAAATAAAATTATAATTTTTTCTTAGCATTTTCTGCAAATGTAAACAGTAAGATTTAAAACTTATAAAACATTATAAAGTTATTATACAAGATGTTACAAAAACATAAATGATACAGGGTGTATCAAAAATGAACCGAAAAAATTCAGGGGGTGATTGATGAGATCATTTTAAGAAAAAAAGTAGGTGTTCCAGTATGTTCTAAGAGGCTTAAATTTTTAACTACAGTGTGTTGAAGTTTCAAGAAAAAAAATCGTTTTTTAATAATATAACTTTGATAAGAATCAAAATATTTTCGTAAAATTGGTAGGTATATAACGAATTACTTAAACCATGCACAAATTAAACAACGACAGTCACCATTTACCTAAATTCATGTCTTAAATTCTTGCACAAAAACGTAAAAACTCATTAAAATCAAAAACGTATACCTACTTATTATTATTTTTTAATTAAACGTTATACAGGGTGTCCCAAAATTCCATGGACATGGAGCAACCACAGATTACTGAAGTAAAAAAAAGTCGCTCGGACCAAACTTATCTCTATACCAAAATGCTTCGTTTGCCCGTTAGAGGGCTTCAAAGTCTTTTGAAAATTTTAGTTTTTTTGAAATAGCTCAAAGTCGGCTGATTCCAATTCGATGAAATTTGGTAGGTAAATTTCTTATTAAAAGTACTATTTTCTGATGTACATGATAATTTGACGGAAACCCGGGAAGGGGTTAAACTACCCCTACCCTCCATTAAAATCGATCGTAATTGTTGATAGGGTAGCAGGAACACTGTTCATGTTTTTTTGTATGAAAGGTACATCGTTTTAGCCCATTTTTGGTCTCCTACAAAAAACTGTACCTTTCCGAGGTGCTATGTGATAAAATAAATTAGTCGATGGTACCTAACCAAAATTTTATTTCATTCTTTTAATTTGTAATCAAATTTCCAATTGTCAGGTGATTACTTGATTTAATCTCATTAAAGATGTTTAGTATGGTTCGTTTTTTTTTTCTAGTGTTTGCAAACGGTTTTTTTCAAATGCAGTAAACAGTTTGGAAAACGACGAGGTTCCAAGAAAAGTTCAAATCATTTTTTTGCGCAGGATGGAACTTTCTAGGATCCAAACCGGCGCCCACATCGAGCACCTTTTATGAGAGATTAGATCAAATAATCACCTGACAATTGGAAATTTGATTTCAAATTAAAAGAATGAAATAAAAATTTAGTTATCATCGACTAATTTATTTTATCACATAGCACATCGGAAAGATACAGATTTTTGTAGGAGATCAAAAATGGGCTAAAACGATGTATCTTTCAAACAAAAATATTGGGACACCTGTATAGGTCCCATTTCCACACAAATTGCCAAAATTATACAGAAACATTCAAACTCCAAAATCTCCTTCTCATCACATAATACTTTATCACAGTCACTTGTACACAATAAAGACAGTCTGGAAAAACTCGATAAGAGCGGCATATATGAGTTGAGCTTGTAGCTGTCGGCTTATTAGAATAGGCTCTGGGCCAATTAAAAATTCAGTCGTTGTTGAAAAACAGTTGCCGACTTACCTTCGTTAGGTCGAAGTACTGTTTAATGTCACCAAAATCTCACTCAGATTTCGTGGGACTGTAGTAACATTAGCTACATAAAGCGGTACGGTTTAATTACCTCTAAGATAAAAGATAGTGGGATGCCAGTGCCTTATGGTTTAATTTTGAATAATAGATCTAAAGTAACCTGAACTATAAAGGCATCAAAATTCACTCAGGTTGTAAATTATTAGTAATTTGTAACAATTCTAACTACTGTATCTATCTACTGAATAATAGAGTTGATTCTTTAGTGAAAAGTATATTTATGAATTCTGTTTACAAAATAATTAATTGAAATTCTATGATTATGAAAAACTAATAATTAATTGGTCATGTTAATCGTAAAATATCTCATTTAACAGTTTAACTGATAGAGAAAATATAGATATCTATCTTTCCTTCACATAATAAGTGACAATTTTATTTTAAGTATTACTTGAATAATAACGGTAATAATTGTATATCAGATATTTCAAAGTTATTATGATTATAAGCTTTAATTAATAAAACAACATCAATCTCTTGACGAGATAAGGTAATAAAAAGACATAAGACTCCTAAATGATTTCTCTGATATCACTATGAGCAACAAGGGTTATGTCACGCTTTGCTTACTGATACGACATTTGGTTTTCCTTGAAATGTCGCGTTGAGACTGGAGAAGCGGGACCCTGGACGAAATCACAGGAGGGAAGACCGTGATCTCCCTCTGGGATGGCAGTAAGACAGGTGAAACGGTCTCGTGTCTCGTAGATACACGTGCCGGGCACTGGTTAGCGGGGCCGACCTTCGAGGTTAGATGGAATTCGAAAATATGGGGCTCCGGATGTTGGGGTCCAGTATTCAGGGGCAGATAGCAGCAAAACCTTCAGCTAATGGAAGCGATTCCTTCCATAAACGTGGATATCAAAGTGTAGAAATAAGATGAGAATCAAGATGGCGTCAGTCAAGTAGATGAATTTCTACTACGTAGATAGGTATTACTGGGAGATAAGGCAGTACCCCATTTGATAGGGTAGATATTAAGAACTAGAACAATATATAAACTCTATTAGAGAAGGTATTAGATCATTTGATCGCTTTACTTACCCAATATTAATATTGGTTCTTTAGATAAGAAAAAGGTAAAAGGTAGAAGTGCGTCTTCTCGCTTCGAGCACAAGGATTGGAAGATGGCCAAGCCTGTTCAGGTCTCGCGGAAGACAGACCTTTCGCGCAACTCAAAGAGACGTTAGTTAATCTTCCTAAACTACATCACAGAGACATCTATGTTTTCTGGTGAAACGAAACAGACGGAAAGTTAGTCGAAGATTGTCTAGAGATAAATTACAGATCGTATTAAAAGGTAGGGATCATGAACTTGCCTAGTTTGGTTAGTTTTACCACTCGGCAACAGGTGGCGATGCGAGCTCGAAACTCATGTTTTAGGAACTTTTATTCCTTTTCATGTTTGAATTAAAAAGGGTGACTTGGTGAATGCCTTAATACCAAGGATTTAGATAATGAGGTCCCATTTAATAATTTTAAATGGAGCTAATCAAAAGAGAAAAACCATAACAACGTTACAAGCTGTTCGGATTGCAACGCAGTCTAGATAGGACAAACATGTAGATCGTTGAAAGTCAGAGCAGGTGAACACCTTCAAAAACCACAAGTTTCTGCTTTTGGACATCATATAGAATTCAACAAACACAAATTCGACCTAGAAAACAATAGCAAATTACTCACACAGACCATTTTGGATCTCGGTTTTCTTTGAGGTCTGAATAAAGATTCTTAGCCTCTTCAGTTATCTGTTCACGTTGTTGGGATGGTGTATTATTAATTCTGTTTTATCTATTTTTTCTTTTGTCGGTAAAATGGATCATTTAGTGTTTCATCCTGTTTCGTTCAAATGGCTCTTTTTAAATTGAAATTTTATTTTTCTTTTATGTTAATTATTTTTCTTTTTCTTTTTTAATTCAATTATTTAATTTTTTGAAAAAAAATGGCTCTTTTTCAGTATAATGATTTTTTCAATAATTTAACAAAAGTACTTAATCTAGTATTTACAATGTGCCAGTTAGGCATAAAACGTTTATGATTTGACAGAAGGTTCTTATTATCTAATTTTACAAATTTGAAAACTAATCTATTTACAATTTTATTCTCGTGCTTACAGGAGTACCTAAATACTACTTTAAATTCTAATTTTGATTTAATTCAGTTTTCTCTTTTTTGTTTTATTGGTTATTTCATGCTCATCAGCAAAACGAACTATACTCAAGATACTTTTATTTCGCCTCAGGCTTTCTTTAATTTCCTTAATCGAATTTTGAATTAAAGTTGCCAAGTGGGACCGGCGTACGTTGCCGCTGGTATAATTATTGATTTAATAATTTTAATTTTGTTTTCAATGCCTAATTTACTTTTACGGCCTATAATGGGGTATAATCTATTTAGTTGCATTTTTAATTTGTTTTTGATTGAAGTGACCTGTCTGGTATAAGTGAGGTGCTCATCTAGGATGACGCCTAGGTATTTGGCACTTTTCACCCAGGGTATGCGGATGTTATTAGTAAATAATTCTTCCGGGATTCTTCTGTTCTTTGCCATGTTTCGAAAGTACACTGCTGCAGTTTTGTTGATATTGACCTTTATTCTCCACTTATCGAACCACGAGCAGATCTTGTTCATGGCCGATTGGAGAGTTTTTTTGATGGCGGTGGGTTGTCTGCTCGAAAAGTAAATCGCTGTGTCATCGGCAAATTGAGCTATTTCTGCGTTTTTTAGTACGGGTGTGTCTGCTGTGTACAGATTGTAAAGAGTTGGACCCAGCACTGATCCCTGAGGGACTCCAGCTTGGACCCTGAATAATTTTGATTTGGTGTTTTCAATTTTTACGTAAAAACTCCTATTGCTTAAGTAATTCCGGATGAGGGCTATTAGATTTTTATTTAACTGAAACTGCATTAGTTTGAAGATAAGGCCGTTATGCCAAACTTTGTCAAAAGCTTTTTCTACGTCTAGAAAGATTGCTCCAGTGGACTTGGACAGATTAAGGTTGTAAGTGATGTGCTCAGTAATTCGTATAATTTGTTGGATTGATGAGTGATTGTTGCGAAAGCCGAATTGGTGATCGGGGAGGAGTCTTTTTTGTTCTATTTCGTCATTTATTCTGTTCAGACCAACAAACGCGGACTTTTTATGGACCTTACAGAGAGTTTCTACATTGACATGTCCCTTAAGGAAAACAATAAACTCTGCCTCAATCGACAAATGAATTCACAATTTTATTCAGGTTCACACCTATTTACAAGACATTACCTCAGTCATTCAGCTATAATAATGATTCAGGATGAGAGAGATTACTATGGCCCTCTGCAGCTATTTCTATGTTAATTTATTTATTTCATACTAATACATTATAACTATGCATGTTAAAAAGCCGAAGTATACTCAAAAGTCACAACAAACCGTAGGTAGGTAGGTCTTAATGAGTATAAAGACAAATCAATAGCCTGTCGTATTGGAGTCGGGTTTTAACCCATCGTCCTGACAGTTGTCAAGTCTGGAGTGCCCGAGAACCCAAATAAAGAGTTTTCGACTCAGGCAGCAACACACATCCAACCAGACTACCAAAAGCACGGACGGCCGTTTCGGTCTCATTAGACCTCGTCAGCGTACTATATTGGAGAGTCCGGAAGGATATGAATCGCTGCATGAATCGAAAACCCTATATGGAATCTCATTCAACCGGTTACCAGTGACCTCGAGACAGAGCGACATCTATCAAGAGAAACAACAGGCTCCCAGCCAAAACAAAACTCCAATGTGTATTATGGGTTGCAGACACTCCAGGGGCTACGAGACTGACATCAAATATGCATGTTAAAGAGCCGAAGTATACTCAAAAGTCACAACAAACCGTAGGTAGGTAGGTCTTAATGAGTATAAAGACAAATCAATAGCCTGTCGTATTGGAGTCGGGTTTTAACCCATCGTCCTGACAGTTGTCAAGTCTGGAGTGCCCGAGAACCCAAATAAAGAGTTTTCGATTCATGCAGCAACACACATCCAACCAGACTACCAAAAGCACGGACGGCCGTTTCGGTCTCATTAGACCTCGTCAGCGTACTATATTGGAGAGTCCGGAAGGATATGAATCGCTGCATGAATCGAAAACCCTATATGGAATCTCATTCAACCGGTTACCAGTGACCTCGAGACAGAGCGACATCTATCAAGAGAAACAACAGGCTCCCAGCCAAAACAAAACTCCAATGTGTATTATGGGTTGCAGACACTCCAGGGGCTACGAGACTGACATCAAATATGCATATTAAAAAGCCGAAGTATACTCAAAAGTCACAACAAACCGTAGGTAGGTAGGTCTTAATGAGTATAAAGACAAATCAATAGCCTGTCGTATTGGAGTCGGGTTTTAACCCATCGTCCTGACAGTTGTCAAGTCTGGAGTGCCCGAGAACCCAAATATAGGGTTTTCGATTCATGCAGCAACACACATCCAACCAGACTACCAAAAGCACGGACGGCCGTTTCGGTCTCATTAGACCTCGTCAGCGTACTATATTGGAGAGTCCGGAAGGATATGAATCGCTGCATGAATCGAAAACCCTATATGGAATCTCATTCAACCGGTTACCAGTGACCTCGAGACAGAGCGACATCTATCAAGAGAAACAACAGGCTCCCAGCCAAAACAAAACTCCAATGTGTATTATGGGTTGCAGACACTCCAGGGGCTACGAGACTGACATCAAATATGCATGTTAAAAAGCCGAAGTATACTCAAAAGTCACAACAAACCGTAGGTAGGTAGGTCTTAATGAGTATAAAGACAAATCAATAGCCTGTCGTATTGGAGTCGGGTTTTAACCCATCGTCCTGACAGTTGTCAAGTCTGGAGTGCCCGAGAACCCAAATAAAGAGTTTTCGATTCATGCAGCAACACACATCCAACCAGACTACCAAAAGCACGGACGGCCGTTTCGGTCTCATTAGACCTCGTCAGCGTACTATATTGGAGAGTCCGGAAGGATATGAATCGCTGCATGAATCGAAAACCCTATATGGAATCTCATTCAACCGGTTACCAGTGACCTCGAGACAGAGCGACATCTATCAAGAGAAACAACAGGCTCCCAGCCAAAACAAAACTCCAATGTGTATTATGGGTTGCAGACACTCCAGGGGCTACGAGACTGACATCAAATATGCATGTTAAAAAGCCGAAGTATACTCAAAAGTCACAACAAACCGTAGGTAGGTAGGTCTTAATGAGTATAAAGACAAATCAATAGCCTGTCGTATTGGAGTCGGGTTTTAACCCATCGTCCTGACAGTTGTCAAGTCTGGAGTGCCCGAGAACCCAAATAAAGGGTTTTCGACTCAGGCAGCAACACACATCCAACCAGACTACCAAAAGCACGGACGGCCGTTTCGGTCTCATTAGACCTCGTCAGCGTACTATATTGGAGAGTCCGGAAGGATATGAATCGCTGCATGAATCGAAAACCCTATATGGAATCTCATTCAACCGGTTACCAGTGACCTCGAGACAGAGCGACATCTATCAAGAGAAACAACAGGCTCCCAGCCAAAACAAAACTCCAATGTGTATTATGGGTTGCAGACACTCCAGGGGCTACGAGACTGACATCAAATATGCATGTTAAAAAGCCGAAGTATACTCAAAAGTCACAACAAACCGTAGGTAGGTAGGTCTTAATGAGTATAAAGACAAATCAATAGCCTGTCGTATTGGAGTCGGGTTTTAACCCATCGTCCTGACAGTTGTCAAGTCTGGAGTGCCCGAGAACCCAAATAAAGAGTTTTCGACTCAGGCAGCAACACACATCCAACCAGACTACCAGAAACGGCCGTCCGTGCTTTTGGTAGTCTGGTTGGATGTGTGTTGCTGCCTGAGTCGAAAACTCTTTATTTGGGTTCTCGGGCACTCCAGACTTGACAACTGTCAGGACGATGGGTTAAAACCCGACTCCAATACGACAGGCTATTGATTTGTCTTTATACTCATTAAGACCTATCTACCTACGGTTTGTTGTGACTTTTGAGTATACTTCGGCTTTTTAACATGCATATTTGATGTCAGTCTCGTAGCCCCTGGAGTGTCTGCAACCCATAATACACATTGGAGTTTTGTTTTGGCTGGGAGCCTGTTGTTTCTCTTGATAGATGTCGCTCTGTCTCGAGGTCACTGGTAACCGGTTGAATGAGATTCCATATAGGGTTTTCGATTCATGCAGCGATTCATATCCTTCCGGACTCTCCAATATAGTACGCTGACGAGGTCTAATGAGACCGAAACGGCCGTCCGTGCTTTTGGTAGTCTGGTTGGATGTGTGTTGCTGCCTGAGTCGAAAACTCTTTATTTGGGTTCTCGGGCACTCCAGACTTGACAACTGTCAGGACGATGGGTTAAAACCCGACTCCAATACGACAGGCTATTGATTTGTCTTTATACTCATTAAGACCTACCTACCTACGGTTTGTTGTGACATTATAACTAGATAAACGCTTGGTTACCGTAACTATAAACATACTCATAACTCCCTTGGGACTGTTATGAATCCATAACTCCCTCTAATTCTAATATTACTATTGGTTTAATTCTGGTAACCATTGGATGTTGCTTTTGTTATTGCATTGTTGGTTGAATATTTGGATTTCATATGTCATTTTCTACAAACTTTTCAGTTGATATATCCATGGTAATCAATAATCATGGCTACTCAATTATTAAAAACATTCGTTTAATTTTAAAAACCAACAGATTTCGTTTTTATATTTCATTTAGTATAAAATAAAATAGATTATGTATCACGGGAGTTATTAGATGTTAATAACCTCGGGCAACTTAACAATCCCTCGGGACTAACGTCCCTCGGGATTGCAATATGTTGCCCTCTGTAATTAGCATCCTCATAACTCCCTTGATACATAAATAACTATTATTTACTGTTACATTTATACCTCTGTACTTGTAAAATATTGGATAATGTTTTGATAACGATTACTATAATAATTATGTCCAATTGGTTATTATTTCATTATTTCCATGTTTCGACTGAACGATTTATATTGTCACAACAAACCGTAGGTAGGTAGGTCTTAATGAGTATAAAGCAAATCAATGGCCTGTCGTATTGGAGTCGGGTTTTAACCCATCGTCCTGACAGTTGTCAAGTCTGGAGCCCCCGAAAACCCAAATAAAGAGTTTCTCGACTCAGGCAGCAACACACATCCAACCAGACTACCAAAAGCACGGACGGCCGTTTCGGTCTCATTAGACCTCGTCAGCGTACTATATTGGAGAGTCCGGAAGGATATGAATCGCTGCATGAATCGAAAACCCTATATGGAATCTCATTCAGCCGGTTACCAGTGACCTCGAGACAGAGCGACATCTATCAATAGTATCAAATAGGGTTTTCGATTCATGCAGCGATTCATATCCTTCCGGACTCTCCAATATAGTACGCTGACGAGGTCTAATGAGACCGAAACGGCCGTCCGTGCTTTTGGTAGTCTGGTTGGATGTGTGTTGCTGCCTGAGTCGAGAAACTCTTTATTTGGGTTTTCGGGCGCTCCAGACTTGACAACTGTCAGGACGATGGGTTAAAACCCGACTCCAATACGACAGGCTATTGATTTGCTTTATACTCATTAAGACCTACCTACCTACGGTTTGTTGTGACTTTTGAGTATACTTCGGCTTTTTAATATGCATTTCTGATGTCAGTCTCGTAGCCCCTGGAGTGTCTGCAACCCATAATACACACTGGAGTTTTCTTTGGCTCGGAGCCTGTGTTTCTCTTGATAGATGTCGCTCTGTCTCGAGGTCACTGATAACCGGCTGAATGAGATTCCATATAGGGTTTTCGATTCATGCAGCGATTCATATCCTTCCGGACTCTCCAATATAGTACGCTGACGAGGTCTAATGAGACCGAAACGGCCGTCCGTGCTTTTGGTAGTCTGGTTGGATGTGTGTTGCTGCCTGAATCGAGAAACTGTTTATTTGGGTTTTCGGGCGCTCCAGACTTGACAACTGTCAGGACGATGGGTTAAAACCCGACTCCAATACGACAGGCTATTGATTTGCTTTATACTCATTAAGACCTACCTACCTACGGTTTGTTGTGACTTTTCAGTATACTTCGGCTTTTTAATATGCATTTCTGATGTCAGTCTCGTAGCCCCTGGAGTGTCTGCAACCCATAATACACACTGGAGTTTTCTTTGGCTGGGAGCCTGTGTTTCTCTTGATAGATGTCGCTCTGTCTCGAGGTCACTGGTAACCGGCTGAATGAGATTCCATATAGGCTTTTCGATTCATGCAGCGATTCATATCCTTCCGGACTCTCCAATATAGTACGCTGACGAGGTCTAATGAGACCGAAACGGCCGTCCGTGCTTTTGGTAGTCTGGTTGGATGTGTGTTGCTGCCTGAGTCGAGAAACTCTTTATTTGGGTTTTCGGGCGCTCCAGACTTGATAACTGTCAGGACGATGGGTTAAAACCCGACTCCAATACGACAGGCTATTGATTTGCTTTATACTCATTAAGACCTACCTACCTACGGTTTGTTGTGACTTTTCAGTATACTTCGGCTTTTTAATATGATTTATATTGTTACTGGTCTCACAATAATAAATCCACCACTTTAAAAGTCTGCAAATCTTTATTGACCAAATTATAACCTCTAATTAATAATAAACACACACAGCTGACTACACTACTACTCTTGTACTTGTCTGTTACTTAAACCGCTATACTGTCACTACTGGCTTCCTTACTTCACACTTCACTTCACACTTCACTTCACTACACTGCTCTGTCTATACTTCAGTCTTCACTCTACGTCCAAACCAATACTACTTCACGCAGCCGTAGGCGGTCCTTATATAGTCCCCCGACGCATCAGTAGTCACGTTCTACTCCGTTCTAGTAGGTACATTCTCGAACGTCGCACCGGCGCACCGGCCGTCGATTCGTGGATTCTGTAAATGTCGGATTGTTCGGCGAGCACACTCCAGAAATCCATAGAACCAACACTGTCCGTCAATGTGTCACATGACATGTGACTGGAACTGTCGCGAACATGTCATTGACTAACTCAGTATAAAAAAAGAATGTAAACAAATGAAACGGCGGGCTAGGAGCTCTTCACGAAACAAATAGAATGTTTCCAGAGCGGTCTCGTTATACTGGCCCCTTTCTATTTTTCGAGCGTCCCGCTCGAACGGATTTATTCGCTGTCTCCACAGTAGGGTGCCAGACGATTCAGGTGGACTACCTTTTTCTTGCACTTGGGGGCTCCGCTCCGCTGTATCCTATACACCACGTCGTTTATCCTTTTAATATTAGTATAAGGCCTATCCCAGGATGGCATATATTGGGCGACAGACCCTTCTTCCTAGTTGGATTATAAAACCACACATTGTCTCCTTCTGTGAAGCCGCCGGAGTTTGCCTTCAAGTCGTACCTCGCCTTCATTCGGTCGCTGGCCAACTTGATCTTCCTCCTGACTAGGGAATGCACTTCTGCCATGGAGTTTCTTAATTCGTCGACATAATTTCTGATCTCCGATGGTGGACTGCTTGGTGAACCGTACACCAAATCACAGGGTAGCCGAATCTCCTTACCGAATACAACTTTGGCTGGTGTCTGCCCTGTAGTCTCATGGATGGCTGCCCTGTACGACATCAGCAATAAAGGCAGGTACTGGTCCCAATCTCGCTGATTGTTGCTCACCACCTTCGACAGATGTTCCTCCATTGTTCGATTAAACCGTTCTACCATACCGTCAGATTGTGGATGGAGAGGTGTAGTCCTTGTCTTGTTTATCCCGAGCAGTTTGCACATTTCTGCGAAAACTTGGGATTCAAAGTTTCGTCCTTGATCGGAATGCAACTCTAAAGGTACGCCAAATCTGCTAATTAAATTATCCACCAAGACTCTCGCAACTGTAGCAGCTTCTTGGTTCGGTATGGCGTATGCTTCAGGCCACTTGCTGAAATAATCCATGGCAACCAGGATAAAGCGATAAAGCGGGATAGACCTACTACGTCTATGGCTATCCTCTCAAATGGGGCTCCGACGTTGTACTGCTTCATAGCACCTGTCAGTCTTCTGCTTGGGCCCTTGCTTGCAGCACATTTTTCGCACTTACGGCACCAGGCTTCGACATCGTCCTTGCAGTTCACCCAGTAGAACCTCTCTCGAACTTTCGCTAGTGTTTTGTTTACTCCGAAGTGAGCTCCTGACGTACCCCCATGGATTACTTCGAGAATCTTCGGAACTTTACTCCTTGGAACCACCAGTTGCATGACGATCTTCTTTCCGTCGGCACTCTCCCAGGCTCTCTTCAGCAGACCATTTTCGATTTGCAGGGACTCCCATTGTGACCATAGAGCTTTATATTCTGGACTACGTGGAGGAGAAACCTCTGCCCACGTTGGTCTCGGTCCATTCTCTTCTTTACGTTTTAAAATGTCTCCGATGTCTTCGTCTTTTTCTTGCTCTTTCCTGCATGCTTCTATCGTCCATCCTGTATCTGCATTGATCACGATCCTTCGAACGCACTCTTCCTTCTGGCTATCCTCAATCCGCTCACAATGTGAGCATTTCACGCATGGCCTCCTTGATAGTGCATCAGCGTTCTGGTGTAATCTGCCTGCACGATGTTTTATTTTGAAGTTGAACTGCTGTAGTCGTTCTATCCACCTAGCAGTCTGACCCTCCACGTTCTTCATCTTCATCAGCCAGGTGAGCGCGCCGTGATCTGTTCTGATCAGGAATTCATTCCCATGCAGATAATTTTTAAAATGGTCCACCGATTTGATGATCGCCAGTAATTCTTTCCTGGTGGTACAGTAGTTCCTCTCAGGCTTTGTCAAGGTCTTGCTGTAGTACTCGATGACTCGCTCTTCTCCATCTTGGACTTGCGATAGAACAGCACCTATCCCGATATTACTTGCATCAGTATCAAGTACGTACTTTCCTTCTCTTTGAGGATATGACAGGATCGGACTAGAAATCAAAGCCTTTTTCAGTCTTCGGAAAGCGTCTTCACCCTTGCATCCCAGATGAAAGGTGTCTTCAACTCGGTGAGCTTATGGAGCGGAGCTGCTACATCCGCAAATTTATTGACAAATCTTCGGTAGTATGTACAAAGACCGAGGAAACTTCGGAGATCGTGTCTGTCTTTAGGAGTCGGCCAATCACGAATCGATTCTACTTTGCCGTCGCTGGTCTGGATTCCTTCGGAAGTTACGGTATGTCCCAAAAACTCGACCTTCTTTTTAAATAGCGAACATTTCTCTGGATTCAGCTTCAGATTGGCAGTTCTGAATCGATCGAAAATTTCCTGAAGGTTGTCGATGTGATTTTGGAAAGTTGAACCCATAACCATGACATCGTCCAGGTATACTAGGCATGTTTTCCAGGTCAGCCCTCGGAGTACCATCTCCATCAGTCTTTCAAAGGTGGCTGGCGCGTTGCAGAGACCAAATGGCATAACCTTAAAATTGTACAGACCCGTGCCAGTAGAAAACGCAGTTTTATCTTTGTCATTTGGGTGCGTGCCAACCTGCCAGTAACCGCTCTTCAGGTCCAAGGTTGAGAACCAGGTTGAGCCAGACAAGGTACATAAAATGTCGTCGATTCTTGGTAGCGGGTAGCTGTCCTTCTTCGTAACATCGTTCAACTTCCTATAGTCGACGCAAAACCTTGTTGTTCCATCCTTCTTGGTTACTAACACGACTGGCGATGACCACGGGCTGTTGGATTCCTCAATAACTCCCGTCTTTCAGCATCTGGTCCAGCATGGTTGATACCTCTTCTTGTTTCGCAATCGGCAGTCTTCTTGGGGCTTGTCTTATTGGTTGGGTGTCGCCTGTATTTATTCGGTGTTGCACAATGTCCGTTCTGCCTAACTTGATGTTCCCTGTTGCGAAAATGTCTTGGTTCCTCTTCAAAAATTCTTTCGCCAACTTTATCTCGTCTTTTGACAGTTCTTCGAAATCAACTTCCGGCAGGACAATCTTCATCTTCCTTGTATCTGCCTTCTCCTTGCCCTCCATCTTCTCGCAACAGCTGATCTTCTTAACTGGTACGGAAATTCCAAGTACGTCACCTTCCTTGACCCTAGCGCTGCCAGAAAACACATTTGCAACACGTAGAGGAATCTCTCGGCTAGTGTTGACTAACGTCTTGGCTATTATCAGGTTCTTATTACTGTCTGGGGATGGCTCGACTAACCCAACGCAGCTTCCAAGATCTGCTTCCAGTCTGGCCGGGACTATCTGCTCGCTGAACCCTCGGATGGTGGTCGTTGAACTCGCAACGAGTCTCGTCATTACCTTCTGTGATTTTCTAGAGCTCAGTACCAAGTCTTCTTCACCCAATCTCAGGATACCTTGTTTCGGATCAATTCGCAGTCCATGGTGTTGAATGATGTCTAGTCCCAGAATAAACTCGTCTTCAATCTCGGCTACCACAACCGTATGACGCAGTTCCAGGGCTCCAAGCTGGATTCGGCCATCTACTTCGCCGATGATATCTGCGATTTCACCTGTCGCTGTCTTCAACTAGACCCGTCTCGATGGATGACGAATTACAGCAGGACTGACGACGTCCTTTCTTACTAATGAGATTGATGATCCGGTGTCGAGTACCATGGCTACAGACTTTCCATTTATTTGTCCTTCAACGGCTAGGCTATCTATGTGGCGTTGAAGTGTTCGAATGGAAACGACCTTGGGGGCCTTGTTGTTGTCAGCCAGCATTCGCCCCTCCACACTGGCTGAAGTTAGTTTTCCTGCCGTCGACGAGGAGCTTCCCGTTCCCGAGAGACACTTCTATCTCTGCTTCCGCTCCTGTCCCTGCCTGGTCGTTGTTCCAGGGATCCACCACGTCTTGGAGTCTCGCTAACTTTACAGTCACGTATAAAATGTGAACTGGATCCGCAACGGTAGCACTGTTTCCTGTTTTCGTCCCTCCTCGGAGTCCAACCTCTTTTCCCATCATTCAACTGCTCAGAGATCTTATCCATCATCTTATTCAACTTTTCCAATATGGCAGTCAAATTCTCTTCTTTATCTTCATTAATTGTCACTGCTCGTACCTTGGAAAAGTTTCTACCATTGGACGCCTTGATTGCTGCATCTATTTCGAGCGCTCTAACTAGCTCTTCGCTGGACTTTGTCAAATGTGACATGCGCAGGATCTTCTGTATTTCAGTGTCTCGTATCCCGTTGACAAAGGTTTGCGAGGCTAGTTGTTCCTTGAAGTTCTGCGGCGAGTCTGGGTAGGCTTGATGGACAATCCTGTTGACATCTGCTTCGAACTCCTGTAGCTACTCGTACGGCTTCTGCACTCTGCTCATTAGCTGATTTTGGAAAACCTGCTCCATATGGCGATTGCCGAATCGAAGTTCTAATGCTGCACTCAATTGGTCGTAATTTGAGTGCAGTTCTACCGGCAGTGTTTGCAGCATGTCCACAGCTTGCCCTCGAAGAGCAAAAACCAGTGCCGTTGCCTTCTCTGCGTCGTTCCATCCGTTGGCCATGCATGCAGCCTGAAACTGCATCTTGTACGCAGTCCAGGGAGTTGTTCCGTCGTACGCTGGTGGTTTCTGCTAGAACTGCTAGACGGTGCGGCACCCGGAGAATGCTTCACCTCAGAACTTTCCAGAGTTCTGAGTTTTGTCTCGAAGTCGTTCTTCATTTCTTCCAGCAGTTTTGTTTTATGCTCCACCAGTTTTACTTCGTAGCGAAAACCACTGACTTCGTTGCGAACACCGTTGACTTCATCACGAACACCATCAACGTCTTGTTTTACTTTGTTTAGTCCACACACATAATCGTCTCTTTGCCGAATAATAACTTTTAGTAGCTGCTCCTCACTATCCTTCTGTTGTCGCAGCATATCTACTCTTCTGTGTCTTCGAGCTTCTTCACGATGTTTTTCTGCTCTTCCTGGCCGTTTTTGAGCAGTAACATCATATCCGCCAACATTTGCTCAGACATTTTGTCACTTTCAGTTTCCTTTCCACTTTTTAATTTCACCATCAACTAATTAATCTTCCTGCTGGAATCCGTATCCCGCTTCTGACAATAGTTGTTACTGGTCTCACAATAATAAATCCACCGCTTTAAAAGTCTGCAAATATTTATTGACCAAATTATAACCTCTAATTAATAATAAACACACACAGCTGACTACACTACTACTCTTGTACTTGTCTGTTATTTAAACCGCTACTGTCACTACTGGCTTCCTTACTTCACACTTCACTTCACTACTGCTCTGTCTATATAGTAGAGTGCTCGGAGCTTCAAAAGTCGCTTAAAAATGAAATGTGTGGGCCTTTCAAGATTAAAAGCTGCGACCTGTGGCAAATGGAAGCTTATGTTATTAATATAGCCCAAAAAAATTCGTCCAGTAATCGTCCTGTGCAAAAGGGCGCTATCCAAAATTTTCGAGTTTTTTCTATAAATCGATAGTATAGAACTGATACAAATTTTTGGTATTTTTTCCACGCAATATTTTGTAGCCGTTTGCCTGTAAAAAAATGAAAACCGATCTTGAAAAGCGTTGGCTCTTATGGAGCCAGGCGGTCTTCAAGAAGCGATATCTCCGTTCGAAGTGGCTGAAAAATTAATTCAATTTTAATACTTCGGCTGTTTATCAACGATTATCTCAAAAGCGGTAACTCTGATCAAAAAATGATCTTATAAATAATTGTTGCTCCATTATTTGTGATTGATGTGGTCTTATTTTCATAATTTTACACCTATTAATTAATGAGAAAAGTTAATAAATGTAAAGCGATGCATAATCAAGACGCTCGAGTTCTCGCTCGAACTGTTGGCCAGCGCTCCGACTGCCGATCACCCTCTCTCACCCCGCACTTCCCCTTATCGTCGTAATACGCCAGGATAGGTGCATTATAAGCGCGGCAAGTAACCTTATTTGAAAACATTATAGCTCTGTTTAATATCCATGAAACGTTATTTCTTGTAAATAATAGGTAAATATACAGGATCAATTAAATTTATTCCAGGTGTTTTCTCACAATGAAGATAATTTATTATACATATCCATAAATACTATTTTCAGTAAAACAATGGAACAATCACTTCTAAATGCATGCAAAATTGGGGAGGAAGCATTGATAAATTTTACTTGCGGAAAAAGAAATGCGAAGAAGTATACATTATCAGGAAATTTTCAAACATGAGCTAGCAGCTAACATATCCCATGTAGCTTGTTGCAAATGGTATGTTTAGCTACACCCTCAAATAAAAGTGCTTTAGGAGAAATAATCGAAATCTACAGTACAGAAGAGATAAGTAGTACTTTTAACAGCAGTAGCGGTGAAAAAATTTGTCACATATTTGATGGCATGTCTGTAGTTCAGAAACTGCGTAAGCCATAAATTCAAGAACATTTGGCGATTATTTCAAAATATTCGCAAAAATAATCTTCAAGCGTGACATAAAATCACAACGTATAGACCTCTTTCCTATGCAAGTCAATTTGTTTTTTTTTTGCAACCACACCACCTTGCTGTACAATCTGAAATATAAGCACAGTCACTAAGAAAAAAGCATTATGATATTATTATTATTATGTTTGCATACCTTTTTTACATTGACACGTTGTTAAAAATTATGTCATTTTGGGAAAACTTGGTAATGTTTGGAAGACTACAATGATTCGATTGTCGGCGAATTCTGTGTAGTCTGGTAAGTACTGGACAGGTCGTAGAGTATTTAACCAAATGTAGATTTGATAATAAATGTACGAAGGCAATGTTGATAAAGGCTGTCTTCTGTTGGGGGGAGTTTATCTAAAGTTTTAGAAGCATCTAATAAACCTCGCAGATGATTTATAGAGGTTATATTTTCGTTTTTCGTATAAAGTTTCAGGACAAAATTGTGAACATTTGAGAAAATTATTTTGTTCCATGTCCCTCCAAAATTTTCCAGAAGATAATCTCATAAGTTAAGTACGTTTACCAGCAAGTTTTTTTCTCCAAAACCTGCAAATTGACTGGTTGTATCGCACCCTGTCACTGCATGTAAATCTGGGAGGTTTTTAATCAGGCGTTGGTCTAAATTGATTTTGTGTATGGGACTGAACCGAACACCGCATTTTTTCCCAACCTTCATCCACATTTCAGGAATTGAATGTTCTCTGAAATGTACCAGTAGTGTACTAATACATCAGTATCGTTACCCAGCATTTTTTGCTGACAGAATGTGCAGTAAAATTCTTGTATCTGCTTTATCCTGATTTGAGATCAACAGGTCATCATCCAAGAAAAAATTATTACTTTTATATTGGTAAACATCAGAGAATCCACCACTTGTTACAAACTCTATATTCTCTTTCACTGAATGTTTTAATGCCTCATTTCATTTGACAGAAAATTGGTCAACTGTTTTTTATTAAATGTTGAATTGATAAACAGATTTCACTGATGAGGCAATGGAACGCTTATTCCAGTATCGATTATCTTATTTATTGAATCTGTGCCATAACTCTCTTCATTCGAGTTGCATTTTTGACTGAATATTTTTCATAATGATCGAATACTAGAAAGAGGTCTATACGTTGTGATTTTATATCACGCTTGAAGATTATTTTTGCGAATATTTTGGAATAATCGCCAAATGTTCTTGAATTTATGGCTTACGCAGTTTCTGAACTACAGACATGCCATCAAATATGTGACAAATTTTTTCACCGCTACTGCTGTTAAAAGTACTACTTATCTCTTCTGTACTGTAGATTTCGACAATTTCTCCTAAAGCACTTTTATTTGAGGGTGTAGCTAAACATACCATTTGCAACAAGCTACATGGGATATGTTAGTTGCTAGCTCATGTTTGAAAATTTCCTTATAATGTATACTTCTTCGCATTTCTTTTTCCGCAAGTAAAATTTATCAATGCTTCCTCCCCAATTTTGCATGCATTTAGAAGTGATTGTTCCATTGTTTTACTGAAAATAGTATTTATGGATATGTATAATAAATTATCTTCATTGTGAGAAAACACCTGGAATAAATTTAATTGATCCTGTATATTTACCTATTATTTACAAGAAATAACGTTTCATGGATATTAAACAGAGCTATAATGTTTTCAAATAAGGTTACTTGCCGCGCTTATTATGCACCTATCCTGGCGTATTACGAGGATAAGGGGAAGTGCGGGGTGAGAGAGGGTGATCGGCAGTCGGAGCGCTGGCCAACAGTTCGAGCGAGAACTCGAGCGTCTTGATTATGCATCGCTTTACATTTATTAACTTTTCTCATTAATTAATAGGTGTAAAATTATGAAAATAAGACCACATCAATCACAAATAATGGAGCAACAATTATTTATAAGATCATTTTTTGATCAGAGTTACCGCTTTTGAGATAATCGTTGATAAGCAGCCGAAGTATTAAAATTGAATTAATTTTTCAGCCACTTCGAACGGAGATATCGCTTCTTGAAGACCGCCTGGCTCCATAAGAGCCAACGCTTTTTAAGATCGGTTTTCATTTTTTTACAGGCAAACGGCTACAAAATATTGCGTGGAAAAAATACCAAAAATTTGTATCAGTTCTATACTATCGATTTATAGAAAAAACTCGAAAATTTTGGATAGCGCCCTTTTGCACAGGACGATTACTGGACGAATTTTTTTGGGCTATATTAATGATATAAGCTTCCATTTGCCACAGGTCGCAGCTTTTAATCTTGAAAGGCCCACAGGGTGACACGTTTCACCCTATTCTGCACTCTACTAATACTTCAGCTTCACTCTACGTCCAAACTAATACTACATCACGCAGCCGTAGGCGGTCCTTATATAGTCCCCCGACGCATCAGTAGTCACGTTCTACTCCGTTCTAGTAGGTACCTTCTCGAACGTCGCACCGGCGCACCGGCCGTCGATTCGTGGATTCTGTAAATGTCGGATTTTTCGGCGAGCACACTCCAGAAATCCATAGAACCAACACTGTCCGTCAATGTGTCACATGACATGTGACTGGAACTGTCGCGAACATGTCATTGACTAACTCAGTATAAAAAAGAATGTAAACAAATGAAATAGCGGGCTAGGAGCTCTTCACGAAACAAATAGAATGTTTCCAGAGCGGTCTCGTTATAATATATTTTTATTTATATTGTATACCTATTCTATTACTTTGATTTCATTAATAATTGTAAACAAAGAACATAACCACAATATTTCACTATTATCGTTGTCATGTCAGCCTGTCACTCAAGTGAATGGATGGTCGAGGTTCGATTGACGGACGACATCTAGGACAGTCTCACAAACTGTCATACCTCAACATGTCAACTTATATCTCTTTAACAACTGACAATTGTCAATCCCGAATTGGGACACACGAAGAATGTACCTATGTCGATGTCAGCCGTCACCACCTACATCGGAGGCAGATGACATATGATCTGACGGGATTTATCGAACATAACGGCAGACATCTTGATGTGAATGGATCTCAACCCATCTCTTCATCACTCACCGGGGATTGACGCTTCACGTCGGTCCACCGAATATAAAATTAGATTCCAATTTCAACCCCGTAAGTCAATAACGCCACCCTTCCACTCGGGAAGGGTTTTAAACAAGTTTTTAATGACATAATTTTAATTTTTGATTTTATTTATATGTGTGATTGTTTTTTGGAAGTGTCTTCGAGAATTTCTGATCTTATGACCACGTGTTTTTACATTTTTACATCTGGCCTAGGCCTATTTTTTAAACATGAATTGTATACCTTTTATGTGTGGACCGCGACTCTTGTAAACTGACAAGTGAGTAACACAAATGATTTTTCAATTTTTAAACTTTATAACATCTACAATACGTTTTCCTCACTTGCAGTTGTCCTGAAGATGGGCTAACGCCCGAAACCGGTCGACAAGATATTCCTTATTTTTGAAAGAAAAAAAATATATATACTCTCATTGACCTACTGATTGTTGTTTTATTGAACTTTTGAGTATACCATGGCCAATTTTATGGATTTTTCTATTTATTTTTCTGGGTTTCAGGACCAAAATGAAACATAAGACATATATCGACTTTTGACAAAATGACTATGTGTAACATAGGTCGCTTCAACTAATTGATGACAATTTTAGTGAGGCTTATATTAAAGATTGGAACCTTTTCATTTAGAAAAATAAGAATTATATGCCATTTTATATTTCTATCTCTGAAACCGTAGCCTGTAGAACATTGGCCATTGTTCCATTGGAAAGAACACCCTCAATTTAGTAAGATAGATAGGTTAACTCGATTTCGCCAAAACTGCACATTGGCCCTTATTCAACCAAGCCACAGAATTATATTAAAAATCTAATAGGAATAATAGGATAGACTGAGTAGATTGATATAGATGCTGATGTTTTCTCCTTATTTATAGTTAGCTTTTGTTTTGATTGAACGCTTTCTTTCATACCGTTTATTTAATATGTAGGTATATTATTGCATTTTCTTGTCTTGACAAGTAAATCATAACATATGATTGCATTTTGATTTCGATGTTATAAATAAACGCTATTATTATTATTAAAGTAGGTTATACTGGGTGTTAAGAAAATGACGGAAAAACTCTTCAGTACGTTGTAGGGGACACTCAGTAGAGCACGGGAAAAATAATTTAAAAAATTCTGGTCTTCAATTTGGTGAGATAAAAAATGCCAAAGTTAACATTTTACTATCTTTGTTTTTCAGTATTTGCAAAAAATAAATGATTTTACAGATATAAAAAAGGGTACTTTGATCGTTATCAATTAAAAAAAAAAATTGCTTAAGATGTATTACTGGCTTGGAAAATTGAATAAGAATTTATTTTTCTTTTCTAAGATTCTGAAAAAAGCATTTGGCAACAACGGTTTTGATACCATAAGAATTTATATCCGTCATTTTCTTAACACCCTGTATAGTAATCATAAGTAAATTCTATTTATACAGGGTGTTATGTAATTGAATGTCAAAATGTCAATATTCAAGGGGGTGATTTTTGGGTCCATTTTAAGAAGAAAACTTCATAAGAACCTATGTTCTAAGAGTCTTAACTTTTGAGATATAGGGTGGTAAAGTTTTATTAAAATAAATCATTTTTTCGTAATATCTGTAATACCGCTCTAGATATTTTAATGAAATTTTGTATACAGGTATTACACATCAAGGGGCATTTGTTCATTTACCACCTTTCATTTAATTTCCATTAGTGACGATGGTGTACGATCGTGCAGAATTTTACCGGCATAATATTTTTGCAGACATTGATGATACGCCACTGATTTCTGTTCAAATAGAAATCATTTTTGGAATCCCCATTCATTTCCAAGCAAATTTGATTACCTATTTTTTTTTCAGTTCGATGCACGGTTTTCGCCTAAAAAAATAAAATCTGTTTCTCTGCATCGTCACAAGATTGTCGTTAAATGACAATAAAAAAAAATTAAAATATGCAGGTAAAATTCTGCAAGATGTGACTAGTGGAGATAAAATGAAATGTGATACATGAAAAAATGCCTCTTGATGAGTAATACCTGATGTCTATTAAATTTCATTAAAATATCCAGAGCGGTATTACAGATATTATGAAAAAATTATTTATTTTTAAAAACTTTACCACCCTGTATCTCAAAAGTTAAGACTTTTAGGACATACGTTCTTATGAAGTTTTCTTCTTAAAATGGACCCAAACCCCCTTAAATATTGACATTCAATTACATAACACCCTGTATATAGGTAAGTAATTTAGAGTAAAACAATTTATATTTTTAGTTACAATATATTTATTAATTATAACAAAATGCTACATTTACATAAAGCTACAAAAATTCAATGCAATGAGTAGTACATAACCGAATATTATTAGTAAATAAAGCTAATTTAATCACAAAACGCATTATTATTACTTTTATTATCATTCATAAAATGTTTGCTATTTTATTGTCTTAATGTTTATTAAGAAATATTATTTAGTAACAACTTTCTTATCATTCGCTAATAATATAGTAGACGGGTGGAGTGCTAGAACGCTAATTAAAGATTTGTCAGATAATTATTGATTTTAAATCGCAAATTTTGAAAATAGGGTGAATATTTTGAATAGTCTCTCATTTTTTATCAGTAATTAACTCTTCTAAAAGGGGGTAGAGTTTATTTCCAGCAATATCAGACCAACATTTTGACAATAAAGGGCATTTTAAAATCAGTAATTATCTGGCAGATCTGTAATTAACGTTCTAGCACTCCACCGAATTACGGTGGATCCAAAAATAAATTCACAGTGTTTTTTCACTCATAATAGATATCAAGGTAAAGTTGACACAAAATATTTTAGACTTTAATGACAGTAAAGGTAAGTAGGTATTATAAGAGTTAAGTACCTATAGGTAAAAAATAAACTTTGGACGGAAGGGCGAATGTCGTTTGGCTTTAACGTGAGATCAACTGGAAATTTGATTTTGAAAAAAAGCAAAATCAAAACTGGCTGGTTTAAAAAAATTATTAATAAACTCGATTTTTTTGTCAATAAGTAGGTACTCATGATGGCAATAAAAACTTGAATGATAATACAGGGCGTCAGGTGAATAAGTGTCAATCCCTTGTTCACAGCACAACTACAGTGTCAAATAGATCAGAAAAGTTATTAAATTTTTTTTATTAAAAAAACAAAACTTACCTAAGTACTTATTACAAAGCAAACAATAATTGTTGTTGTTGAAAGAGTTCAATTAAATACATGATTAATTCTTTGTTTCAAAACCTGCTAAGCTCTTCTAGGCGGTTTTTTTAAGGGAGGGGGGGGGGGAGTTATATTGTTTGAGAACAAATCTAATGAAAGTTTCTGATTATTTATCGACACTTACTAGCCATGTCAAGAGGAACACACTTAATACACGAATATCTTACTTGGGTACCTATACAGGGTGTTTTGTAATTGAATGTCAATAAGGGGGTGATTTTTGGGTCCATTTTAAGAAGAAAACTTCATAAGAACGTATGTCCTAAAAGTCTTAACTTTTGAGATACAGGCTGGTAAAGTTTTTAAAAATAAATAATTTTTTCATAATATCTGTAATACCGCTCTGGATATTTTAATGACATTTAATGGACAGGTATTACTCATCAAGAGGCATTTTTTCATGTACCACATTTCGTTTTATCTCCACTAGTCACATCTTGCAGAATTTTACCTGCATATTTTTATATTTTTTTATTGTCATTTAACGACAATCTTGTGACCAACAGATTTTATTTTTTTAGGCGAAAACCGTGCTTCGGATTCAAAAAAATAGTAATCAAATTTGCTTGGAAATGAATGGGGATTCCAAAAATGATTTCTATTTGAACAGAAATCAGTGGCGTATCATCAATGTCTGCCAAAATATGCTGGTAATAGTGATGCCGCGAGACTCGAGACTAGTCTCGTGTGGTCTCGTCTCGTCTCGTATTTTCGAGACGAGACCGGTATCGAGTCTCGTCTCGTCTAGTCTCGACGAGACGAGACCATCTACGAGTCTCGCCGAGACTCTCGTCTAGTCTCGCCGAGACTCTCGACTGGTCTCGTGTTTTTTAGGGATAGGGATTAAAATAAAAATATTTAAATCTTTAACGGAGTGGCAACTGGGAGGTTAGAATAACCCAAACTTTTTTTTATTAGGACGTAAATAGATTTTAATTTTTTAACGCTTTTTTGTCAATTAATAATACACTGCTTACGAATTTTTGTATTTTTTAAATAGTGAGTATGGAAAAAATAAAAACTAAAATATTTTCTACAACTATTTTTCATGAAGATGATCAAACTTGTGGTCGCTTTTTTGTTGATAGTACTGCAATCGCAATAGTTTCTCGTTTTAAATATTCAGTTAAATAATTATTTTAATAGCAATAATAATTGAGTGATGAGTGAACTAAATACAGGGTGTTCCGTAAGTAATGGTCCGTGGTGAAATGAGAGATTTTTGGTTTAAAAATATTACGATTTGACACTACTTGCTCTAACAAAATCTTGATAATAAAAAAGATACAGGGTGGCAAAGATGAGACTTAAAAATTTGCTTTTCAAAATATCTTGAAAAATTGTAAAGGTACGAACGTGAAAATTTGGTGATAGATGTTTTACGGTATGAGATAAATTTTACATCAGAAGCAAGTAAATGAAACCAGTCATTAGAAGCTTTAAGAAAATATTAAAATCATTGAAAAACTAGAATAGGTAGATACTATAATATTGCTAAAATAATTTTATTTATAAGCACAAAAGTAAGATTAATATCAAGTCGTAAGATGAATATAATAATTTGACACATGAATAAATATTTATAGTAAATACATACCTAAATAATTAATTAACCTTTCACGATTCTTCACAAGTAATTAAGTGTCTTTTCAAAACAAAAAAAACCGCAACACAAAAGCGCACGAATTATCCACTTCACTCTTAGACTATTAATTAATATAGTCTAAGACTTCACTATATAGGTGGGGTAAATAACAAAAAATAAATTTTAAAATGTATAAAAAAAGCCGTTTGTAAACTGTAAACACAGACTGCGGTACGTATCCGTACAGACGAAGATCAACTAAACTGAAACTGGCAAAGTAGCAAATTCGGTTCATCGGCAGTTGTGAAACTTTAAGAAAAATATAACAAAGTAGCAATAAAATCAACAGATGTTGATATTTTTAAGAAATTTACTGCTCTTTGTGGTCCCATCATAAGAAAGAATCAGCCTTCTTCATCTATTGTATTTTGTTATATTATTTCTAGACTACTTTTTCCGTTAGTCCTTCTTACAAGCCTTCGGGTCTGGTTCGGTTTTGACAACAATACCTATAATTTATTTTTACGATATTCAAACCAATTCAAAATAAAATGATGTAGAATACATATATTTCTAGAACACCGGAAATATACCTATAGAAAACTATATACCTATTCTCCTATATACCTATATACCCTCTATAGCTATAGGTATATATAGGTATATAGATATATACCTATATATCCTATATACCTACCAGTATTATATGTATAATGTTATTTTCAATCACCTATATTGACTTTATAAAAAAAATCAATTTTTCAACTAAATAAGTACCCGACTTTCTATGATATATACCTATTATTATCATTATCATTTTGAATTGCAGATGCCGTGCTTTTGAAAAAACTTTCTTTTACAAACAATTCAGACTTTTTAGTGTTAGTTTATAGAATTTTGTTTGTGCAATAGGAACAATATAAGGCATTTTTTTTTGTGTGTACCGATAGTGTTTGTGCAGACTAAATGTCCTAGAATTTATAGGACCTAGCTAATATAGGATATGTTTTTTTACATGCTATTACATACAGGGTGTATTATAACGTCCGCATAATATTAGCACCACGCGATTCTACATCAAAAACAGAACAAAAAAGTCCTTAACAGTTTTTACTTAATGTACACAGATTTTAAGATATGGACAATTTAATGTTCTTAAATTTTGCAACACTGGCGCTGGTATAAAAATTAAGATAACTTAGACGTGAAGTCACCTAACTGGTATGGTGTGCCGTTGCTATGTAATCGAAAAAATGTGCAACAAGGCAAATGTCATGCTGCGACGTGTCACTCAATGATGCAATTTTTTACAGATTTTTTATTTTTTCAATTTTTTATTCAACAATTAAAACGCGCAGTTGCAATATTGATTGGAAGTATTGGAACTCAGAAAATCAAATAATTCCTAGTTTTGAAATGTTAATTAATCCCATTTTTACCAAAAAAATCTAAAATTTTGGATAATTTTGCCATTTTACTTCTTACTGAAGAATTTTTTAATAATATTAAGCAATATTTTTGAGTATTAAAAAACTTCAAATTTAAACTACAATGGTCGATAACATCGTTATTTGAGGTCTAAGAGCTAAACGGTATTAAAACTTTATGTTCTGTTTTTGATGTAGAATCGCGTGGTGCTAATATTATGCGGACGTTATAAAACACCCGGTATGTCAATACTTGACGAGACCAGACGAGACGAGACGAGACGAGACGAGACGAGACGAGACGAGACGAGACGAGACGAGACGAGACTGAGTATGTCGAGACCGAGACTGGCTTCTGGTCTCGTCTCGAGGTGACGAGACGAGACGAGACTGACCCCAAGTCTCGCCCAGTCTCGTCTCGCGGCAACACTAGCTGGTAAAATTCTGCACGATCACCATCGTTACTAGTGGAAATAAAATGAAACGTGGTACATGAAAAAATGCCCCTTGATGCGTAATACCTGTATACGAAATTTCATTAAAATATCCAGAGCGGTATTACAGATATTACGAAAAAATTATTTATTTTAATGAAACTTTACCACCCTTTATCTCAAAAGTTAAGACTTTTAGGACATACGTTCTTATGAAGTTTTCTTCTTAAAATGGGCCCAAAAACCACTCCCTTAAATATTAACATTCAATTACATAACACCTGTATATTTTTTTAAATTCACAATTTTTAGTTTTTCGAATTACGGAAAAATCGTTAAAAAAATAGAATTTATTAGGGACTATTTTTATTCAGAAAAACCATCTTGTTCTTGGGTATTACAGTGGCAGTGCTGGTACTAGAAATAATTTTAAATGGCACAAATGGTGACTACACGCGTGAGTTTTGCTGTAGGTAAGTACGCTGTAGCATTTCAAGTACGTCGTTACAATTTTTAAAACTCTGATCATTTATATGCAATAAGGACTAAGCTTATTATCTCTTTATTCTTTATATCTTAAAATCTAAGTAGGTTCAAAACCTTGAAATTGGAAAATAAACAGAAAAATTACCACAAAAAATCAGTCATCATTATTATTTTAATGATAAAGATATGTAAACGTTTCAAATAGACAGGCAAGTACATTAAACAGCTGAATTTGACTGAGAAGGCGGGGTTTCCTTTGAAATTTTTTGCACTGTCTTGATGATTTTGACAGATGATACGAGAATTAACTCAATTCCTCCAGAATTGATATTTGCAAAACGAATTAAAGGAGATCCATTAACAACTTTCTTAATCGATACAGTTTTCTTACTTGGAGAAAATAAGATCACCATAATAAAAACATATAAATTCCACATTCCAAGCATACATGTTCGGTAAATTGGAGATACTGTTACCTGTGTACATACCCATGCAGTACTCTTGCTCCACTTACAACAATTGTCAATTTGGCTCAAAATTACCCAAGACAATGTGAACCCAGCGCAAAGGACTGTTATCAATGTCACAAGAAAATAGCGGAGACATAATTTCTGAAAGTAATCACTGGAAATCGTTGAATTAATTTGTTTGACGGAGGAAGTGCGACTGTAAAAAATTAAAACAAGGCTACGCATTAGGACCCAAAAATATGAGACGGCGCACATAGTTGAAAAACATATCATGAAAACAGGCAATGTTTCGCTTATCTGTACCCAAATTGAATTGAATGGATTTATTGCTTGCACTGTAAGTTGCACGATATTTAAATAAAATAAGGATAAACAATAAAAACCAAGGAATGACAATTTAATCTTATTAGATATAGTAACGATCATTTGTCTATATTCTGGATGTATATGTTTATGAGAAAAAAATGAAAAGAAGTGAAGTAATGCACTTACGAATAATACTTGAGACACATCGCCTAGAAGTGGGGAATTAAAAATGGGAATATCATAATTATACAGTGAAAACAATTCATAGGGAAGATCCAAACCAATCAAAGCAAGGTTAAGAACAAATAACCTGTCATTCATAAAAGAATGGTTTTTAGAAAATTCAGCAACCCGCCTGCGGTACCAATAAATAACAACTATGGCATCGAATAAAAGAGGACACTTCAAAAGTAACAAATATTTTGTCAAGTTCTCCTTTATATGATCAGTGTGCAAGTAAATTCCAACCAATGAAAGATAGTCATCACTTTCTGAGCTATCAAACAACCGCATATTAAGTAAATAGTAATCATGCAAGATGGAAGTGAGTTGAAATAATGGCATTACAGGGCACGAATATTCATAGCTTATAATACCACTGTCGTTAGCAACATTAAAGAAGGTGCAGTTTCCCAAACGTGTTCCATTTCCTACGTCATATAGTTCCCAAGATGTACGTACGCCGTTAGACAGCTTGTCACTGTAGGCAAGTCTTGAGACAATGGTAAACCTCTTCTGAGTACAATGCAACGGATATGCTGACGAGATCTTGAGCTGGAGTGCCCCCGAGAGCATCTGATGCCAAGGAGACAAATTTTCACCATCCATTGGCATAATCACAGCGTACACCTGAAACATATCGTGGTTTAGTTCAGGATAACATTAATAAAATCAGTCCGTTATAAGATGAGCGGTCTCTGCAAAGAATGGTCTAACGAGCAGTTTTTTATCAGCGGGTCGTAAATGTCAGGTAAACCCGTGCAGTAAATTTCGGCATTTCGTGGCATAAGTGATGTCACCAAACACTGTAGTCCGATATTTCATCCTAAGTAAACAGACTTGCAGGGAACTTCAAGGTTAAATACCTATCATGGTATTGTTAAGAGATCTTTTTGTCATCAGTAGTTTCTTAACCTTTACCGGCCATCTTATAACGGAAGGATTATAGTTGTTATTATACAGTTGTAAAACAGCGATAAATAGATGTAAAATAATAACATTGTGTAGAATTTTTCATAATAGTTATAGTTTCAAAGTTAAAAAAAAAACTTAGTACCTATAATTTTATTCATCTCTCACATATAAAAGTTCGATTTCACGTCCTAGATACATAAATAACTATAGTGCATTTCTTTTAAGTGTTACCATAGGGAATTGCATGTTAAATTTTACACCCCATGTTAACTCCTAGAAATCGTTTTTAAAATTCAATAATAGTGCATGTCATCTATACTTGTAACATTAAACTGAATGTTAATAAGGATCCGAGTCCCTGTGCCTCCCTGTGAGGAAACTGCACAGCTTCCTAGGAAACTGTACAGTATCTTAGAAAGCTTTGAAGTTTCCAAGAGAACTATATTTTTGAAAGGATGTCATTTTTTCTCAAAGTATTGTTGAAATATTATTATCACGTATTCCCCATGTTACCTTTTCTATAGGCTAAACAAGTAACTATTGTGGCGCCACCAAGTAGGCAAATTTGACACTTTCATGCGGCAAGTCCTGCGTGCCCGCTATTCATTTTAATGAATTTGTTATTGCAAACATGAGGTCGTTCAGGTATAAAAAAATCGGGAAAGGGTTTGTTGTGTACACGAGTACCTTAAATGGTTGCGATTACATACGTATTTATTACTCCTGAATCTTTTTTTAGATAGTAAATTAAAGTTAAAAATTTTAGTTAATAATTTAAGGCATATAAAGTAATACTAATAAAACAATAACTTACTGCTATAATTTTTTCGAGCTGTATTTCAGACGAAGGGTAACATTTTCTTGCTTTACAGCTGCAAAATATGTCAAAAACTCTTCGACTTATTATACATAAGCTGAATAAAAAACCCTAAAACATGAGATGAAATGTGAACTTATTATGTTTTGATAAGAATGGTGATATTTTTTTAATGGAACAATTAATATATCACCTGAACAATGGGACAATAATAGGTTTTTTAATTTTTACGAGTGCTGTGTGCACCAGGAGTCTCTCTAAAAGAGCGGTTCCTTGAAGAAAAGTTCCATGTAAACGTATTCTCTAACATCGCTCATGTGAAAACTCATCATGAGATTTCGCCCATTTCTCAACGATTTAAAACGAAAGCAGTCGAGACTGGGTGCTTGGAAATGACTTTTAATAATAATTGTAGTCATAATAAATTCAAAAATCTAGAAATACACTTTCAAATAATGATTTTAAGAAAGGTTTCATTTTATTAAAACGAGCTGTCAACGATTAATATGCCGCACAAAAGTGCGAAAAAAATCCACGAGGAGGCGCGCGCTCCGCAAACATCCGATACTTTACTTAGCCCATTCAACACGGTGTGTAAGTATATCGAAAAGAGTTACAGCCATATTATAAACGCTCATTAAGCTAACGGACAAATTTCTGTGCTCGTTTTTGAAGCTAGTATCGACGTCAAATGACTTTTATTAACATTTTGGTAATTACTTTCAAGTCAAGAATAGATAAATTAATATAATTTTCCACTTAGACTCGATACCTTCTTCAGAAATGGCCACAAAATCTGCCCGCTAACTTAATGAGCCTTTATAATACCCGCTGTAGGAGGGTATGTTTGTTTTCTTTTGTCGTTTTTTTAGAAATAAGGTGAAGTTGTTGGATATACAGCTAATAAATCATTAACAACAAGAGTTGTGTTACTTTTGGCCAAGGTAGTCGTCTTTGTTTTCTTGGCAACAGTTTTAAAGACATGTTAACAAGTTTGTTGATATGCTGTCAACAGGTGGTAATGGTAATCGTTCCCGTTTTCGAAGTTATTTTGGAGTGTTCCTGTCATTACAATTTGTAACAATTTGTTCATATTACAGTTCACTATACATACTACACTATACAAGAAGCCAAAATTCAACCCAGTTTAATGACAATTTAATAAATTACAAAAGTTAGCAACAAAAATGTTGATGAAGCCCAGTTAAATAATAGTATATTATTATATGAGCGATTATGAAGCCATTATTCACGAGATGATGATAATGCCACGAGCTTTAGAGAGTGGCATTGTAATTTTCATTAAATCATTAAATGGCCATAATCGCGAATATAATACTATGCTTTTCCTACTCTTTTACATGAAAAATAAACAAATTTTAATCAAAATATTTTTTTTAATTTATTTTACTCTTTGGAACAACTTCTAGTACCGAGTACCTACTGCCCACGCGTGGATTCTGAGAAATCTCAGTTGTCGTTCCTATTCATAGCTTTGCTCTATTTATCATTTACAGCTTTTGATTGGTCCACGAGCGGGTATTATGGTTTGCTAGTAGCTATGATTAGACAAGAGCTGGGTATTATGAACTATAACTCAACACCTACGAATAATAAACTTCATAATTCATCCAAAAAGCTCTAATAATTGGAATATTATTCAATAAGAGTAGAATAATGATAATAAATTTTTAATATCGATTTTTTTTCCATGTTGGTCCCCAATCCTGAAAAACTAAACTTAAAAAAAATGCCGTCTCTTACCAGAAATTAGCTATGTCAGCGAATTTTACAATTCCTATTTATAACTTACCAAGTATACTAAATAATAAAATAATGCTGCAAATAAGTCAATTAAATCCGATAATTCAAAAAATATCAAAACGAGGCCATATACAGGGTGCACCATGTATCCTTCTCTATATTGCTATCTCCTGAACGCTAAGAGATACAGGGTCGGTTAAATTAGACAAAAGATTCGCAGTTTTGTGGCTATGTCGAATCCGTCAAGCCATGCAAGATATCTGTGACTGCTCCTGAAATATCCTGAAAAAACTGAAAAATCGAGATATTTTATTTTTGCCATATCTTTCTTATTATTGAAAATTAATAAATAATTGCTTGTAGGCTTACATAAGCCGTTAAGAGCTGTCCATCTGATATTTCAAAAATTTTCAAGGCCGACTAGATCTAAGAGTTTTCACAGTCAACTTTCGTTTTTCTTATGGCCGCCATATTATTTTTTTATGTCGTTCGATATGAAAAAAATTATGGAAACCAAAAATTAATAAACTGCAAATATTTTTTTTTTAATTCTTCTTTACCCAAAAAAAATCGTCGAAAAACGTCAACATTTGTAAAATACGCCGAAATAGTGCTTGCCTTATGGTTTTATAAGTTATCTATGAAATTCGGTCTAAAAAGTTGTCTTTTTTTAAAGAAAAAAGAAGAACAAAAATTTTTTAAATTTATTTTTCGAAGTTGAACAATTTTTAGTTTTTATGATTTTTTTTATACCGAACAACATAAAAAAAAATATGGTGGCCATAAGAAAAACGAAAGTTGACTATGAAGATCCTGGGATCTAGTCGGCTTTGAAAATTTTTGAAATGTCAGATGGGTAGATCTTGCCGATTTATGTAAGCCCACAGAAAATTATTTATTAATCTCCAATAATAAAAAAGATATGGCAAAAATAATAAATCTCGATTTTTCAGTTTTTTCAGGATATTTCAGGAGCAGTCACAGATATCTTGCATGGCTTGACGGATTCGATATAGCCACAAAACTGCGCATCTTTTCTCTAATTTAACCGACCCTGTATCTCGTAGCGTTCAGGAGATAGCAATATAAAGAAGGATACATGGTGCACCCTGTAGATAATATGAACTTAGATCAGTAATTAAAGCAATTGCAGGAAACTTAGACGAATCAGACGCAAGGGCAAACCAAAGGGTTGAGGGAGGGGGGGCGCGGCCCACCTCAGGACCCTTCTGGTCCACCCCAGAAATTTTAAATCGAACCCCGACTTTCCCAGTTAGGGTATCCAAATTCCAAAGTATCTAAACATTTTCATAGAATAAAAGTGTTTGGAAAATTTATTATTATGATTTATGTTATCTTCTAAATCTGTTAAATCATTTATGCTTTATACGATATCTTCACTCATGCACCGTTACCTGAGCGTCATAGGGATTCCTCTGCTATGCATGAGCATTTTTAATAAATAAGACCGAGTTATCAGGGTGTAGGTTAACACACAAGAACAAAAAAAAAGGAACAAGGGAAAGGCCCCATCACCACCCCTGCTCACAATCCACTTGTGAACAGTCCTCAAGGATCGGATAGGAGAGAAATACTATTTAATATAAATGTAAACTATAAACTTGACAATTTTATTAAACTATAAATTAAGTCAAACAATTAGGTAAATCAAATTAAACATCTATCAGCGGAATGGATTAGTGCTATGGCGGTCCCTGATATGGTCAAGTACTCGTAATTTAGTTTAGACAGGTTAAATTAATAAAAGTGAATCGGACTTTTAGTCTCACAAGCTCACTATTTGCCGGTAATGGGCTCCTGGTAATTTTTTACCCGGAAAATCTACTTTTTTCGCCGGAATGCTGTACCTTCGATTTTTATTTCGAAGTTACATCTTTACTTTACGTACATAATTAGAATTCTGGCAATGAAACTGGCAACCATGTTTTATTTATTCGAGTGAGTGTAAGTTTTTCACAGTCAGCACTCGAGCTGGAATTAAGAAATTCCTGCACGTGTTAAACAAATATCCGCCGCGCTAGCTATTCTCTGGCCCGATTAGGAAGTTGTCTCTGCTTTTCTACAATAGCATCGTAACGGTTATTTTGATACCGTTACATTCATTTTTAAATAAATAAAATTTTTGTTCATTTTCTCTGTAGGAAGAACTGTGTATTTCTGGACCACACTATACGTTGCCTTAATAGGTGGCATTTACACCGAACGAGGGCGACACTACCGTTCGTACTTCACGAGTCGCGCCTCGCTGCAATTCGTAATACCTGCAGGGAGGGAGATAATTGATATAAGTTACAGCGCAGTAGTGAGTGATTGATTCCTGTTAAGCATTTTAAACAAACACCTATTAATTTTTATTGTTCCAAATCAATATTCAATAATGTCTCACAGCTAAAGAAGCAACCGTCACCCACTCGGCAGGTAAGTGTGGAGCATTCTCCGTAGTGCTGCTTTTATCTTGCAATACCGCGATAAAAGGCGAGTGGCAATAAGTCAAGATGGCCGATCTCATTTCATTTTTTTAAATTACTTTCATTAATCCCTTATTACTTTTCATATGATCATTGTTACCATTGCTTTATATTTTATATTGCTTTATATTTTATTGTTGACGGTGAGTTCTCGAGAGTTTTGGAGGTTACTTTTTATTAACCTCAAATTTTATCATGTGAAGGGTTGAGCTATTTAAGTTCAACACGCTCTAATTACTCTCGAGGATCCACGCCGATCATTATTGTGCTGAGTCTGAAATATTCTGATCTGCTGTAGGGAGTTCGCCCCCTTTTTAATGGATGCCTTTCTACGACCACAAGACCATCAGGACCGATGACAGGCCTATCATGACCGGCTAGCTAGCAACGGTACCAGCACCAGCACCAGGAGCACTGCCACGGCACGACCAGCACTACCACCAGCATTTCCACCATCCATGGCACGTCCTCGGGGAGTCGTGTGGAACACTTTTGAAGCAGGCACCATCACCACCTGCTTTACAAAGATAAGTGGTTCAATTCTTCACTGGTATATAGTGGATGGAATAGATATTTGAACTCTCGTAAATCTTTTTGCAATGTTTACTTAAGAGATTAAGGGACAACCAACATTGAAAAGTAAATAGAGACGGGTGTCTGACCAGGACCGTATCTAGGTATAATTCAAAATTTAGAAACTGTAAGAAACAACTTAACTTGATTTACATTTTTATGTACCTAATAGGCGCTTGTTTTAAAGCAGGGGATTAATTTCCCATCATAAATCCTTGTCAGTGTAATATGTAGGTACTTATATAATTGACAATTTTATAAAAATTGACTAATCCATGAAAAGCACATTTTATCCTGAAGATAAAATAAATATTGTTGGAATACTACCCTGCAGAAAAAGTTCTTATAGCATTATTGCTTGCAATAATGTCTTTACGATGTTACGCTTTAATACTCTTTGTGTCGCTAGGTACATAGCCTCTGGGCCTTCAAATATTCCTTCTACCGAGTAGGTATACCTAGCCTGGTTGCTATTTTTCATTTTTCAAATCATTGTTCTTTTTTTTTAACTATCATTTAACCTCCAGGGCTCTAGGGCCCCATTATGTCAATAATTTCCGCAGTTTGTAATTTTTAATCTTATTCAATAAAGCATATTTTTCTATTATTAATATCGCCCCCACACGTCATCGTGTGGTTTTCAATATAATTTTTTTGTGCTTTGCCGTTTAATCCTTCTCATTTAATTAATACCTATTTCATTATTATAATCATGTCATAATTTCTGTGAATTTGATATTTTATTGTTAACTGTATACCTACCTGTGATCATCTGTAATTCACCAATAATTGTATTTCTCTATTTTGTGATATTTGATCTATTTATTATATTTTACTATCTATTTATATTTATTAACTTAATAAAAACTGTTAAAATTTGCTTGTGAATTTTCTTCTGCCTGTGACGTTGTTCATTTGTGTGCATTGCCATAACAATAGTTAAATTCTCATTTTGAGCTAGCTGGCTGCTAAATAGCATTCCTAACCTCCCCGAAAATTGCTCGGGGTGGAACGGAAGGTTATAGCATGTAATTGATTCATTCTTCCTATATGGTAAAGTTTACAATTTATCCATCTTATTAGAGTTCATATGATTGGGAAAGACATTTCTCTTTATCAGAAAATTATAAAATTCTCTTTAAGCGCATTTAAACACAAATGTTAATTTTGATATTCTTAAAAAATTACCAGAAGTCTCTTTTACTGTCCTGGCTCCGCCACACCACTCCCCACTTTGAAAAATAGAACTCGATGAGTTTTCTTTTTTACTTCTAGAATATTTAAAGATTAAACTAATCTAAAGATTCCCTTATCTCCGGGGAGTATAAGGCCTCCCACATGCTAGTCTGTCAGTTTGGACATTCCAGTACATATATATTTTCACCTTCGTGGAGCCAGCGTTATTCCGTTCTACAATAGATTTTATCTAAAGTACTTTCCGCTGTTACAATTTTTCTTTCTAACGTTACGTTTGATGTTTCGGAGCTGATGCCACGGACACGCTATATATCTACAACTAATTTATGTCATATTATGGAGTGGCAGCTTGACACTCGCTTACCACTGCCTATTGTAACATTTACTTATTTTCCTTCAAGCCGTACCTCGAGTGCACTACTTACTACATGTTTACTATTTTATTAGTAACCCATTCCAACATGCCATCATAATAAAATACCTCTTTGAGTAACACGCACTGCACCTGCTGGTTACTGACTGGCCTGCTATATGTATTAGTTAACTTGTGTAGTCTTTAAAATCAACGAGGCAGGACTTACGAATTTACAATCTTCAGTGGAAAACAATAAAATTATTATTACATACAACTTTGAGACTGTGAGACTTCAAGAGAATTACACTGGCGGGTACTGACTAAAGTCTCGCTCATCTGGGCTCTCTGACACCCGCCGCTTACTGCAATGACGATGTCGCCATACTGACTGGCAACCAATTTGTCGAACATTTTCACACCAGCCCTCTTGGGATATTATGAGGTAATGCTTCAACATTCGTCATTACTCATTATCGTACATCTATGATACAATTAACTAACTATAAATAATATACCGTGTTGGCTGAATGATCCTAGGTATGTAGAAATACACAGGATAAGATAGCTATATGTAGGGAGATGTGCATAAAGAGAAGATGAAGAATCTGTGCGTTGTCATGTTAATACAAAAATTAGCGAAGCGACCACAATTTGTAACTTGTGTTATGAAAAATGTGCAGTTTTTTAAATTAATTAGTTAAAAATTGACAGGTTAGAAAACATCGCTGGCAAGTAGTTCTACAGTGACATCTATCGCCTTCTCTTTTACGTTTACAGTGTTCAGTGTACTTCCATCTCTCTTCGCTCATAAATCCTATCCCTATAGTGTCATTCAGCTAACACGGTACACTACACAACACATGTTCGCATTTCGTCAATTATTCTTCTTTTGACTAGTTCGGTAAGGAGTGTTATTGTGTGGTCAGGTCGATGCTACATAATTCTCCGTCCAGTGAGTTTTGAGCTGTTGAAGCACTGGGTAAACCGTAGTGGTAGACGCGCTTAAGGTGTTTTGTGCCGACGGAATTCCAGTGTTTTGCGGTACGATGATTTCTGCTAATTCAGATTTCGTAGCCATGTTTTACTTTTTGAACCTTTTGTAAAGTTGGAGTCCATGATTGGCACTAAAAGACAGTATTTATTGGCACGAAAAATCACGTAGAAACCTAAAAGTTTGTTCACGAAAATTCGATTCTGAAAATCAGCCAATGTTTCAAGGTGGATTCGGCAAGATTATTCATTTGCTGATTGCGAACTGTTGCCACCCTGCTACTTTCCTGGCGAAGATGTTTTCCATGACTTGTCTTTCGTTCCCAAATTTCAAAGCTCCTGTTGGATCTTATTTACTTCATCACATGCACTGTATTGTCCTACCAGTGGATGGATTCGAATAACAATGACACTTGCTCATCACTCTCAGCTGCTTCGGTGTCGTTGAGTTAAGTCTCTGTTAGTCAAGTAAAGAAAAGGTGTCAATCCACTGCCACTCCACATGTTCTGTTTGGTTCACAATTAGGTGAGTGATTGGAGTCATGAACTCTGAACGATTTTCTATTGTCCAGGCTGTCTAGGATGTTTCATGATGCTGCAACAGATATCGAATTGACATCGAAACAAAAAGTTCCTGGTCATCTTCTGTATTTACAAGGTACTTCTCTGTTGACGTCTTGTTTTCCAGTAAATTGGTTTCTTCTTGATAGATAATTGATAGATCATACTGGCATACTCGCTAAGATGTTCTGGTTTCTCTCATTGTAATGTACTGCTGATTCTGGACAACCGGTTATCATGCGAAAGAATACGGATAGTCCCACTAACTTGTCTTGACAGTCATACACACTCAGTTCCGAAACAGTTCGTATACTATACTCGTAGAATGATAGCACATGCACAGACCATTATAATACTAGTCCTGTTTGTTGTCTGACAATTCACTAGACCTGATCTGATAAGCCACTCCTACCTAGTCGTTTTGCAATGTCCAAACTTTCCCAAATTACGCGAGGAAGAATACACTGACAAATACATAAACCAAAAATACAGAAATACAAAGTACTCGAGACGGCAAGAAGGTCACCTCATGATTTATCATTATTCTATTAATTACTTTCATTTAGAAAATACAGTAACCCATTATAGTTACCCATAATAAATCGCTAACTAATAATAAATTACATCACTTGAAAAGATATAATAGTTATTGGAAACTACCTCTGGAAAAATTTTATAATCATGTAGGTACCTACGATATACAATAATAGGTCTCATCTTTAATAGTATCACATTGTCCTTAACTATTCCACTTTACTCTACTTTCCCCCACATATCATTATCGTTTGATTATTTGCATTTAGAAGGCGGATAAATGGTTTTAACATAGTATATTATTTTATACGGAGGGAAAGTGAGACTTTTGTGGCGCGCTCGTGTTTATCAGCCGAACGAAGTTCGAAGTTTGAAAACGAAGCTTATTGAAACAATAATAATAAAATATGTTCATTATTCTAGATCGGGAGGTAGGTATCATTTAAAAAATCAAAATTCAAATCATTACAAAATTGTTTTCAATATTCAAAATGCAGGTCGGGATAATAATCATCATCGAAAGGAATTGGAATTTATTTGTTTATGGCAAACACAACCTAACCTAACTTTTTTTTAAAGAGGGAGCATCGGTCTCAACTGTGCAGGTAAGACATAGTCTATCCACTCTGGTAATATGGCTTCGAGATCGTGCTCATTTTGCCAGACACAATTTTTAAATATAGCCTTTAAAACCTTTGTTTTACTTTTCACAGATATTCGAAAATGAATCTGAAAAGTAAAGCGAGCCGAGCTGAGTTTCGAACCCGCGATGTATGGTTCCGTAACCTAGCGGAGTTAAACACTGGACCACGACAGTCACCTAACCTAACTTTCTTCTGACATTTCTGTTATCTGAGCTGTAAGCTGAGAGAGCTCGACTATCATCTCGAGTTAAATATGACGTTTTACGTAATAAATTTATTCCGGTGTACCTACTTTAACCTCAAAATTAAAATTTTTATTAAATACTAAACTCCTTCGTTTAACCCGGATACCTAAAATTAAACTCAAAAGTTTTCTAATCTTAGCACAGTCAATTATCAATTTTATTTAAAAATACGGATCTAAACTAATAAAATTTGATTCGTTGATTCTTAAATAAGTAGGTATTTGTTTGTTTGTAATGTTGATGTTGCTATGACAACACTTTCCCTCCGGCGGAAGGAAAATAAAAAGTAAACCCCCGGCGGTGGAAAAGTGACACTTCGCGACCGACTACTCAGTCGAGTAATGTCTGATTTACTGACATTTGAAGAAATAAATAATTTACTGTCCCATACCCCCTTTTAGATTCCGAGCAGAATGAGGTAGAATTTTCAGACAAAAACTAATTTCAATAAACTAAATTACAATGGTTCTTGATGTAAAACTGTCAAATGTCAAAATTGACGTTGCAGCCCCTGCCAACTTCAATATTTTGCTGGGCATTGCGGGTCATATATGATACCTGTTTTTAAAGGTACTTTAGTTATCCACACAAAGCTAATGGTGTGAGTTTTCAATTTTGACAGTCTATTTTGTTTCAGTGAGGCCCGCTTAGATAGCTTATAGCATGATACAAATAAACAATATATTATGTCAGCGCGCAGCCTGTGGCGTCAGTGTGGTGATAGCTACATGCGACTTGGCAGTAATTATGATGTAAAGTCGCGATTCAGTAGCTTATTTCGACGTTTGAAGATGTTCTAGTAGCTTTAACAAGTTTTACTTCAGTATACCCTACTGTCTGATAGCAAAAATGTATTTTTGTCTCAAGCTGCTGACATACCTTGTGTAGTTTTATCATGGCTTATAATAGTAACGTCTGCAATGTCCTTTCTGACATTTGATACATCAGCTTTATGTAAAATGGTGGTGTCATGGGGGTCAAGTGAGACTTCATTTTAAAGGCATATTATTGATGTACACAAAAATTATGTTAATTTTTAATTTTGATAGTCTGTTTGTCAGTGAGTGAAATTTAATTGATGGGCAGACAAACAATAGTAAGTATATTTATTCATATATTTTTTTACAACGTTATATATGTTTTGTAGTGCAATGAAAATAACAATAAACAATAATACAACATAGCTTTATTTCTTAGGTGGCCGATAAGCCTATTCCCACAGCCATGGGCAAAAAACGTTAGGAGAAGTATTTACATTATAAATCTTTTCCACCACAAAACTGACCCTTTCTTAGGGAGTATGCGTCTTCTTTCTTAGAAAGCTGTATTAAATTTCCTATCCAGTTTTCCACACTTTCCACAAAACAACTCTTTTGAATTGAAAAGTAAATAGAATCTGATTAAGTATGGCCAAAAAATTACCGTTTTTGCAGCCACTTGTTTATTTATATGCGATATATTATGCATCCGACTGCGGCTCCAGTTCTCGTCCCATTTTATAAAAGAAGCAAAGGGCCAAAGAAGCAGACAAAAATACAGAAAACGAAACGGAAAATGTTTACGTATTCCTCTAGTGCCCTCAGGTGGGCGCTTGTTCAAATACAGGAAAATAGTATGGAAATCAGGGAAGTCAGTACCCAAAACAACATTGCAAGATAGATTAAAGGTAAAAGTTCCGGACCCGTCCCTTAAAACGGAACAACCGCCTAACAGTGATTGGCAAAAATTAGATCTTAATTTTCTTTATTGAGAAATATGGATTTCTCGTAAGAAATAAAAAAGGAAAATTGATTTGATATCCATTGTACAAAAAATTTTAGAAGACTGGAAAGGAAACTTTATTTAAAGACGGCAAGCCACGGGACAGAAAAGGTACCTACCTAAATTTTTTTAAGCGGTATTCTGAAATATCTGTGAGAGAGGCGGATACCATTACTACAGCAAGGGCTTTAATTACGAAAAAATCAATACGAATATGGTTCAAAAAACTGCGAATGTATTTAAGCCACAATAATTCATCCAAAATATCTTGGATGACCCTTCAAGAATATTAAACGGCGATGATCAGGATTCCGACTGTATCCTGAGAGGGGCAAAGTATTAGTTTTGTAAGGCAACTAATCAGTATAAGTAGTTTTTGTAGCTGATGGAAAATGGAAAAATCCCCCCTCTATACTAATGTTTCCATACGTTAGACTGCCGGAGGCGATAGTAGAAAATATGGCGCCGTCGTGGGTATTTGGAAAATCTGAGACGGGATGGATGCGGTCTGATGTATTTTTTGAATATATCTCCAATGATTTTAATAGTTGAACCGATGAGAATAAATTCAAGAGACGTATCTTGCTATTGGTCGATGGTCATAGGTCTCAAATGAGTTCGCCACTAAGTTAATTTTGCGATGCAAATAAAAGAATACTTTATGCACTTCCACCCAATACGACTCCCAAATTCTGTAACTTGCTGATGTGCGCGCCCTTCCGCCTTTAAGACAGCAATGACAATAGACGATTACCCAATCACAGAGCAAACCGGAAAATGTAAACAGAACCGTTACAAAAGCAAATTACTGTCCAGTTTTCAATGAGACTTTACAGCACTCCGATGTGACCATTGCCATTAAAAGGAACTTAAACGATGGGGATCATTTCCCTTCAGTCCTACCAGTGTGCAGTATTCTAAACGTGTGAAAAATACTTTGGAGCAACAGCACGCATTAAATACAACAACTATTGCGAAAATAAATTTATACACATGCAGATTTTCCAGCGGCAGGGTAAATCATCCAGAAATTTGAAAGTAATTTGGAAACTTAAGAGATTAATTCCAAAGCTATCCTGAACGAAACTGAACTTTTTGGGAATGAAGCAATGCGGCAACTAAATGTTTTGTTCGACAAAATTATGGCTTATGCGGATAAAGCTTCAAGCATCTCAGCAGACCCGATTTTGGATATTTATGACAAAGGCGACTTCATATAAATAAAACTGAAATGGAACCATAAGTGCAAAATTTTAACACCCGAAATAGTTCTCGGTGAGGAGAAAATTGTAACAAATTCAGCAGACCGACTCGTGCACGTGACCAAAGATGTCAAAACGTATGGACTGGGGAAGCAGTCATCACCGGTGTTCGTTTATACCGAGTCTTGTCTTTCGTCCAAAACATTTATAACAGAGGTAATTCGTAATGCGAACGCACACGATTATTACGTTTGCGCCATATAGAGAAGGACAGGATCATTGATGCTGGTCCTAGAGATAGTAACAAACTTTTCAGACTTGTATATTATTAAATAAAAAAAAAATTACGCAATGACTCACGATTCATCAACCATTCATGCATGCCAAATTAATTACGAACCACAAAAATGGAATGTTAATATTGACACAGGAATTGTCATCCATCTTTGATACTGTCGATGTACGAGAAGGAACTGAACTGACCTCTCAGTATAATTTATTGAGTAAGCAAATGAAGAAGTGCCTGTGTAGAGCACCTAACTGCGTGTATTCTGAAAATAAATGCCTCAAGAAATTTTAAGAACCTGACAAAATTTCAAATGAGGTAATAAAGCATTATGGCGGAAGGTGTAATAGTTGAACATCAGGGTCTCTATCTTCAGATTCACTTCTCGTCAAACGAAATTCTTCAGCCGGAACAGTTAGTGCGAAGGTATTAGATTTTACGAATTCTCCCTCTATTAGAATAATTTCATTCGATGTTTTCACAAAACTACAATACATTATATTCAACAAAACTGATAATGCATGTTTCATAAGATGCCACAACAAGTGAACATAAGAGCAACGCGTCACTAGCATAGATTCTTACCGGGTCAAAGCTTTCGTCCAAAACAAGAAATGCAGTCACTTCAGTGGCAAATAGTTTAGTGCAATCAACTAAGAAAACAGCCTCATATTCAAACGTGAAAAATACTGAAGAAAGTCACTGCTTACACTGCAAGATGCGTTTAATCAACGTTTTATGTTTTCTATATGACAGGACAAAAAAAACAGAGGCCAAAGAGAAGCAACCTAGTGCGATATCTGGCCAAGTATTGTGGGAGTATTATACTAAAAAAATGGTGCTAAACGAAAACTGGATGAGAGAAAAAAAGGTAAGAAGAGAGGGAGTTAAGGAAAGAGAACAAAAACCCAAAGAAAATAAAAATGAGAAACAATTGTGCCAAAAAAGAAATGCCGAATATACTTAAAAAGAAAACAAATAGTTCTTTGTGTGATGATGAATTAGTTAGAATATCAAAGATGAAGCTGAAAGGAATCGACTGTGACTTTTGGTCCCAGATAGCATCACCCATATTGTACAGAATTCAGTCACCTACTTTACCCCATGGATGTGAATTTAAACTGGATCAGGGGCAGGCAGAAATAGAAAAAAAAAACTAGTAGATGTAATTGATAGCATACCTTCGGGGAGAAACAATCCATTACAATTCGAGAAAGTAACGTTTAGCCGAAGGGTCCTATGGATGCACTGCGTAAACGCACACACAAAATCCTGGCTCGCGTGGACGATTGGAACCCTAGGCGGACTTGTAATGACCAAATCGACTATGTATTTTTCTCTCAACCCCAATTATTGCCGTAGAGGCAGAGCATAGGACCAGTTTATCTTGAAACCCAGGCTCCCAATTTGTGGTCTTGGAGTGTGATTTTGGGAACATTAATTGCTGACCATTCTTACAGATATCCGCTTTTCTCGAATTACATGTAAAGTTTGGCTTAAACGTTCTTCGGTACCTATGTTGAAAATGGTGTTCATAGTCTTTTAAATTTTTGTTTTTCTGTGTTGTTTTTTGAACAACACAGAAAGGCAAAAAGACTATACCAAATAACTATCGACCAGTGGCACTGCTTTCAGTAATATCCAAGATTATTGAGAAAGCTATTAACCAATATCTTTTAAAATACTTGGAAAGAGCTAATATAATCAGCGACCGCCAATACGGATTCCGCAAACAGAGGTCAACTGGTGACCTCCTCGCTTACGTCACCGAGCTGTGGAACGGCGCAATCGAGCACCATGGGGAGTCTCGAGGGGTTGCGCTTGATATTTCTAGAGCTTTCGACCGTGTTTGGCATGGTGGACTGTTGGCAAAACTGCAGGCCTATGGCATGCCCGAGAAATTCTGCTTGTGGCTTGCGAGTTATCTCGGAGATCGTTCATTACAGGTGGCAGTCGATGGAGTTCTTTCTGAGACCTTTTCCATCAATGCTGGTGTGCCTCAGAGATCCATTTTATCTCCGAATCTCTTTCTAATATTTATAAACGACTTGCTTGAAACAACAAAAAATCCAATATACAGTTTTGCCGACGACAGTACCCTCATATCTTCTTATACGTTAGATGCGCGAACAACTGCCATCGACGCACAGACTCGCAGGGAGCAAGAAGTTGCCATACTTAACAATGACTTGCAAAACATTCTAAGTTGGGGCGATAGAAACCAAGTCCAATTTAATGCTGGAAAAACCCAAGCAGCCATCTTCTCCAAAAGGACCAACGTTTCGGAGCCAGATATGATGATGGCGGGACACTCACTTACCCAGCGTCATCTCTTCGTTTACTTGGAGTCAGCCTCGGAGCGAACATGTCTTGGCATGATCATGTTGCAGGTCTGGCGAAGAGTGCTTCTCAAAAACTTGGAACACTCTTCCGCACGAAGAAATTTTATACACCACAACAGCTTCTCCTCTTATACAAGGCTCAAATCCGACCATCCTTGGAGTACTGCTCACATGTTTGGAGCTCAGCTCCCAAACATACACTGAGACTACTCGACTCTATTCAGAAAAGAGCCATCCGCTTGATTGGGGACCCAGATTTGACAAAAAATTTAGACACTCTCGAACATCGAAGAAGAGTAGCTGACCTGAGTCTGTTTTACAGATATTTTAACGGAAGGTGTTCGAAATACGTGGCCCGCTTGATCCCACCAAGAACAAGACCGGGCAGATATACACGTCGAGCCGCAGACGCTCATCCGTATCAGGTTCAGCTCGTTACACCTCGTACCACCCTATTTCAGACTTCTTTTATGTATAGAACCGCATCTCTTTGGAATAGCATTCCAAAGGGCGTGTTTCCCGAAGTATACAACTTACAGAGATTCAAGGCCAACGTGAATCGATATCTCCGCTCATGCACCGCCCCCAGAGCGTCATAGGGATTTCCCTGCAGTGCATGTGCATTTTCAATAAAAAAAAAACAGACGGCGTAGATCTTTTCGCTGTCATATTTTTGCTAGCGGCAACTGCAAAACAAAAAACATTTCTAATAATGCGGTCGAGACCCGGTCCCTTGTTCGTACGCGTATTAGTATGGCGGCACAAACTGGAATGTTTTCGACAATTTCAATAATATTTGCAAACCTCGCAGCTAAATGATGTAGCGAAAGTCAGACAGGGGATTCGAGTTAACTAGTCTAGATAATGAGAGACAAAATGGAACCTATTAAGAGTCAATTAGAATGGAAAAGAACGGAAGCATTTTTAAGTTCACAGACACGTTTTGGCCCGTTTTCGACTACCCCGGTCGAAAATAAAATTCCGGTGATTTTTAAAGTCCGATTCAACGACCAAAACTTCAATTCCTAAAAATTGACTTAGATATTTTTTTGTTTTTTGTACATTACACGACTCGGCCATTACCTAATCGGCCAAACAAAGAAAACATGTTAGTTGAATAAAATAAGAAATATTTATTATATACGTTTATTAATATTTAGAACAGAAAAAACGACTTACCGTTCAATTTACGCAGTAAGTTGTAACAGTATCAAAGTTCATCATAACAATCAAAATTATGAAAATGGAGGCAGACCTAGATATACCTACCTAGAACTAGGCAGAACTAAATATTATAAATTCATAGTTTATAATAAACGCCACTAATAAGTGTCACAGTAAAACATTTAAATTATTATTATTATTTTTTTCAAAGGAGAGAGCATCGGTCATAACTAGGTAAGACAAAGTCGCTCCACTCCAGTAATTATGCGATTCGAGAACTAGCTCATTCTACCCAGACACAAGCTTTACCAATTAAATAGTAGATGGACGACACATAATACCAGAGCGAGACTAAGAATCGAACTCATAGTCCAGCCATTACGTCGAAAAAAAAATGGTTTAGAAATGCAAATGAACCGAGAAAGCTGATTTTTGGATATTGTGTGAGGTGAGCTTAAAAAAGCTCAACTTCAAATTATTGTCGACCAAGATTTCCTATGTGCATTCTTCGCCATCTTGAAAAAAGTTTTAAGTTTGGCTTTTTTACAATAATTCGGCTCTGCGTCGAAATACGAAATTACGATGGAATACTTTTTTGTTGCTTTGTTTACTCTCTACAATTTGGGTCATTTACATTTTTCACATAGATGAATGTTGACTCCCCTAATAATTATTTTAGGGATAAATGTTAAATATATCGTTTGTCAAGACTTAAAAGGTGTTTCTGTTGCAGTAGTTACATTTTAGGTCTGTTGAGCCATTTTCGAGAAAAACATAAAAAAGTTTTAATTTTGTGTTATCATTTCATAATTACATTGATTTTAACAATAAAAATTACAACAAGCAAAAACGTCAACAATTAAAAAAATATTCAATTTTCAAGTCACAACCAAGGCTATTGGAAAAATGACACTACAAATTGAATATTTCTTCCCCATTTTCTGAAAAATGGCTCAGCAGACTTAAAATGTAACAAGGTGTCATGATAAAAAAAAAATCATCTTTAGAGGTGAATACCCCGAGAAAAAGAGTTTTTGGGAGGTTATGCCCATAGAGACTTCTGATCTACTTATCGAATACTATCGACCCCCAAAATACACCAAATTTGACCGAGAGTCAATTACCATGAGGATTTTGTGGGGTCCTTTACTACGTAAAAGATGAGCAATAGATGAAAAATGTAGACCTAAACCTTAGAGCGTAAAAAAATCAACAAAAAAAATATTCCATCACAATTTTCGTATCTCGACGGAGAGCCGAGTTATTGCAAAAAAAAAACCAAAATTTAACATTTTTTTCAATATGGCGAAGAATTCACATAGGAAACCTTGGTGGACAATTTGAAGTTTTTCTAAGCTCACCTCACACAAATGTATTCCAAATGTATATAATGACTGGACTATCAGTCAGAGGCAGTCTAACGGTTTAGCAATCTGCACGCTCAACCGCGAAGTCACCGCCGGCTCAAAAAATTATTGTTTCTTATTTTATTTTGTGGTTTGTAGTTGTGGTAGTGGGAAAACCGTAATGTATAAGTTTCTTTTTTATCTTAGCTTCGCTTCGGTCCTCATAACGACCATCTCATTAATAAAACATTCTTATATTAATAACTATCTGATTTAATTTTTTTTCAAACCAAAAAACAAAATTTACAGTTGTCAAATTACACTTACAATAAATACAGTAAATAAGTGTAATTTTGTTATAGGGTAGTTCAATGCGCCTGTTTCTGACCAGTTAGGTTATTACCACATATTTAACAAATAGTTTTTTATTGTTAACTTGATAATTTTATCATTTACAAGGTATGTACTGTACACTGGGGTACACTGTACCTCAATATTATTTAAATCGAAATGTAAAAAGGTGACATTTTTCCCGTTTTTGTCTATGTTGTGCTGTAAGTGGATCAGGGAGAACCCACTTTTGACCGTCATACTCATCATGGTTTTAAATTAACTCGGCCAGGTAGAGGCCTGTTGTCTATCTTTCGGCCGATTTTTATGTTTCGAAGTGCAAATAAATTTTTTTATGAATTAGGGAGGAAAATAGGTTCTAGGTAGGTAAATGTTTAAAATATAAAAGTTGGTGCAATAAAAGTCAGTAGTGATACAGGTAACAAGTTTTAATAACGATTACATGAACAGTAGATAGAACACAAAATTAAGAGTTCCACAGACAAAAAAAAAAGATAAAATAACATATTATGCTCAAATTAAACTTAAAAAACGTTGAATATGTATGTAGGTGCTTTGAGGATAGAACAAAAAAAGCCCAACAATATATTATGCATTTGTAAGCCTTTTCCACTTCCATGGGGTAAAGTAGGTGACTGAATTCTGTACAATATGGGTGATACTATCTGGGACCAAAAGTCACAGTCGATTCCTTTCAGCTTCATCTTTGATATTCATAACTAATTCATCATCACACAAAGAACTATTCGTTTTCTTTTTAAGTATATTCGGCATTTCTTTTTTGGCACAATTGTTTCTCACTTTTATTTTCTTTGGGTTTTTGGTTCTCTTTCCTTAACTCCCTCTCTTCTTACCTTTTTTGTCTCTCATCCAGTTTTCGTTTAGCACCATTTTTTTTAGTATAATACTCCCACTATACTTTGCCAGATATCGCACTAGGTTGCTTCTCTTTGGCCTCTGTTTTTTTTGTCCTGTCATATAGAAAACATAAAACGTTGATTAAACGCATCTTGCAGTGTAAGCAGTGACTTTCTTCAGCATTTTTCACGTTTGAATATGAGGCTGTTTTCTTAGTTGATTGCACTAAACTATTTGCCACTGAAGTGACTGCATTTCTTGTTTTGGACGAAAGCTTTGACCCGGTAAGAATCTATGCTAGTGACGCCTGCATCTTATGTTCACTTGTTGTGGCATCTTATGAAACATGCATTATCAGTTTTGTTGAATATAATGTATTGTAGTTTTGTGAAAACATCGAATGAAATTATTCAAATAGAGGGAGAATTCGTAAAATCTAATACCTTCGCACTAACTGTTCCGGCTGAAGAATTTCGTTTGACGAGAAGTGAATCTGAAGATAGAGACCCTGATGTTCAACTATTACACCTTCCGCCATAATGCTTTATTACCTCATTTGAAATTTTGTCAGGTTCTTAAAATTTCTTGAGGCATTTATTTTCAGAATACACGCAGTTAGGTGCTCCACACAGGCACTTCTTCATTTGCTTACTCAATAAATTATACTGAGAGGTCAGTTCAGTTCCTTCTCGTACATCGACAGTATCAAAGATGGATGCCAATTCCTGTGTCAATATTAACATTCCATTTTTGTGGTTCGTAATTAATTTGGCATACATGAATGGTTAATAAATCGTGAGTCATTGCGTAATTTTTTTTTATTTAATAATATACAAGTCTGAAAAGTTTGTTACTATCTCTAGGACCAGCATCAATAATCCTGTCCTTCTCTATATGGCGCAAACGTAATAATCGTGTGCGTTCGCATTACGAATTACCTCTGTTATAAATGTTTTGGACGAAAGACAAGACTCGGTATAAACGAACACCGGTGATGACTGCTTCCCCAGTCCATACGTTTTGACATCTTTGGTCACGTGCACGAGTCGGTCTGCTGAATTTGTTACAATTTTCTCCTCACCGAGAACTATTTCGGGTGTTAAAATTTTGCACTTATGGTTCCATTTCAGTTTTATTTATATGAAGTCGCCTTTGTCATAAATATCCAAAATTGGGTCTGCTGAGATGCTTGAAGCTTTATCCGCATTAGCCATAATTTTGTCGAACAAAACATTTAGTTGCCGCATTGCTGCATTCCCAAAAAGTTCAGTTTCGTTCAGGATAGCTTTGGAATTAATCTCTTAAGTTTCCAAATTACTTTCAAATTTCTGGATGATTTACCCTGCCGCTGGAAAGTCTGCATGTGTATAAATCACTTTATTTTCGCAATAGTTGTTGTATTTAATGCGTGCTGTTGCTCCAAAGTATTTTTCATACATTTAGAATACTGCACACTGGTAGGACTGAAGGGAAATGATCCCCATCGTTTAAGTTCCTTTTAATGGCAATGGTCACATCGGAGTGCTGTACAGCCTCATTAAAAACTGAACAGTAATTTACTTTTGTAACGGTTCTGTTTACATTTTCCTGCTTGCTCTGTATTTGGGCAACTATATATTGCCACTGCTGTTTTAAAGGCCGAAAGGCGCGCACATCAGCAAGTTGCAGAATTTGGGAGTCGTATTGGGTGAAAGTGCATAAAGTATTCTTTTATTTGCATCGCAAAATTAACTTAGTGGCAAACTCATATGAGACCTATGACCATCGACCAATAGCAAGATACGTCTCTTGAATTTATTCTCGTCGACCAACCTATTAAAATTATTGGCTATCTACTCAAAAAATACACCAGATCACGTCCATCGCCTCTCGGATATGTAGACACCGTGTTGCATAGAAAAGGTAACATAGGGAATACGTGTAAAGCATATTTCAACAATACTTTGAAAATAAACGGCATTCTTTCAAATATACAGTTCCCTTGGAAACTATCAAGTGTCCTAGGATGTTATGTAGTTTCCTAGAAAACTATCAGCTTTTAAATCACAGTGGTTCGGATCCTTAATAATATTCACTGTAGTGTTTTCCCTACAGGTCCTACAGCCTATGCCGCATTTCTATCGTAATTTGTCTCTATACTTCCAGTCATTGCCCGTAAGAGCTCGATCTCTCATACATTTTTCAATTCCTTCTCTCCGCTCTGTTGCCGGTCTTCCTCTTCTTTTTTTTTGTGGTGACTCTTTGGCCCTCTGTGTATTATTATGTATTATTATTAGTTATTATTATTTTCTTGCTTCAACGGTAATATTATTACACTTTCGCATTATTGCACTACAAAACATATAAAAGTGGTTGTAAATAAATATACTTACTATCGTTTGCCCATCCACTAAATTTTACACAATCTAACGAACAACAGGTGCTACCCGTCGAAAACACACGTTATTCTACGACTCGACTGTCTTTATACTGGCTTTCCGATGGCCAAATACTGGACCGTGTTTTTATAAATTTATGAAGTACGTGGTTGAGAACAAGAGGTGGTAGGCGCATTGACTCCATTTTACCTTTTTATCATATTACTAAATAAAAAGAAATCTTTTATTTTATGTTACTTAACTGTAAAATACTAGATACTGGAAAGTACTTCAGATGTTTATTAATAAATTTTTTTGCGAAATTTATAATAAAAGATTAATTCTTATAGGTGGAGAAGAGATAAAGTAAATACTTCTCCTCTATCGTTTTCATCCACGTGGCCCAGAAGTGGACTTCTGATATTTGTGTTGACCGGTTATCGGCCACCCAAGAATTAAAGCTAAGGTTATACCTATTATCATTTATTTTATTTTCTTGCCTCAACGGTACTTAGTAGATATAATATTATACACTTTCGCATTAATGCACTACAAAGCATATAAAGTGTCTGTAAATTCATACACTTATTATTGTTTGCCTGTCCATGGCTTCAGTAAAAATTGCACCTGGACGTAGTGTTCGTGGTTTTGATTGTGGGAGGTGAAAGGTTAAAATTGGAAAATATGACGATGCATGAAATTGTGTGGAATAATAAGTTCCATTTGTGCTGCTCTAACGTTTATATTAAAAAAATTTAAGATGAACGTGTTGGTAAGTGCTGGAAATGCAATTTTTTATGATAGGAAGTAACGAAAATGTATATGAAGACTCCAACGATACAGTGGACCTACAGACATACGGTAAATAGAATAATTACTTATCAAACTAAGAGGCGAAAGATCCTGTAAAGGTCCATAAAGTTAAAATAAGCCGGTTAGAGGCTATATCATCTGCCTAAGCGACATATACGAGTAATATAGGTAATTGAGTCCAGTGACAGTCACAAAAACAACTAGGTACTAAATTCCAAGATTAAGATGATCGTAAATCTCAAAGAACTTATAACGGTAAGGTAAGATTGCTCGCACGAAGTATGTTTTGCTTACATGGTTAGACAGTTAGATAGTGTGACAGAACGGTCTAATCGGGTGAAGGGAACAGGATGGAAACGATAGAAATGCCTGATTCCTAGCATAATGAAAATGTGTTCGCTTGAGAAACGAGACTTGAAATGGGTCCTTTATGTTATAAGACTCTAGGGGAACGTCGCAGACAGTACCATCTCACCTATGTTTCGGTAGCGATGAAAGAAAGCTCCACCGGCATGACTTGAGAAGAGTCCGTCTGATCTTAAAACTGTAGGGGAACGTCGTAGACAGTACCGTTTCACCCATGTTTCGGTAGCGATGAAAGAAAGCTCCGCCGGCTTGACTTGAGAAGAGTCCGTCTGATCATAAGACTGTAGGGGAACGTCGCAGACAGTACCGTCTCACCCATGTTTCGGTAGCGATGAAAGAAAGCTCCACCGGCCTGACTTGAGAAGAGTCCGTCTGATCATAAGACTGTAGGGGAACGTCGCAGACAGTAACGTCTCACCCATGTTTCGGTAGCGATGAAAGAAAGCTCCACCGGCCTGACTTTAGAAGAGTCCGTCTGATCATAAGACTGTAGGGGAACGTCGCAGACAGCACCGTCTCACCCATGTTTCGGTAGCGATGAAAGAAAGCTCCACCGGCCTGACTTGAGAAGAGTCCGTCTGTCATAAGACGTAGGGGGAGGTCGCAGACAGTACTGTTTCACCCATGTTACGTTAGCGATGAAAAAAAGCTCCACCGGCCTGACTTGAGAAGAGTCCGTCTGATCATAAGACTGTAGGGGAACGTCGCAGACAGTACCGTCTCACCCATGTTTCGGTAGCGATGAAAGAAAGCTCCACCGGCCTGACTTCAGAAGAGTCCGTCTGATCATAAGACTGTAGGGGAACGTCGCAGACAGTACCGTCTCACCCATGTTTCGGTAGCGATGAAAGAAAGCTCCACCGGCCTGACTTCAGAAGAGTCCGTCTGATCATAAGACTGTAGGGGAACGTCGCAGACAGTACCGTCTCACCCATGTTTCGGTAGCGATGAAAGAAAGCTCCACCGGCCTGACTTTAGAAGAGTCCGTCTGATCATAAGACTGTAGGGGAACGTCGCAGACAGTACCGTTACACCCATGTTTCGGTAGCGATGAAAGAAAGCTCCACCGGCCTGACTTTAGAAGAGTCCGTCTGATCATAAGACTGTAGGGGAACGTCTCAGACAGTACCGTCTCATCCATGTTACGGTAGCGATGAAAGGAAGCTCCACCGGCATGACTTGAGAAGAGTCCGTCTGATCATAAGACTGTAGAGGAACGTCGCAGACAGTGCTGTCTCACCCATGTTACGGTAGCGATGAAGCAGAGTTCCACAGGCCTGACTTGAGACGAGTTACTCAGGTGGACTCTTGGGGAACGTCGCAGACAGTACCGTCTCACCCATGTTTCGGTAGCGATGAAAGAAAGCTCCACCGGCCTGACTTCAGAAGAGTCCGTCTGATCATAAGACTGTAGGGGAACGTCGCAGACAGTACCGTCTCACCCATGTTTCGGTAGCGATGAAAGAAAGCTCCACCGGCCTGACTTGAGAAGAGTCCGTCTGTCATAAGACGTAGGGGGAGGTCGCAGACAGTACCGTTACACCCATGTTTCAGTAGCGATGAAAGAAAGCTCCACCGGCCTGACTTTAGAAGAGTTAGTCTGATCATAAGACTGTAGGGGAACGTCGCAGACAGTACCGTCTCACCCATGTTTCGGTAGCGATGAAAGAAAGCTCCACCGGGCTGACTTTTTAAGGCGAGTAACGTTTTATTGGGCCACCCTGTATGTAAGTGAAACCCAAAATGTTGGATTTCGCTGTAAAAAGAATTCAAGTAGCTTTCAAATAATGTATCACTCGATAGCTGTTCCCTATGATGATAAGCAAAGGGGTAGCTACCCCTGCCCAGGGGGTGAGCTCCAGTAGTTAAATTTGTCACGAAAATATGTCCCCCTCGATAACAAAATCGACCTGTTTCGGCGTTTTTCGCGTACATCTTCAGTTTTCAAGTTATTAGGCCTAGTACGTTTTCGCTAGGCCACCTGTATAACTAGATTAGCAGTTACTGTTTACAATTTTTTTTTTTATAGTTATCAGTTACTGCTTTTCTCCGTAGTTGGGCAGAATAACAATTATTGAAGTTTTTTTTTTATTGAAACACTCATCGCTTTCTATATCAATTACGAAAATACTACAGTAAATGACGGTTTTTGGTTGGAAATTCTTTCAAGATAGATTTCGCTTAAATTTTTACAGTAGGTAAGTGGGGAATAAACCAAGAAGCAAAATCTACCCTATGCCAAGGTGTGCATTTTCGCTGGGGGTGAATACTACCGCAACTATTTTATGCTGTTTTGACCTTGAATGTTTTGACAACTGATCTAACCTAAAAAAATCAAGAGCTGTCAGTTGTAAAGAGTGGATTAAGCTAAGACAAACCTCTTTGTGTCAGGGCATACTCCAAAACGGATTCGTTTTCGAACACCATTATACTTTACAAGACAAATTCGATGACATGCCAGTTTACAACATAGAATTCAATTGATTTGTTTTCATTAAATTTGTGTTTTTTGGAATAATTCTTAATTCATTCATGATAAACAATAATGGTTTCCAAGACAACAATATAAGTGACATAAGGGCTCAACAAGTTAAACTGTCACAATATATTTAATGACACGAGCTATCATTGTCATGGAAACCATTGACCGTTCATAATAAATACGTCAGGCTACATATTACATATATCTACCTATTCTGATTTTTTTTAGAAAAATACGAATTAAATGTGAAAGATGAATCCACTGCTAGGTTGTGACATATCATTGAATTCGTCTTTTAGAGTACTTTCGATTGAGCCCATGTAATATATAGGGCCAGCCATTTGAAAAAGTGAAGAAAATCAGCACTTTGCAAAATGTCGCAACACTGCTTTGTGATTGGAAATTTTAGATTTTTATTTAAAAAAAAATAAAGAAGAAAAATGTAAAAATCTTTAGGTGAAAACGGCGATAACAACCTATACATGGTGGTTCAAAGTTGAGCTATTTTTGCTGAAGAGGCCTCATAAATTCGAAACAGAAGGTCAGAGACACATATGACATAGATAATTGTGTTTGTATTTTTAATTAGTTTTAGATAAGGTAAAAATATACATTTCTTCGTATATAATAAACGGTAACTACGTGGTCATAACCCTGTATATAAAACGTCGGCCATTTTGAAATTATAATTAGAATTTATTAGCTGTCTACTTAGTAGGTTGCAATACATACACATAAAAATATATACACCGTGTTTTATTATTATAATAGAAGTAATTGCCAAATAAATATATTAATAGAAAATTGTTAAGGGCTATAGGCAAATAATATTTTTATATATCACCGTGTTTTATATAAAGTCGGCACTATTATTAACTTCGTTATTATTTAACCTTAGAAAGTCGGTTAAAAAATTAGCAAACTAGTAGTATTTTCTCTCCTGAATAAAATGGAAGAAGTAGAAAAACAATTGAACATCGTGTTTTCGAGATATTTAAAAAAAATTAATGGAATGGAACCCCTGTATATTTTTAGATGGATCGGTTGCAAATTTTTTTCAAAGGAAAAAGCCTCTATGCACTATGATCCTAAAATAATAAATTAGGGTGGAGTGGGGTAAGTGTAACCGCAAAAAAGCATAGTTGCTCTTCTAAGGCCCAGTACAGAGAAAAAAATGGCAGTAGGTAGACAATTTTTTTTACAGGGGGTTCCTTATAGACTTACCAACACATTACAAATATTAACTTTTTAAAAATCTGATATTTCTTTATTCAGTAAAAAAAAATGGTGTCGATGTCAAGGTGTTCCACTTACCCCGCAATTTGGGGCAAGTGTAACATCCAACGATCATTTACATACAAAATGTGTATGTAAGGAACTGGAGCAAGTGTAACATACTCATGAAAAATACCTTTTAAACAAAAAAAAAGCAAGATAATATCACTTTTAATAACAAAGTTATAAGCTTTTTTGTAAATAAGAATCAGATTGAAATTTAAAGTGAATATTTTAATAACTGAACGTGAACAATTTTATTTAATATTGTAACGAGATTCCGCTCTCAATTGCCCGCGGTCAAGTAGATGCGCCGGCAGTTGGTGCGACCCTGACGTAGGTTTCCGGAGTAACGGTCGGGATGGCGTCTCTCCGAAAAATGACAGATAAATAATAAGCCGTAATTTGCGGTGTAATATAAATGGAAAATAGATAAGTAGTACTTATTTGGTGGTGTAAAAATAAATAGTCGTTGTTATTAAATTAGTTGAAAATAAGATCTGAGTTTTACCAATCGATAAACGAACCCGAAGAACAATTAAGTGAAAATTGTTACAATTGGTGTCAGGTGTATAGGTTTTGGTGAACTCAATAGTTTGTGCAGATTCTATAAATAAATAAATTATAAATAAAATCAGCGAAAATGACTTCGAGGAATGTGACGATAAATGAACTGAAGGTTGCAGACCTAAAACGTGAGTTGGAGGAGAGAGAGCTTGAAACCAAGGGACTAAAGAGTGAATTGAAATTGAGACTTATCAATGCTCTCGAAAAAGAAGGCGAAGCTGTTTCTTCCTATTTATTCGCGGTGGCCGGAGATTCAAGCTTGCTGATGCTGGAAAAATTACAGAATCTCCAGGATAACGTGGACCAAAAACTGCAGAACATCCAAGATAATTCTGCTAGTGTAGAACACGAACTACAGAACCTTCAGGATAATGTGAATCAGAAACTCCTGAACCTCCATGATAATTCTGCAGTACTAGAACAGATGATCACCGAGATGAAACAAGGTATTGTAAATAATTCACTAGCATTGGAAGAAAAACTTTCTGCTAATGTGGCTGTTTTAAAAAATGAATTTGCTACCAGTATCCAGGACGTGAAAAGTGAGTTTTCTGCCAGTATTCAGATCAACTCGGACTTAATAGAACAGAAGCTCTCTGTCAAGCTGAGCGAAGAAGAAAAGCAGAGGAAAGAGATACAAATAAAATTAAATAAAATCGAGTCAGCATTGGCAATGCAAAATTTGAAGGAAAACGAACAGTTCCAAGTAGGTTCAATTGCGGTTGATAAATCGAAGCAGTCCATCCATGAAGAAACTTCTCGAGTCCGCATGAAGCCACCGCAGTACGATGGAACAACCTCCTGGAACAACTATGTACTGCAGTTCGAGGCAGCTGCGTCTGCAAACGGGTGGACGGAGAAAGAGAAAGTAACGGCCCTTACTTTGGCATTGAGACGACAAGCGACCGATATCCTCCAAACTCTGTCGGCAGTGGAACGAGCTGACTACCAACTCATAGTTTGTCGATTGGAAACGCGCTATGGTCAGTTAAACTTTGAACATGTGTACCATTCGCAACTCAGAGGCCGATACCAGAAGTCGAACGAGAGTCTCCAACAGTTCGAATCAGACGTAGCTCGATTAGTTCGACTGGCTTACCCGGGAACCCCTGAGAATATCCTGGAGCGTTTAGCAGTTCAATCATTCCTCGATGGCCTCCGTGACGCAGAGATGAGACAAGCCTTAACTTTAGCTCGTCCAGTGACGTTGATTGACGCCTTGACTCGTGCACTGGAATTTGAAGCAGTTAAACAAGTCTCGAGAAGCCACGTTCGAATTCGGGAAATGCAAGGTGATTTGGACAGCCTTGAATACGAGGAAGTACGAAGAGTCTCCGAGAATGACAAGAGACAGATTAGATGCTGGAGTTGTGGAAAACTGGGACATGTGCGAAGTCGTTGCAGGGACGCAAAGACTTCCGAGGAACAGAAGCCGTCGGAAAACTAGGGAGGGTCGATGAGAAGGGGCAATCATCGACCTGCCAGCAGTATGCCCCCAAGACACACGCAAGAGTTGCCTCTCTCCGACATCAGTCCAACAGTATCATAGTGGATGGCTTTGTTGATGGTAAATTGAGGGCGCTGCTGCTGGACACAGGTGCAACTAAAACAATAGTTCGCCCGGACATTATAACACCTGCAGCGAAAATTAAACCAACCAGATGGCGCCTACGAACAGCTACAGGAAAACCAGCGGAAGTTCACGGAGAGGCAAACATCACACTTACAATCGGCGGCAAGTCCTTCAAACATCAAGCATTGGTAGCAGTAATAGAAGATGAGGTAATCCTCGGAATGGACATCATGAATTCGAACGGCTTCGAGTTGGACCTTAAGCGCGGCGTTCTACGAATCGATGATGAAGAATTGGTATTGCATGGAAAGAACGAGAAATCAGTACGAGTCATCTTATCCGAAGATGCATCGATTCCAGAACGAAGTGAGGTAATTTTGAGAGGTCAGTTAGAACGCAAATGCGACCATAACAGCATAATAATGGTGGAACCCAGAATTCACGACAACGAAATTGGACGTGGTGTAGTAGTTGCGAAAAGTCTTTCGCATGCTGCCGAGAACATACCTGTGAGGGTGGCAAATGTCAACGACTACCCTCTAACATTGAAGAGAAGTATAGTTCTGGGGCAAGGAACTACAGTTTCCTCCATTGTTCGGAAAGCCGTGGTGGAAGATCGTGTAAAGACGACAAACTCCAGGGAGCTGCTGAAATTATTGGCGGACGCATCGAAGAATTTCGGAAAGGAGCAGAAGTTAAAACTAAAGAATTTGCTCTACAAATATGAGGACATCTTTGACTTGGGCCAAGGAAAGAAAGGCAGAACGATGATTGTTAGGCACAAGATCAACACTGGTGACGCTCAGCCTATTCGACAGACAGCCAGACGATTGCCATTTGCTAAGAGGGAGGAAGCAAATCGGATCATCCAAGAGATGGAAAAAGAAGGGGTGATTGAACCTTCTAATAGTCCATGGGTTTCCCCAGTTGTCCTGGTAAAGAAGAAGGATGGTTCAACAAGATTCTGTGTCGATTATCGTCAGTTGAATAACGTAACGAAGAAGGACAGCTATCCCCTTCCTCGCATAGATGACACCTTAGATACGCTGGCTGGGTCAAAATTCTTCTCAACCTTGGATCTGAAGAGTGGGTATTGGCAGGTTGAAATGGATCCTGCCGACAAGGAGAAAACTGCTTTCACTGTCGGATCAGGGCTGTATCAATTTAATGTGATGCCCTTCGGGTTATGCAACGCTCCAGCTACCTTCGAAAGGCTGATGGAGATGGTGCTGAACGGACTGTCCTGGAATACCTGTTTGGTATATCTTGATGACATTATTGTGGTGGGGAAGACATTTGAAGACCACTTGAAAAATCTGGAAGAGGTGTTCCAGAGATTACGCGGTTCTGGTCTACAACTGAGTCTTAAGAAATGTCATCTGTTACAAAAGGAAGTGCAGTACCTTCGACATATAGTATCTGATAGAGGTGTGGCAGTGGATAAGCAAAAATTTGCATCAGTGAAAGAATGGCCCGTACCTGGAAACAAACATGAACTCAGAAGCTTCCTTGGTCTCTGTACCTATTACCGCCGGTATGTGCCAGGATTTGATAAGATCGCAAAACCGTTAACTAGGTTAACGGAAGGAGAGAGACGATTCCAATGGGATGGAGAATGTCAAGAAGCCTTTCAACAACTGAAAACTGCTTTGATCAACGCTCCAGTTTTGAGTTATCCCTTGCCCGAGGGGCGGTTCATCTTAGACACAGATGCCAGCAACGTAGGAATAGGTGCCGTTCTGTCACAAATCCAGGGTGGTCAAGAAAGGGTTATCGGGTATTTCAGTAAAACTTTATCCAAGCCAGAGAGGAATTATTGTGTGACTCGCAGAGAACTTTTGGCAGTCGTGAAGTCGGCAGAACACTTCTATAAATACCTCTATGGAAGGAACTTCCTCCTCAGGACCGACCACGCAGCTCTTAAATGGCTACTACAATTCAAGAACCCGGAAGGACAGGTAGCCAGATGGATCGAAAGGTTACAAGAATTCGACTTCGAAACAGAGCATCGTGCCGGGAAGATTCATGGGAATGCTGACGCCTTGTCCAGAAGACCTTGTCCTCCGGACTGCAAACACTGCCAGCGAGCTGAAGAAAAGGAGTCTGTTCTCTGCAGAAGAACAACAGTTGTGTCTGACAACTGGCAACCGGCAGCAATTGAAGTAGACCAAGAAGGTGACCCTGTCTTAGGACTTGTGATGGCTTGGAAGAGAGCAGGCCGTAGACCAGCTTGGCAACAGGTAGCACGACATTCCCCGGCTGTAAAGTGCTACTGGGCACAGTGGGATTCCCTCACACTCCATGATGGAATACTGAAACGCATCCTAGAAGGAGAAGACGTCAGGGAGGAGCGTAAGCAGATTATAGTCCCTAACAATCGTGAAGTACTCAGGGAAATGCATAACGGCGCATCCGGCGGACATCTTGGAGTGGCGAAGACGCTGGGCAAGTTAAGAGAACGCTTCTACTGGTGTTCAGTACAACTAAACATAAGGATTTTTAATACATCGTGGCAACAATGCACGTCAGTGTGAAGGGACGATGTGTCCAGGAAGAAGCGTTTCTCTTCTCTTGAGCTACTGTCAAGTGCTGTAAGAGACAAGAGTCTCTCGAACCGTAAATTGTTCATAACTATAATATTGTACAAGGTGTAATCAATCAATGTGTAAATATATGTACATACTACTTAAAAATACAGTCCACTTATTATTTATCGAACAAAAATACAAGTCCCCTTTGTGTGTCGCCTAAGTACGCGACATAAGTTTGGTCCTTCGAGCCGGATTCTGGATTTATAAAATTGGTTCATCTAGTCTGGATTGATAATAATGGTCAATCAATGGATGGTTAATTAAAATCAATGAAGCCGTAAGTGTACCTATAAGTTAAGTGGTTAATGGATTCATGGTAATGGTTCATGGAATAAATTATGGTCCAACCCTACGTAAATGGTGAATACCTAGCTTTACTATTGGAGCAACAATTATTATTGGTTGGTGTCTTTGATAATTAAATGGTTAAATAATTTTGCCAATCAACAGTACACAAGCCTGGGGTGAGTTTATTATCATTATTCCAATAATTCCGATCCAAGTCAAGTCTGGGTTGCTGCGTGCTGCGTTGCTGCTGGTGTTGGTGCTGGTTCAAGGTCGTAGTCGATTATTTTGCCTACCCATTCCACATTTCTGTTTGAATCGATCGCTTTCTTCCTTGACGTGAACGAGCTGAAGCCAAGCTGTTGAGGAGCAAGGGTAGACCAGAGCGAGAACGAGATACAGGGAAGAGAGTCGGGAGTACTGGAAATACCCACTCCACTAACACGATCCACGTTATTCTGGCGTGGCGCTATTTTGCTACAGGTGAACGCTGATGCGCTGTTGTACGATTGTGCTACATAGGTTGTCACGATCTCGAAATTATTTTAATTCTTTTGCAGAATGTTGATTATTGTGATTACTGTATTGCATAAATGATAACTATTAATTAATTATTATAGTTTTTGATAATTGTCTATTACTGTTGTTGCGTTTATATGTGTAACCTAGTATTTTTATAGGTACTTACCTACTTTATTATTTTAGTACCTACTTCTTTGTAATTGGTAGGTCGGTATTGTAGTGGTTACATTGTGAGGATAGTCAGACAATTGGTATTTAATCAAAACGCATTTTATTAATTCAGTTGAATATTTCATGCATTATAATGGCAACCAAAAAGAATATTCAAAGGCGTGAATCTGCAAAAGGTACAATAAAAAATATTGAGACTTTTTTAACTGATTATGAAAGTTCAGAAACAAAAAGTAATACTATTGATGAGTTTATTATCAGAAGAGATTTAGTTAATAAGACGTATGAAAATTATGTGGAATTTAATAATGAAATTCTTGCTTCTGATCCCACGCTGAAAGATGACACTGATGTCCTGAATTTATACCTTTTAGGGCCGGTTGTTCGTACGTCAGTTAAAAATTTTGAGATAACTACTGATTTTAAATTGCAAATTTTGAAAATACGGCGAATATAATTAATGATCTTGTATTTTTAATCAGTAATTAACTCTTCTCAAAGCGAGCAGAATTCATTTTCAGAAATATCAGACCAATGGTTTGATAATACAGGGCATTTTAAAATCAGTAGTTATCTCAAAATTTTTAACTGACGTACGAACAACCGGCCCTTAGTAATGGGGAAATTAGAAAAGATTATCAGAGTTTTGTCTATACAGTGTGTTGCTGACCAGAAGACAGTGAAGTCCGAAGTCACGTCTCAACAATCTCTTGGCAGGTCTTCATTGCCAACATTGGAAATACCAATTTTTAATGGTACTGATGTGAGTAAATTTAATTCCTTTTTTGATATTTTTTCTGCCTTAATTCATAAAAATACGCAGTTGTCTAATGTTCAAAAACTTTGCTATCTAAAAAAGTATTTGGAAGGAGAAGCATTAGAAATTATATCAGGTCTGCCTATTATCGATGATTCGTATACCAATGCTATTGATCTTTTAGTTAAGAGATATGATAATAAAGCCTTAATTATTAATGCTCATTTGCAACATCTTTTAGAGATACCTTCCGTGAGTGTCGGTTCATCAAAAAATTTAAGGGAATTTATTTCAAAAATTAGGCAGCAGGTCGGCTGTTTGAAGAATTTAGGCGAACCAGTAGATCAATGGAACTCCATTCTTGTTTATATTTTAACGAAAAAGGTAGATTCCTATACAAATAAGGCATATCAGCTTGAAAAGGATCAAACTGAGCTACCTAATTTGGAAGCATTTTTAGGTTTTGTGGAAAAGCGAGCATTGAGTTTAGAAGCAGCATCATCTTCTTCATCGGTCAATACAAATACTAATACTAATAAATTTAAACAAAAGGTTTTTTTGAACATGTCCTCAAATTATACATCCAAAAATAAAAGTCAAAAAACTATTGCATCTCGCTGTGTACTTTGTAATGTACCGGATCCCGGATCATAAAATATTTTCATGTGTTAAATTTAAAAACTTTCCAGTAAGCGAAAGGTTGAGTGTGGTAGACAAATATAAGCTTTGCAAATTATGTCTCAATGACCATTCCATAAATGAATGTGTTTTTAAAAGGCAATGTGTTTTATGTGGAAAACCACATAATAGTTTGCTTCATATTGATCGGGAGCTAAGTTCTCCAACGGTCTCTCATAATAATATGGTTGCTTTGTTTGGGAGAAATCACCCATGTCAAGTGCTTCTTCCTACGGCAGTTGTTAAATTAAAAACTGCTACAGGGGACTTCATTAAGGCAAAATGTCTTTTGGATTCTTGTTCGCAAAGTTCGTTTATAACCACAAAGTTAGTTAAATCTTTAGGTATAACTCCTTCAACTCATGAGCTCGAGGTTGTTGGACTCTCGAATAGTAAAACAAAAACTACTCAGTTTGTGGAATTAGACATATATTCTAATATTTCACAAGATAAGGTTACAACAAATTTATCAATTGTGCAAAAAATAACTTCTGAATTGCCTCAGTTTTACTTTAACGTAGATAAAATAAAAATACCTCCTAACATACGTTTAGCAGACGAGGAATTTAATATGCCGTCGGAAATTTCGCTTCTTCTTGGAGCTGATGTTTTCTTTAGGATTATTTCAACAGGTACCATTAAATACGGTTTAAGTCAACCTGTCTTACAAAATACCTATTTTGGATACGTTGTCAGTGGGTCTGTACCAACAAAAGTAAGCAACTATAATAAAACTAATTTGTTTTCAGTCTCTTTACATTCAGCTATTGACTCGGAGGCTCAAGTAAATGTTGACCCCGAGGCAAATTTAAATAATTTGCTCACAAAGTTTTGGGAGACGGAAAATGTTCCGGAAGATCAGGACAAATTAGACTCTGAAGAGGAAATATGTGAAACTATTTTTAGTCAATCTGTCACACAAGTTGATGGAAGATTTCAAGTACAGTTGCCTTTGAAGGTCGAACTCAAGAATTTAGAACTAGGTGATTCATTCTTATTTGCCTATAAGCGATTGGAAAATTTGGAAAAAAGGTTAAATAATGATCCGAAGTTATTAAGGGAGTATTCAAAATTTATTGATGAATACATCTCATTGGGTCATGCCAAAGTTGTTGAATTTTCAGAATATTCGAAAAATGAGCCTGTATATTTTTTACCTCATCATCCAATCATACGTGAAGATAAAACTTCAACACGTCTTCGCGTGGTTTTTGACGGGTCCATGCGAACCAAAAATAACATTTCTTTAAATGATGTTATGTATAACGGAAATATTGCCCAACCTGAACTCTTTGATATATTGATTAAGTTCAGAACTTTTAAATACATTTTTATTTGTGATATAAAGCAAATGTACAGGCAAATATTAATTGATCCTGCTCATAAAAGACTGCAAAACATTTTATGGAGGCAGAATGCTGAGTCGCCTGTGCAATGTTTGCAATTACAAACTGTAACATATGGTTTAAAGGCTAGTCCACACTTGGCTACCAGGTGTCTGAAAAAACTAGCACAGGATAATGCCGAGGAATATCCTTTGGCATCAAAGGCAATTTTGAATAATTGTTACATCGATGACTTTTTATGTGGGTCAAACAATCTAGATACTGCAGTTCAAATACAATCCCAATTGATAGAGCTTTTGGGCAAGGCACATTTAAAATTGCATAAATGGTGTGCTAATCATCCAGCATTATTAAGCAATGTTTCGACTGTACATCCCGACGGTCATCAAATTGAATTAAACAAAAATGACACGGTTGTGAAAACGTTGGGATTGGTTTTTGACGTGCAAAGGGATCTTTTTAAAATTGTTTGCCCTGAAACACAATTAATTGAAAAACCTACAAAACGAAGCGTGCTTAGCTTCATATCAAAATTTACGACCCATTGGGGCTTACTGGACCTATTCTGGTCAAGGCTAAGCTTCTGATACAAACATTGTGGAAAAATAATTTGTCGTGGGATGAGGAACTTCCCAAGAGTCTGTCTTCAGAATGGCATAAATTTGCTTCTGAAATTATTTCAATGACTCCTTTGCAAGTTGATCGAAATTTACATAGAGGTAATTCCATTCGGTCTGAGTTAATAGGCTATTGTGACTCCTCATCAAGCGCTTTTGGAGCTTGTTTATATGTTCGCACGGTTTATGATAACCATGTCGATACCAAATTATTGTGTTCAAAGTCGCGTGTAGCTTCTCTAAGTAAGAAGCTTACAATTCCGAAACTTGAACTAAATAGTTGTGTTTTATTAGCAAAACTAGCTCACAGAATTTATAATTTACTACATGACCATATTAACAATGTTTATTTGTATTCAGACTCAACGATTGCTCTAAGTTGGATTCGCACGAATCATTTGAAGTTGCATGTTTATATGGCAAATCGAGTTAAAGTGATTCAGGAATTGACTGAACGATTTTCTTGGTTGTATGTGCGATCGGAATTTAATCCCGCAGATTGTTTGTCTCGAGGTGTGCAACCTAAGGTACTTCAAAATGAAGGCTCTTGGTGGCACGGGCCATCTGAATTGGCAAATCTTGATTTTGTACATAATAATAGTAGTACAGGTCCTGATATTAATCATACTGAGTTTGCTATTCCAACACTTCTAGCAATCAATGAATGTAAGGTGGAATTATTGACGCTATTTACAAAATATTCGAGTATTATTAAAATGCAAAGAATTACTGCTCTTTGTATTCGATTCATTCGTAATCTCTCTAATAAAAGTTGTCGGGTCTATGGTAATATTACTGCTCAGGAAATGCGAAATGCTTTAAAAATAATTATTAAGCAAGAGCAGAAAAAGTATTTTAAATTAGAAATGGCACAATTAGAGAAAAATCAACCTATTAGCTCTAATATAAAATCGCTACATCCTTTTTTGGATGCTGATAAAATAATTCGCGTGGGTGGTAGATTGCAAAATGCTTCTATACCATTTACAAAGAAACATCCGATAATTTTGCCCAAAAATTCGCATATCACAGAATTATTAATTCGTCATGAGCATGTTATATTATTACATGCTGGTCCAAAACAAGTGTTGGCAAATCTAAAACAAAGATATTGGCTTCTTAATGGTAATAGAGAAGTTAAAAAAGTATTGTATAAATGTGTTAAATGTTTTCGTATGAAGGCCAAGTGTTCAGAACAATTGATGGGTTCTTTACCTGCTGATAGGGTAAATGTGGCTAGAGTATTTCAAAAAGTTGGAGTGGATTATGGAGGTCCCTTCTTAATTAAGCAATCGAGACTTAGGAAATCTATTACAACTAAGGCTTATATTGTTTTATTTGTATGTTTCGTTACGAAGGCGATCCATATTGAACTCGCATCCGATATGACAACTCCTACGTTCTTGAGTGTTCTCAAACGTTTCATTTCAAGACGTGGACGTCCTTCTTTGATTTATAGCGATAATGGCTCTACGTTTAAGGGGGCTAATAATGAGTTGCAAAATTTAGCTTCATTACTTAATTCAACTGAACACAGGTCAAAGGTTGAAAATGCATGTACTGCTTTAGGTATTCAATGGTCATTTATACCCAGTTATTCTCCGGTATTTGGGGGTCTCTGGGAGGCAGGCATTAAGTCCGCAAAGCACCATTTAAAACGTGTAGTTGGAAAACTTACATTTACATATGAGGAATTGAATACTATAGTTATTCAAGTGGAAAGTATTTTGAACTCAAGGCCATTATGTCAAATCACAAATGATCCTTCAGATCTTAATTATCTGACTCCAAGTCATTTCTTAATTGGAACAGAACTAACTGCTATACCCGAACCTGATGTGACAGGCGTTCCTATTAATCGTTTAAAATTTTGGAAACTTTGCACTAGGATTCAGCAGTCATTCTGGAAGGCGTGGGTCAGAGATTATTTAATTCAGTTGCAGAATAGGCCAAAGTGGCAAAAAGAACAACCTAATTTGGAAGAAGGTGCATTAGTGCTGGTAAAAGAGGATCATGTTTCCCCATTAGAATGGAAATTGGCCCATATTACAAAAATAATAAAAGGATCTGATCAAAAGGTTAGAGTTGTTGAAATTAAAACAAACAATGGCAATTGTCTGACATCTATTAAAAAGGTGTGTGTTCTGCCAATATACGCAGAGTAATAAACTTAATGTAAAATGTTTTTTAGGATTAATATTTACCTAATTTTACTGTTTTTTAAAAGTGGATTAACTTTTTTTGCTTATTCATTATTTGGAGTCGACAGACTTAAAATGGTAGTAAAAAATTTGTGCTTTTCAGTTAACAAAAAGAGTTAAAACATTATTTCCTATTATTATTGTTATTCTTATAGTGTTTAGTTATAAGGTTGTGTTGTGTAGTGCTTGCCGCGCCCCCCCAGTTTATGTTCAGTACAACTAAACATAAGGATTTTTAATACATCGTGGCAACAATGCACGTCAGTGTGAAGGGACGATGTGTCCAGGAAGAAGCGTTTCTCTTCTCTTGAGCTACTGTCAAGTGCTGTAAGAGACAAGAGTCTCTCGAACCGTAAATTGTTCATAACTATAATATTGTACAAGGTGTAATCAATCAATGTGTAAATATATGTACATACTACTTAAAAATACAGTCCACTTATTATTTATCGAACAAAAATACAAGTCCCCTTTGTGTGTCGCCTAAGTACGCCACAACTGGGTTAACAGCAAGGAAGACGTGAAAGATTGGTGCAGAAAATGCGTTACCTGTGCAGCTAGCAATGGACCCCAGAGGCGGAAGAAAGCCCCAATGAAGCAGTACAACGTAGGCAGCCCATTTGAGAGAATCGCAATCGATGTAGCTGGTCCGTTCCCGGAAAGCGAGGCGGGGAACAAGTACATCGTGGTCGTTATGGATTATTTTAGCAAATGGGTCGAAGCGTATGCCTTGCCGAATCAGGAGGCTGTGACGATCGCAGAAGTACTAGTAAAAGAGTGGATCTGTCGATTCGGCGTGCCTTTGGAGCTTCATTCCGACCAGGGTAGAAATTTTGAGTCCAATCTGTTTCAAAATATCTGCAGACTTCTGGGTATACGCAAGACAAGGACGACTGCCTTGCATCCGCAATCTGATGGAATGGTGGAACGCATGAACCGCACCATGAACCGATATTTATCGAAGGTTGTCTCTGACCACCAAAGAGACTGGGACAAATGTCTGCACCTCTTTCTGTTAGCCTACAGATCTGCCGTACACGAAACCACGGGCCAAACACCGGCGAAGATCGTAATGGGACGAGAATTGAGGTTGCCTTGCGACTTGCAGTTTGGGTGCCCTCCAGGAGCAGAGGTTGCTGGGGAGGACTATGTCAGCGAGCTTCGTAAGAAGATGGACGATATGCACGAACGAGTACGGGTGCATATACAGGGTGCTAGCGACCGAATGAAGGAGGCTTATGACATCAAGGCGCAGGAAGGCGGCTACCAACCCTGAGATATGGTCTGGCTTCATAATCCTCAACGACGTCGAGGTCTATCACCAAAACTACAGTCGTCGTGGGAGGGTCCATATCGAGTGCTAGCAAGGATCAATGATGTAGTATATAGAATTCAGAAGCAGCCAAGGGGAAAACCAAAAGTTGTCCACTTCAACCGATTAACACCTTATGTTGGGGACAATGACGATCCGACAGCAGAAGCCAGGGTGATCAAACCAGACAACGACTGCTCATTCGAAGACTTCATTGCCTTGCACACAGGCACACATAGGTCTCGGTTTGGTGTGGTTCGAGAGCAGCCCGGTGGCCTTTTTGAAGTACCCTCGCATTACAGCTTGGCTCATTGCGTCGCAAGAGACCTTCTGATGTACCGAGGAATCGCAAATGTCTTCCGAGCAAAATTTGGCCAACTTGATGAGCTACGGAAGCAGAACCCTCGGTTAGGAGACGCACTACGAATTAAGCACGTGGAAGATGGAGTGAGAAGAAGTATCTATCACTTAGTCACCAAAGAAAGGTCACAAGAAAAACCCACCTACCGCGATTTATGGAATGCTCTCACCAGACTCAGGGAAGTGATGGTGGCAAGCAATGAGACTAACTTAGCGATACCAAAATTGGCATATGGAAGGGATAATTTGGATTGGCGCGTTGTCCGAAGTATGTTGGAGGTCCTGTTCCGACATACGGGGATTGACGTGCTGGTGTGCAGCTTTAACCGAAGGGTCGGAGGAGAGAAGACCATTGACTGCTACTTCTACCAGACATCAAGCTGCAGAAACGGATCAGCCTGCAGATATCTACATCGTCCGGAGAAGACTACCTTTCGGGACGAAAGGTCTTTAAGGAGGGGGCAGTGTAACGAGATTCCGCTCTCAATTGCCCGCGGTCAAGTAGATGCGCCGACAGTTGGTGCAACCCTGACGTAGGTTTCCGGAGTAACGGTCGGGATGGCGTCTCTCCGAAAAATGACAGATAAATAATAAGCCGTAATTTGTGGTGTAATATAAATGGAAAATAGATAAGTAGTACTTATTTGGTGGTGTAAAAATAAATAGTCGTTGTTATTAAATTAGTTGAAAATAAGATCTGAGTTTTACCAATCGATAAACGAACCCGAAGAACAATTAAGTGAAAATTGTTACAATATTATAAGCATCAAATGAAAGTGGGAAGCTGAATTCTCCTCGCCGACCTATTTGAGGTTCCGGTAGTAATTTTTAATTAAATTAAAAAAGAAAAGTATATTTTATTATAATAATCTCGGGAATAATTGACTGGGGTAAGTGTAACTAACCTGTTACACTTACTCCGAGCAAATTGTTACACTTACCCCCTCTACCAATATAGAAGGGGTAAGTGTAACAGCCATTTTATAGGGTTAGGAGTTTTCCGTAACCGTTTTTTAACACAAAATTGGTTTACAGCAGTCGTTAAGTTACGTCAGAGGTCCTTGAGGCTACTTGAAAACTTCTGACACTTGGGCTTTACCACAGCCATAAGATATTTATTTATATATTTATTTATTTTTAACACAAAATATGGATTCCTGGTGAAAAAACACCCCTGATGGCAACATTGGGTTTAAAATTTATTATGTCACAGTAATTACAAAAAATCAATAAGAACAAGTCACACACTCCATATTTAAGTAAATCTGCATGACGTTAGTAAAACTCCCGTAAAAAAAATATCCAGTTAACTGAAGAAAAAAAAAAAGTTTATACCGTGTGTCCCCGGATAGGTGAAACGACTCTTATAAAAGACAAAAATTTTTTGATTTGAATTTTAATTTTTTGGGGTTCAGCCCTGCTTGGCTAAAGAGTAATTTCTAACAAAATTTTAGTTTTGAGAAATCAAGCATGCCTTGGAAATTTCCAAGAAACCGGTTTTTCTGTTGAGTAAAGTGCCTTTTAGGTGGCAAATACGACAAAATGTTATTTGAAAAATTTGTTCAGAATCAACATTTAGGTCCGCATACCAAATTTCAAAATCATAGGCCAACTTTGATCTTTTACATTTACTTTAATTCTTATTTCACAAATCAAAGAATTTCATTTGTAACAAAGACTTATATTGACAAATTGCTATTGCAATGGGTACAATTTGGTTTTTCCATGGCAGTCATTGTTACAAAATGAAATTCTTTGATTTGTAAAATAAAACATAAAAATAAATGAAAAAAATTAAAGTTGATCTATGATTTTGAAATTTGGTATAGGGACCTAAATGTTGATTCTGAACAACTTTTTCAAATAACATTTTGTCGTTTTTGCCACATAAAAGGCACTTTACTCAACAGAAAAACCGGTTTCTTGGAAATTTCCAAGGCATGCTCGATTTTTCAAAACTAGAATTTTGTTAGAAATTATTCTTTAGCCAAGCAGGGCTGAACCCCAAAAAATTAAAATTTAATTAAAAAAATTTTTGTCTTTTATAAGAGTCGTTTCACCTATCCGGGGACACACGGTATATAAGATATATACTCTAAACCTCCTAAATAACATACAAAACCTCCATTTTTAACCTTACTTTAAAAAAAATGGCCGACTGTTACACTTCCCCCGGTATTACACTTACCCCACTTCACCCTAATTAATTATTCATTATTTTATTACTCCCAAAGTAGGCTGCGACAATTATTGTAAATTAGTGTACCTACGTAATGGAAGGTAAAAAAATTATGTCGTCCTAAATAGTGTATTTTTCAATAAAAAATACACTAAAAATAAGAGTTTGTTACCTTGATAAGGATTTAATTTTAAATAAACAAATAACAGAACTTGTTTGTTTGTTGTAAAATTTTATTATTTTAGGATCATAGTGCATATAGAGGCCTTTTCCTTTGAAAAAAATTTGCACCCGATCCATCTAAAAATACAGGGTGATTCAAAATTCAGTGCAAATATTTTAAGGGCGAATTTACCAGCCAAAAATAAGACATTTTTTCATATAATCGTATGTCCTAACTTGCTCCGTTTTCTAGATACAGGGTGTAAAGTTTTGAAAAAAAAATCGATTTTTTATTAATCACTCAAAAAGCTTTCAGCCGATTTAAATAAAATTTGCTAGGCTTATTTGTCGTTATAAGGAACTTTCTTTGATGGGAATAACATTAATTTATTAATTCCAGTGGCGTCTCAGGGGGCTACTTACTTGAAACTTATAGGTAAAATTATGGTACGCCACTGCTCTTTTGACAATTATATTTTTTTTAGATCAAGCGGTCAATATTGTAACTTTCTTGCCTCCTGAGCTTTACTCGTATCTAGCTTTGTTTCCAAGAAAAAAATCAAAATCTGTGCCAGACCCTATTAAAACAAGTAATAAATTCACATCGATTATTGAGATTCATTTAATTGAATTCAGGTAGCCCCCTGAGTCGCCACTGGAATTAATAAATTCATGTTATTCCCATCAAAGGAAGGCTCCTATGACAACAAATTAGCCTATAAAATTTTATTAAAATCGGCTGAAAGGTTTTTGAGTAATTAATAAAAAATTGATTTTTTTTTTCAAAATTTTACACCCTGTATCTAGAAAACGAAGCAAGTTAGGACATACGATTATATGAAAAATTTTTCTTATTTTTAGCTGTTTAATACGCCCTTAAAATCTTTGCATTGAATTTTGAATCACCCTGGATACAGGCTGTCCCATAAAAAATATTCATTTTTTTAAATATCTCGAAAACGCGATGTTCAATTGTTTTCCTGTTTTCATCGTTTTATTCAGAAGAAAAAATACTACTAGTCTGCTAATTTAACCGACTTTCTAGGTTAAATAATAACGAAGTTAGCAATAGTGCCGACTTAATATAAAACACGGTGTATGAAATATATAAATAAAAAAAGATCTCATTATTCTAAGCAACATTTATTTGAAAATTTTCTTCGTACCAACTCTGGATTCTCCAATAAGGTATAGGACCAAGTTATATGAGACACCCTGTACTATAGAAGTTTTTCGATAAATAAATACTTTTTGAGATATTCGCGATCGAAAATGCTAATTTTTGTTGAAAATAACCTCGTGTTTTGTCAATTTTCTACATATAACTCATAAACTATTGATTTATCAAGAAACTGTAATGATCAAAATTGTAGGTTATGAAAAACCAAAGAATTTCGTTTCTTATTATTTAATGTAGACCCAATACAAACAAAGTTATAGCTCATTGAAGGTAGGCCTCATTTTTGTAACGAAAAATTTACAGATTTAAAACATTTAATTACGAAAAAACGGTACGTTTTACGTTGAAAGTGCTTACCCATAATAATCTTTTTTAAAGTACATTAAAAAACCTTCAAAATTTGTTTTTTTGAAGGACTCTAGCAAAAAAACTAACGGTGTTATGGCGAAAATAAAGTTGGTTTCTATTTTTTTTTACAACAAAAATCAACAATGAAACGCTACTCATCACTACCCTAATTGGAAACTAATGTTACAAAATGTACAAATTACTTTATTAGGCCAGGCAATAGGTCAGAAAAAAGCCTCAATAAGGAAATTAGTGGAAAGCTGCAAATTGCTTTAATCGTTTTATTTGAACCCAGATATTACTCTCCCAAGTTTTCCTCCTCGAGCGAATTCGACGCTGGCCCTTCTGGCCCTGAGAAGGTACCATTTTTGGTTTTTTTTTGCAAAAACCTCCCAAACCATCAACTTTATCGACAAAATACCAATTACAAAAAATAATCTAGAATAAATTTCCTAAAAAAAGTTCTGTACCACTTGTCTCTAATGTGAACCGTTACGATGCTACGACCATTCAAATGGAGTCCTTTTTGATTCTCGCGGAAAAGTTATGGAAAAAAAATGAAATTCGCAACACTGCTGAAGAGTAATGAGGAACTGCAGACAGCTGTAATTAGAGTTTTCCGAGAAGTGAAGGCAAACCCCGATGAGATCGACAAAGCGAACCAGTTGACCGTGGCTACGCTTTATGACAACAAAACCACGGGAAATACCCTGAATGAGTTGCGGTTTCACCTGTTTCCAAAATCTCTAAGCAAACATCGATTTAATCTCGCAAGCCTACCTCCCACCGAATCAGCGGCACGTGAGCACTCTTTAAGAACATACCATCAAGTCCAAAAATGGTATGGAAATGATACAAATCCCCTGGATTGAGGCTGGAAAAATTCTCAATATGATTTCGCTAGCATACCTACGACGAGAGATCCGGCAACATAAACGCTTCTAAACACAGTGTTCTGCAAATGTTCGAAAGTATGTAACGCAGCGTGTGGTTGCAGAAAAACCGGCCTCTGATGCTCCAGAATCTGCATGAATTGCATGAGACGGTCATGTACAAATGCTGTCGAGGAAGATAATATGGATGATTGTGACGAAGACATCGATGTTAATCTCGAGTGTCCTGTGACGTCGGACAAATGTACCGAGATGCAGACGATGATACCCGCAGCCATACGGCGGCCCTTATACAGGGTGCTAGTTAAGTACGGGGCCAAACTCCAAGGGGTGCTTCCTTGAGTGATTTTAAGAAGAAAAGTTCAAATAAATATGTGTCCGAAATGCATATTTTTCAAGATATAGGGTGTCAAACTTAAAAAAAAATTCGAATGTTCGTGAATATCTCTAAACTCTTTCAATCAATTTTGTTGAAATTTGGCAGTTCTGTTTGTAGTAACAAGAGGGTAATTTAGCCCCAATTAGATTAAAATTATTAATTCCAGTGGCGTCCCGGAAGACAGTCTCACTAATATTTTTGATTAAAAAATTGGGCGCCACTGACTTTTTTTTTATTTTGTATTTTTTTAGAATTAAGCAACTAGAAATACAACTATTTTATCTCTTGAGTTTTTTTCATATCTTGCTTTGTTTTCGAGAAAAAAAATAAAAGTTTGACACCCTGTATCTTGAAAAATTTGCATTTTCGGGCCCATGTTTATTTGAACTTTTCTTCTTAAAATCACTCAAGGAAGCACCCCTTGGAGTTTGTTCCCGTACTTAACTAACGCACTGTATAGTCCCCCGACGCGTCGTCGAAACAGTAGGTACCTTCTCGTAGGTAGAAAGAACTCACACCGGCGCACCGGCCGTGGATTCTGGAAATGTCAGACTGTTCGGCGAGACCACTCCAGCAATCCATAGAACTAACGACTGTCTGTCAATGTCATATGACATGTGACTGGAATTGTCGCGAACATGTCATTGCCTTATAACCATCATAAAAAAATAATGTAAACAAGCAAATGGTGGACTAGAATGTTAAAGGTTAAAGAAGCAATTACTAGAATTTTTCCAAAGCGGTCTCGTTATTACTAATCGTAGGTACTTTGCCACAGCTGCTTACATTGAAAAGCTGGTCGCAGCATAGTAACGGTGCACATTAGAAACAAACGGTAAAGAACTTTTTTGTAGGAAATTTATTCCAGATTATTTTTTGTGATTGATATTTTGTAGATAAAATTGATGGTTTGGGAGATATTTGCAAAAAAACGAAATATGGTACCTTCTTAGGGCCAGAAGGGCCAACGCCGACTTCGCTCGAGGGGGAAAATTTGGGAGAGTAATATCTGGGTCCAAATAAAGTGACTAAAGCAATTTCCAGATTTCCACTAATTATTTCCTGATTGAACTACCTGTCGCCTGGTCTATATCTTAACATTATAAACATGATCGAAAAGTTTGACCGATTTAAAATGCTTATTTTTGAAAAAAAACATATCATCAAAGTCAGCTAGGTATTTCTGAAACATTAAAAAAATACTTTTTTCTGCGACGGGCTATAAGTTTGACCTTTTTTCCCCGTTGACAGGTAGAAAAATGCCTCATTATATGAGCTCCATCTTATCGGGGAAATAAATGAATTAGCAGAGAAATAAATGAGTACTTATTTCCCCGAAATGGCGGCTTAGGTATAGCTACTATTAACACTCAGATATCATTAAATTTATATCAAATATACGTAAAGGAAAGCTACCTTATTATCCAAATGGCAATTATTAAGGGAATTTCAATAACAATCACTATCCATATTAATAAATTCACTCATTGAGACCTTACAAGAATCTTTGCAAAACTATCTAAAATTTTATTTAAATTATGACGTTTATCGAATTAAATCGTTTCGTTACCAGGCAACGTCGATTACGATAAAAGACAGTTTTAAAATCCAAGTTAAACATAAATCATTTTTCCGACATAATTTTCAGTTATCTAACTACGTTTTTCGAAATTCTAACACTGATATTTCTTCTCGCAGAAAAAAATTGTATATTACACACAAGAAAAAAGTGCGATTTTAGCTCTCGATGTGTTTGTCCCCTCCGTTAAACGCGTCGGGGACGAAATCACATCTCGAGCTAAAATCTATCACTTTTTTCTCTTATATAATAAATAACTATTTTTCAAAAATAACTCAGAAAATAGACCATATGAGTAAAAATTGCTAGAGCACAAAAAGTTAGCATTTTCATTCCCAAATTTTTTTATTTTTTTTGTTACTGCAGCTTATAAAGTCTTCGAGATATGGCTTGTAAAAGTTAGCATTGGTACGAAATCAGTACCGTCTTTGAGGCTTTTCACCGTTGATCTTTATAAAATGAAGGGATTGAGAAATATGAAACTTACATGAGTTTATAGGCGATGAAATTCTTAACTTAAATGAGAAAATTTCAAAAAACCAAACACATATTTTTTTTTCAGACCAACTAGCTTTTGGAGCAGAAAAATGCTTATACTGAGCAAGCCAAATCCACATTGTATCCGTTTGTGAAAGAAGAAGCACGTGTTTTGTGGCATCTCGAAATATTTATTGCTTGTGTAAATTTTCTTTTTTAATAAATAATAATCTATTGGTAAGTTCGATTATTGTTGTTTGAATTTAAAATGAAACTGTTGACTTTAATTTAAAATTGGCACAAATAATAAAGGTGATTATAAAAAGCATAGGTAATACTTACAAGGATTTAACATTATAATTTTTTTTCTCCCTTCTTCCTGGTGAGGGGTACTTTTTAAGGGATGAATATTTTGAAATACATGTTCTGAAATAATTAACTCAAAGAAATTACTAATTTGTTCTAATGAAGCATACTTAATATATTGAGAAAATGTTTTTTTTTATATTTTTCATATTTTAATGTAATAGGGATGGTTTTTAGGGGATGAAAACTAATTACAACAATTTTCTTAAGATGTCTACGATTTAAATATAATAATTTATCTAAACAAGAAATAAAATGTTTCAAAAAATTGTTTTTTCAATTTTATGTCAAAAGGGGTGTTTTAAAAGGGTGTGAGGAATAAAATAGGGGTTGATAAATCATAAATAGTTTTTAAAACTATGTAACTATCATTAATCAAAAGCTTCATACATTTTTTCATTCCGCTAAATGCCTAAATTTGTGAATACTTATATCAATTTTTGTCAATTAGGGGTAATTTTCACCCCTAAGAGTCATAGGGTAGATTTTGAAGTGGGTGGTAGGTAGAGCTTAATTCCAAATTTCGAAGAACATCCATCTTTCTCGAAAGAATTGATAGGGTGAACCATCTTTTTACCGTCATTTACTGTACTAAAAGATAAACAGTGAGTTTTAATTCTTTAAACCTGATGGAGTCATGCTCACGACCTGCCTCCAAATACATTCTTTATTATCACATTAATATCACATATCAGCAAACATTTGCAGTTCTTATATTTAATAGGCGAGACGGTATTGTTCTCGGTTCCTAGAAGCAATTACGATAAGTTCGGACATGGAAGGCTGCTGTCGTTAAATTTTCAGTGATGACAATAATTATTATTATTGAAGTTGCTTTTATGCGCTGAAACACTAATCGCTTTTTATTATATCAGTTACCTACTAAAAGATAAACAACTGTGAGTTATAATTCTTTAAACCTGATATTTATTTTTTCTTATTCAATTTCATACATTTAGTCGCGTCAATGAAACCTTTTACTCGGAAGTCCTCAGAACCATCACCGATTTCGATGATTCTGGTTTTATAAAAATTTGTCTTTTGAAATCATGAATCTCTTGGATCGCGGAAGACATTATATACAGGCTGGTCACTTTCAACTAGCTCATCATTGGGATCCCCTAAACCATTGGAGATACAAAGTCGGTTAATTTATAGAAGGGTTTCACAATTTTATGCTTAACAAGAATCTGAAACAAAATATATAGGACTTCAGTCGTTGCTTTAATATGCTGAAAAAACTGAAAATTCGGTATTTCTTATTTTTAAATTAGTAGTTTGGTTTGACCGTCCTATTATAAATGATATTAGCAATTATTTGGGAATGCAGTCGTTTTAAGAAATGAACTAACACTCTTTTTTCTACGCCAAGCTTTCGAATTTTATTTAATTCTTCTTCAGGGCTCTCTATAAAATGATTAACAATATTGAAATTTAGTACATAGGTCTTATAAAGATGTAAATTTTATACTTACAGAAGTTGAGATTAAAATCTAAGTTTTTGTAAATTGTTAATCATAAAATTTGTAAATTCAACAGAAATAAAAACGATATAATAAGACATAGTAATGAAGTTTGTATTCTAATTTAGGTCAAAATGATAAAAAAAATTTAAAGTTTTTTCTAAATTAATCTAAAAGTGATTGATATAAGAATAATAAATTTTTAAAAAATTTGAATAAAGATGATTTGATATATGTATTATATTTTTTTGTTTTTTGACGACTTATCACTATGTAAGTTTTATATTGTTATTATAATTTAACATTATTGTAATTATTGTGAAATAAAAATCTCGGAAGAATCAATAAATTCTTAGACCAGTTGCATTGTTGCCAGACTGAACAAAATATCTTTCGTAGTGTTTTTGTTTTATAGACTGGTTCATCCCTGCAACACTTCTATAGCTTATTTTTATAATATTTAAGTCGTATATATCTTTCAGAAATCGCCCGATCGCATGACTAATAATCAAAGTTTCGACACCATACTACGCCTTCAACTAATAATTTACGATATACAGTGCCCGTCAAAAATTTCGCACCATATGGGAATCTTTTTTTGTTTTCCATCTTTTTTTGAAAACTTTTTTGTCATAAGTTTATGCTTTCAAAAAGATTAAATTTCAGCAGATCAGATCATTATATCCATGGTGTGAATTTTAGTTCAAGACAAAATGTTCTTCTAAACTTCAAAATCATAAAAAAAACATGATACATATTTCGAAAACTAAACGTGTTTTGCGGGAAATTTCGTCAAAATTCGTTTGATATTCACCAAATGTAATGTCAGTTATGATTGAGCAAAAAGTTAAAATTCCAATAATTGCAACTTTTTGGCCACCTCTATAAAAAATTTAATCTATCATATAAATATAAAATTAAAATAAAATTATAAAAAAGAATTATCGCAATCTTTGAATTTGAAGTAACAAATTTATATTTAAGTACTTAAGTGTGTTATTTTATATCTTGTGACTGACACAAATATTCAGACCTTCTTATTAAAGGCCAGTTTGGCAACTATGGAGTAAAAGTGTAAGGTAAGCAGTTCATGATTTCAGGAAATTCTCCAATTTCGTGTTTTATGACCGGAACGAATGTTAATCCTTGAGTTCGACGTTAAGGGATTAAAATTGGGTATCTTGGTCGAGCTGGCATACGCCCGTTGAGAGCGAGGGTTTTTTATATTATGTATGACGAAAATTCTTTCTAAACTTTATGTTCTCAACCATCAATTTTTATACCGAACGACATAAAAAACCAATATGGTGGTCATAAGAAAAAGAAAAGCTAACTACGAAAATTCTGAAATCTAGTCGGCTCAGAAATTTTTGCAATGTCAAATGAATAGTTTTATTAATTTATTAATTTCCAAAAATAAAATAGATACGACTATAAAATAAGAATTTTTGATTTTTAGGGTATTTCAGCAACGACTGAAATAATCTTAAATTTTGTTTCATACTCTGTTAAGCATACAATTGTGAAACTTTTCTCTAATTTAATCGAATCTGTATCTCCTATGGTTCAGGAAATACCAATGGTGAGCCAGTTGAAAATGACCCACTGTAAGTAGGTATAGTAGGTACGCTGTTGACTGCATTTCACGACTTATCGAACTTTGTCGCGTTCGCGTATAAAAAGATTTATTTGCAGGATAAAGTGTTATACATAAAATTTGTTGAAAATTGTATAAGAAACAACGTTCCCATTTAAACATGTCACATTTTTTGTGAGGAAAATATGTAGCAAAAAAGTGCAAAAGTTCAATTTCAACCTCTTATGGAGCTCATTATGTATCATTGTATTCATATTACACCTATATCATTATAAACAACCAAATATCAACAAAAGTATAAGAACGTAAAATGTAGAGAACTAAATTCCCCACAAATTTGGTGATCAGTGTTTTTGCCCAAAACCCAAAAACTACTGAGGTAATGAGAAAAACAAACTCACTTCCTAAATTCAAGATAGCGGCGAAAGCCTAGGGGTAATTTGTGATAATTTTAAGGTTGAAGCATCACTGAGAAGGGGGTCACAAAACTGCATCAAAATATTATATTTTATAATGTTATAATGACTTTTTTGAAATAATATTTTATGAATAGAATTATTGTGAAAATTAAAAAAAAAAAAATTATCAGTAGTTGTTTTGGAAAATGGTAATTTAAAGCAAAGATATTTTACTACAAATTCTTTACAGATAATTAATTCTATTGAACCTGATGGTAAAGTTAAATATTGAGGAGTTTCTTATTGCGATGGACCAATTTTTGACAAAAATTTGTTCCTGAAAATATTTTCTGATCGTTTAGAAACTTTGACAAAATCAGTAGTACTTCATTGTGATTAAAATCATATTATATCGAACCAATAATTAACACCAATTACCATTTACCCATTTCAAACCACAAATACTTTAAAATTACCAAAACTATTTTTAGAAAGTCTCGACAAGTTCACAAGGAGTAGCGTAAAAGAAATTTTACAACTACCCGGTTAAGGGAAATTTTCAACTTATGTTTGGAAGGTTTCATTCAACAAATTAATAAATTTAGAATTCTTCAAAATTATAAATGTTAGTTTTTGGAAAAAGGTTACAATGAATAAATCAAAAACTGCATACTGAAACTTAATTTAAATTTGATGAGTGTAATTTGAATATTAATCCAATAAAACAAAATATTAGTAATGTGATTACGAAGATTTTGCATGATAAAGAATTTGATAACTGGTGTACTTTTAGTAAAAGGAGAAAGGTGTCATTTTATACAATGAAGTAATACTTAATTAATACTTAATTACCTTCTTCTAATAATTGAATAATTTGTTCTGAATGGAGAGATTGTATAAAAATGAAGTATAGTGTGGCAGCAGTCAGAGCAATACCCGGAAGGGCAAATTGATAACAATAATTTGCATCCTCATATCTGTAATTTCTTAATATGACTTATGTCTTCAATTTTTTGAATTAGACATGGCATTCTTGAAATGAGATGAAATGTGACAGTGCATGTAATGTAAGTGTAGATTTGTGTAGGAGAGAGAGAGAGAGAGAGAGAGAGAGAGAGAGAGAGAGAGAAAAACCTCTCTCACTCTTACACAAGTCACTGTCACATTCCATGTCATGTCAAGAATGACATGTCTAATCCAAAAAATTGAAGATATAAGTCATATTAAGAAATTACAAATATGAGCATGCAAATTGTTATAAATAATCTTTCAGTAAAAAATGTGGAAAAAAACCTTTAAAAAGTGAAACATCTGAAGTCAATGAGGATTTTTCTATGTCAACCTCAATTTTCTTGTAAGTTTTCACCCTTTTCTTGTAATTCTGATTGTCATGACGATCAGTTGCATAGCTCCTGCTTATGACAGCAAATGATGAGTAGGTACTGTTATAAAAGGCTCATTAAGCTTATTTACGTAGAAATAGTTTTTTTTTTCTTTCATGAAAAATAGTCTTTAGTTTTTGAAAAGTTCTATTGGAACAGAATATTTAGATTTGTTTGGGAGAGTAGAATAGTAAATATATTGTAATAATAAGGTGAAATGTCATAGAATAATTTTTGTAAAATAATTAGAATAATAATTATTAGAATAAGCTAGCTAGAGTGTATGGGGAAATGTCAAGCATAAAATTATAAAAAGTCACAATTTGGAAGAAATGAACAGCAACTCTAGTAGCATGGAAATTGGCTGTTAGAAGGGGGAAAACATAACATGTCCAAAGAGGATTTTGTGTGTTGTACTCCAGAAGAGAAATGAATTTCATAGATGTTGATTGGAAGGAAAATACAAAAATTATTGGCTGTCATAGGCCCGTATTCATCAATAAATATAACCCCTGGGGTTATATTTTAGAACATGTCATTGGTTCAAAATTCGTAGCGTTCGTAGGGTTTGAGCATTAGACCAATCAGCTGTCAGAAAATTCAAAATATAACCCCAGAGTTATATTTTGAAGTTTGATGAATACGGACAATAGTGAGAAATAATATGTTGTCAAGCAGATAACAATCGAATTTACATAGTTACAAGAAAAACTACAAATAGAAAAACAACGATTATTTGAGGAGATTCCTAAAACACAAGTTAATCAGTGTAGACCACGAAATCATAACCAAACATCGTAAACATCGTGAACATCGTGAACATCTAGAAAATTTTCGAACATCAAGAATTTGGAAAAGAACAGAGGCCGTAGCTGACTACTAGAAGAAACATATAGGTTAGAAGGAGAGATTTGGTTAGCTGGTAGCTGACAACTGCAATTTGATTTGGGTACAGCCGTGCAGCGATTTGGATTCTGCGATTTTGACATAGAAGATAGAAAAACGTAGCAGCGAATTGGATATATCTGTGCAGAGATCTACATTGAAATTGCTGACACACTAACAGCAAGGCTACTAGAGTTGACTTCAAGCTTTGTTCAACAGCTGATTCCGTGGGTTATTCCTTTCGTTAACCTACGAGGGACTTCTGTCAAAAATTAATGACAGAAAGTCGGTGACGAAGAAGATTCATTTAGGCCCGTATTCATTAATAAATATAACCCCTGGGGTTATATTTTGGAACATGTCATTGGTTCAAAATTCGTAGCGTTCGTAGGGATTGAGCATTAGACCAATCAGCTGTCAGAAAATTCAAAATTTAACCCCAGGATTATAGTTTGAAGTTTAATGAATACGGACATAAGGGAACAAACTGTGAGTAATTTTAAGTTATTTTTAAGTTAGTTGTTGTAAGTGTTATTGTTTGGAAAATTTTTATTGTAATAAAACCTAAACAAATTTAAATTGAGTTTCAATAGAAGTTTATAGGTTATGAAAATTTAAAAAAAAATTATAAAAAAAAAATACTTGAACTCACTCTGAGTAATAGAGGTCTCATACAGACTAAACTTTTATTAGTTTTTAAAAAAGAAAGGCCCCCTAAATAAATAATTTGTTTATGGTAAGAGGGAATCAAAGACGAAAATAAATTTTCAAAAAATAGTAGAGGAAGCACAGTCCCTGCGAACCATAACAGTACTTATAGATTTGTTTTGTCACTTTGTAGACCCTGATGAAGGAGCAAAAAGGGGCTCCGAAACGTCGGTTAGAATAAAAAGCATACTCTAAACTTTCGCCTTTTTGTGCCGTAACCAGCCCATTATATCCCAGCAAAATTTTGTGGTTCAACGAGTACGGCGTTACTAAGTTCAACTTATATTTTATATACAGTGCATTTATTTTAAGTGTTGCCATAGGGAATAGCATGTAAAAAAATACACCCTATGTTAACTTATGCTGTCTTGTACTTTGGAAGTCGTTTTTAATTTTCAATAATAGTACACGTCATCTACTTGACAATACGGCCTTTCAGAAAAGCCGGTCATTGTTCAATTTTATGATACAGGCTGTCCCATTGAGGTGAAAAACTGCAAGAAACGGTAAGAGATACGAAGTCGGTTAAATTACAAAAAAAGTTGCCCTGTTTTAAGACGAGTATTTGGCAATTTTTTTTTCTCAATATTCCCAGAATTTCTTGAAATATCCTGAAAAAACTTGAAACATGCAGTTTTATTATTTTAGCCATATCTTCTTTTTATTTAAAAAAAAATTATTATTTTTTTGTAGGTTTACATAAGCCGTAATGAGCTACTTATTTGACGTTTCAAAAATTTCCAAAGCCGACTAGATCTTGGGATTTCCAAAGTCAACTTTGGTTTTTCTTTATTACCGCCATATTGTTTTTCATGCCATTCGCTATACAGGGTGATTGATTGAAACGCCACATTAGAAAAAGTTCGACTTCCAAATGATCTAGGAATCTGAAATTTGGAACTGAGACAACATACCTAATAACGAGTCAAAATGAAATATTACCAATATGGCAGAACATTTAAAAATGGCGAAAGCAATGGCCATCTTTGTTTTTTTAAATGGGACACCCCATATATTATTGCATTTTCAGATTGTCTGAGAAAATGTAATAACAATGGTGCTTATAGTTGTATTTTAAATTGAGTAGGTCATGAGTTATAAACAAGTGAAAATCGTGATTTTCCAACTTTAAAGACATTTACCACGAAAACGGCTCCAGATATCAGAAAACGGCTTACATGTCCCTATCTTAACTTTTTATAAGGCATCCAATTATGCAATTGAAATGTTTATACAAGGTGGTGAAAATTGTCAAATTTTTCATCACCCTGTATAAACATTTCAACCCCACAGTAGTATACCAGATGAAAAGTTAAGATAGGGACATGTAAGCCGTTTTCTGATATCTTGAGCCGTTTTCGTGGTAAATGTCTTTGAAGTTGGAAAATCACGATTTTCACTTGTTTATAACTCATGGCCTACTCAATTTAAAATACAACTATAAGCACCATTGTTATTACATTTTCTCAGACAATCTGAAAATGCAATAATATATTGAAACCTAACGCCCCGGGGTGAATAATTTTTCTCTAAAACTCCACAACAAGGCAGTACCTATTACCTAAAATCACGTGAAGAAAGGTTATCAGAAGAAAAGTGAGGTGAAAATATCCAAAGATTTAAACTAAATCTCGCCTAAACAGATGACCGGAAATTAAATAAAATACAATGGGAACTTCATTAATACAAGTGATAGAAACACGACGAAAAGTGTCCCATATAAAGGAAAAACAGTTTAATCAAATGACATATCCACCATTCAGTTCACACAAGAGGAAAGCAGGGAAATCTACCATAACGAGTCATTGGATAAAGGAACGAACGGGTGAAAGCGCTGACCTAAATAGACACAATAGACCACGAAGACAAGGGTTGACCGTCTACTATAAATACAGGCAGAGATTTCAGCGCGAAAGTCAGTCTTGATTCAGCTTCCTGATCGTAGACTACTCCTTTGCCTAACCCTTTCTGGTTGAAGAAATTGCCCGGAAATATTACCTAACCCTTTCTGGTTGAAGAAATTGCCCGGAAATATTACCTAACCCTTTCTGGTTGAAGAAATTGCCCGGAATTCCTACCTAACCCTTTCTGGTTGAAGAAATTGCCCGGAAATCTTACCTAACCTACTCGTTCCAAAAATGCCACGAAAACCACTAAAGTCGCAGCCCGTGCCCAGCAAGTCGGTTACGCAGAAAGTACGCAAGTTGCAAATACCGCCAGTCGTCCCCATTGTCCGGAAGTCAACACGAGGCCGTCCAGCTAGAATCGAGCACGCTGTTGCCATGCCGCCCGCCATAGCCGACCCGAGTCCAATTGCAGCACCTAGCCACCTCTACTACGACGATGCCCTAGAGGAACCGGAACCTGTCGCCCTGTTAACCCAAGGGGCCATCAATTCTACAGGTGAAGTAAATTTTCACAATTTCAAATTTTGTAAATAAAAAGCTTAGATTGATCTTTATAAGTTTACTGCCTCTGAAAATTTTCTCGTTTTGTCTCAGGTATCCAGACTGCGTTCTTGAGGAGCCAGACGTACGACGATATCAGCAGTTCAAATACTTAACCCCGACTTTTAAATTATTCTTTGATTCATAAGAAAAAGTCTCCGCAATTTTCACGACAACTTTTAAATTAAGGAAGGGTTTTTAAAATTTTAGAAAAGTCAAAAGTCTCAAAATTCACAAAGAAAGAAATCAAATCAAAATTCAGAAAAATTCAAACGAATTGAAAAATATTCAATTCATTTTCAAAACCACGAAATCCACAAAATTTGAGCATTCGAGAAATCAAGGAAATCAGGGTGCTTTTTATTATCACGAGCTAGTAATTTGATTGGGAATTTTTTAGATGTACTGTCGAGTGAGGCAATATAGAAACAAGACAATCAAACAATTTCACAATGAAATTGTACCGAAAATCATAAGTTCGAAATTGACCTTGTACCGATAACAGGACTACCACGAAGCTGGTGCATCTTTTCTCTCTACACACACACATTATAATAGGGGAAAATATACTGAGCGGAGTCCGTCTTGTCCCATGGCCAGCAGGGTATGCAAGAAAATACGGCACGTTCAAAGTACGTGTATGGCATTCTCTTAGGGTTGAGAAGGGTCTGTGTATTGGCTTTTCGGTCAAGAATCGTTATCTCAGTACAGAAACAGGTCCGGGAGATTCGCGGTCTTGCCTCTGTATTTGAATTACTAAACAGTCATCTAATTAGCCACCGCCACCCATCCTGTCGTAAGGATACCAATCGAAACACATCGGGAAGCGCGGATTAAACCGCCTTCCAATCTTCAAACAGGCAAAGATCGAAGCACCTGGCTATAACGCCTTGCTGCATCTTATTAGCTCGGGAAGATAAAAATAACACTCTGATATCCTACAACTGTCACAAGCTGACAACCTCGCTTCTACAACGAATAACGCTCCAACACCAGGGGGTAAGAAAGTAAGAGTGAAACCAATTGTAAAAGGACCACAATAGGCCCATAAACCAGCTCCAGGCACCAGACCCAATTCACGCAACAAAACCACAAAACAAACAATCATAAATCGACTGGGTTGTATTTGAACTGCAGGTAACAGGTTGTACCAACATAAAATTAGAATTTTTAAATCTTGAAGAAATGACTTAAATAAATTGAATAATTAAATAAAATTGTAAATAAATAACTTAGAATTTCATAATCATTTTGAATTGTAAATAATTAAATTAGGAAAAGGCAGTAAATTAGGTGTTTTGAAATTACGTTGTTTTATTTCCCATTCTCAACAAAATCTCTGCGACCCCATCTTTACGAACCACTGGGTGCTACAAGAGGACACACACAACAAAAAGGGTCCTACCAAGAAAAGGGGGAGGGGAAATTCTAGAGATCACCAGGCCAGGGGGGTTGGAGGTTACAATATGGGGTGTCCTATTTAAAAAAACAAACATAGCCATTGCTGTCGTCATTTTTAAAATGTTCTGCCATCTTGGTAATATTTCATTTTGACTCGTTATTAGGTATGTTGCCTGAGTTTCAAATTTCAGGTTCCTAGAACATTTGAAAGTCGAACTTTTTCTAATGTGGCGTTTCAATCAATCACCCTGTAGAAAAAATCAAAGAAACAAAAAATCCATTACATTGCAAATAAATTCGAAAAAAAATTTTCTTCTTTTTCAAAAATATCGAAAAATTTTTTTTTTTACCGAATGTCAAAAAGTGCATTTTTTAAGTTTTGCCGTAGGTAATAATATGTAAAAAATTACAGCCTATATTAACTTATGTTGTACCCATTGTACTTTAGAAGTCGTTTTAAATGTTCAACAATAGTATATGCATGTCATGTAGGTACTTACTTTACGAAACAACATGTCAAAAACCGGTCCTTTTTAAATTTTAATATTTAGTCCTCATTTGAATTATTAAACTTTAATAAAGGAGTCAGAATAAACAAGGTGAGTTAAAATTATTAATTTATTAGAGAACATGTGAACATTTTTTATTCATAAATAAAAAAAACAATAAAACCCAAATAACTAAGTAAACTAACAAAAATAATCTGAATTAAATTATCAAATAAATCGCTCAAAAGGTTTTCGTTTTATTGTTTCATTGAAACATTGCAAATCTCATTATGAGATATCACTGAGATTGCTTTTTTTTTCCTGCTTGTGTAACAACTAATATGTTGATTTATGTAATTTATAGGTTTATTTTTGTTGCCTTGCTTTCTTCTGTATTTGTAATTGTTGTAATGTAAAGGGCTTTGCCCATTGATTTTCAATAAATAAATAAATAAATAAATAAATAAATAAATAAATAAATAAATAAATATTGAATAGATCAAAAACTGTGACATAATATACGATTTGATTTTTGCAACGATTAACAAGTTATAAGCAAAAAAGACTTTTTCATCAAAGGGTTTTTTTTAAGAGGGGGGGGGGGCGCGCTGAACACCTAGAACTGAATAAATAAATAGTATGAAGGTGCATCATAATCTGTTGGCTGTATTTAAAACCAATCCTCCATCTAGGAAGGTTCTCTGATTTACGTTTAAGATGATCTTATGAATGAGCCGTCATGTTGGCAGCATTGTATTTTGTTGCAATGTCAATTTAATAAATTGATTGATCAATAATTGACGTTTTCAAATTTGAGGTGTCTACTTTTCGTGCAAATTTCAAAGGTGATAGAGAATTAGCTAAAAATAAATAATGTCGAAAACTATCCCTAATCGTTTCGCTGATGAGTAATTCACAATATAATGACTCAGTAATTATCGAACAACAATCTAAAAGATAGAGGATATAGCCTGAAAGGTAGAAAATGAAGAGATAGATGAATATCGTACCCTGATAGTTGAAATATTGCACCATTGCTTTTTTATTTCTTACACCGTGTCTAACTTCATAACTGTCTATTTTAAAAATAGATGAAGTAGGTATCTGATATTATCATATGTATTCGAATATTTTATTCATTATCGGCACGTTTCTAAAAGTCAGCAATATAAACCAGCAGACAGCGAAACAATATACCCACTTTCTTAATGGGGCATTCTCAAATGAAATTAAATGCTTTGACGTCAAGTAGGTACTTATCATAAATTTGTCAACCCAAGTTGTATCAACAACTTCTGATTTATTGGCGAATGTAACCTTAGCTTGGCACGAAAATTATGACAAATAGAAACAGCAGTAATTTAATATGCGGAGGAAATGACTTCATATTCAGGACGAACTCAGAATAAAGATCCGGTTTTGAGCTTTATAGAAGCAAACAAAAATTATCATTTAAAAATAAATGTATTAATTCCATTTCTTACACAATAAGCAATTTTTTTGTATTTCTTCACCATAACCGGTCTATTTATTTGTTATCAATGATGACTTATTCATAGTGATGATTTCGTAAATTCAAATTATAAACGAGCATTCTAAACTTACTCCAACTTTAAATTACTTTATTAATTTATTAGTTTGACGGTATTCAGGCTAAACGTGGCAAATAATTGGTGAGTTAATTTGATTAATGGAGTTCGAATAAGTTAAACATCAAGTATAAGTGGAAAAAGAAACAATGTCAGCGCAGAAAAATTATAAATGGACAACTAGGCTCAATAAAATGCCCTACTGATTAAAAAATTTCGGCATTTTGCATTTCTTTCAAACATTAATATTGTGCTAGCTTGAATCTGAGTGTGCAGAAGATGAGCTAAAAAATTGTGTAAGCAACAAAAATAACAATACCATTTGCACAGTAATTAAAGGCTCTGCAAATATCAAACGCATATTAAATGTTCTACACTGAGAAAAATTTTTCATTGGCGGAAATAAATTTGCAATTCCGCCAATTTAATTGAATTTCATTTAATTGAAAAAGAGCAACTAAATATTTAGTTGGGTGAATTAAATTATTTAGTTTCTGTTTTTGAGATATTCGAATATACTGTATAGATACTGTATAGTGGTTGCAAATAAAACGTTCTGTTGTGAACTAAATAATAATTCACTGAACGACATTATAAGCTTTCTTGTGAATTTATAAATTTTTATTTGTACGTTCTTATTAATTAAATGTGATCAAGGAACTAATCAGTCCCAAAATGTCAAACTTTCAATTAATAACTACAAAAATAGTAAGCCTGCGAACCTAAAACCCAATATCAAAATAATAATATATTAAAAAATGTTTTTAATTTTTTAATAATTTTTCAAATTATTAAAAAAATGTATAATAGAGGAGCTGTCTATGGAATGGTCTACAAACACTTCAAACCTCAAAGAAATTAAACCGGAATCTAACACCATACTACCACTACCCCAACACAGAAAAGAATAAATTGTAAAACGACGCAAATGCTAAATGTAACAGTCAAGTTCCTGAAGTGGTGCGGGATTCTAAACATTTCATTTCAGCTCGTCAAAATTGAAATCATACACGTACAAATTTTTAGACTTCTACTACCGTACAATCCATATAAAAATGCCCTTAGGTTCTCGCGCCTCATCCCGAAGGTGTTTTTGAGATAGTTGACCAAAAATATAACATTTAAAAATAGAATTTCAGAATGGCTTGTGGTTTGTGGTAAATTTTGTCTACTAAAGCTTAGGGCCTATAGCTGCATAGAAAAAAATGATTGGTTGAATTTAGTTGAGTGCCACCGAGTTAAAAACCATTTTTCTTATGAAATCTATTCACCTGGGAAGCAAGAGAAAAATGAAACATATTCCCAAAAGAAAAGAAATTTACTTTATTGTTATTTATATCAATGAATTATTGAAAGTAATCAAATTTGAATAATAATATTTACATTAAAAAAATTGTTTGGTTATATTAAGTATTATGTGGTTTAAAAAAATTTATGCAAATATTAGATGCATTAGATCTCGCATTAGATGCAATCGAAAATATTTGATCTTATTTGAGATGTCAGAAAAATAAAAACTACATTGTCCCTAAAAATAACTGTTTTTGTTTTTTGCAAATATGTACATGTACATATTCTCTAATATACAATATACAAGGTGTTTTTTAAACGAAGAACCATAAATTGGAGGACGTGTAAATGAAGCTTAAATATAAAAAAAATGCGAATTTTTTTTCCGAAAATGTTGTCTAAACGAGATATTGCTCAAGTGTCATTTAGAAAACGGGTTTTTCAACACCTGGTCCCTACCTCGATTAAAAACATTTTCGAAAAAAAATTCTTTGAACTTTCTTCATATTTTAGCTTTTTATACAATGATTTCAATTTATGGTACATACATGCTTATTTTAGACTATTAAATAAAAATATTAAAAAGTTTAAAAACGGTACATTTGAGTTTTTATCGAAAATTATGTAGAAAGACAGTGTAAAAACAAGTTTCGTAAATCGACATTTAAACACTTAATCACTTTGTATCTCTTCAAAAAACATTTTCGGAAAATAATTTATTTGAATTTTTTCAATATTTAAGCTTCATCTACACGCCCTCCAATTTATGGTACTTCATGTAGAAACAACTTAAACAAAAACGATAGACAACTTTTATTTTTATTTTTATTTTTTTGTTACGACTGCCGTATTTAATTTAACCCTTATGAAATATTGATTGATGATAATAAAACACTAATGTTTAAAAAAAATTCTACTGTATATTTGATGGATAATCTAAAAAGTTCGTCCCATATGGGAATTTATTTCCGTCTTTTTTAAAAAAAGTTTTTGTCCGAAGTTTGTGTTTTCAAAAAGATTAAATTGAACACACTGGAATCACGGTGTGAATTTTGGTTCCATAGAAAATGGCGTTTTTCTAAACTTCAAAATGAGAAAAAACATAATATTTCGAAAACTAAACGTATTTTGCGGAATATTTCGGCAAAATTCGTTAGATGTTCACCAAAGGTAACGTCGGTAATGAAAGCAATTGAATTTTCTATACAGGTGGACACAAAATGTTTCTTTTTTTAAATTTCAAATCTTTGCTCGTTTTTCTCAGTGTAATTTTGAATTTTGAATATGTTGACTGCAATAATCATTTTTGTTGTGTTAATTAATTAAGTTTTAATTAATTAATCAAAGAATTTTATTAAGAGTAATAGAAACAAATACTAGTAGCGAAATGTCAAATTTATTAAAATTTCTGTCACATTTTTTCATTTTTTTGGTGCGAAGCGTATTCGACACTTAGAAACCATCTGGTAAATTCAAGTTTATTTTCTATTTATTAAGAAATGAACATAAATTATCATAAATTTGATTAACTCACAAAAAAATTCTAAATTAATGTCCTTAAAATACGCAACGGTAATACTCCATCTTAATTTAATAAGATTATATTTCGTAAATAAAACTAATAAGCTAGGACATTGTGACAACCGGAAAACACGCTCATTTCAATTCAAAAATAAAACATTTTTGTAGCTCAATTGGATTGAAACTTAATTTATGTTCAGTTATTATTAAATAGAAGATAAATTGAACTTACCAGATGGTTTCTAAGTGTTGAATACGCTTTGCATCAAAAAAAAAGAAAAAATGTGACATAAATTTTATTAAATAAAAAAAATTTCGCTGGCATTACTTTCTATTACTCATGTTGATTTTTCTAATTAGTATAAACAATATTAATTAATATTGCAATGAACGTATTCAAAATTACACAGAAAAACTAGCAAACAGTTGAAATTTCAATAAGCATTGACCATTAGTATAAAAAATGTAATTCGTTCTTGACAAAAATTGTTACAGGACGATCATCCGCCCGGTTCTGACGTACGCATGTCCTGTCTGGGGCTATGCCGCGAAACACCATCTGAATCGACTCCAAGTCGTTCAGAACAAGTGTCTCCGGCAGGCCGCAGGCGCGCCGTGGTTCGTCAGGAACGAGCAGCTCCATCGCGAGCTGAAGACCCCGTGGCTGAAAGACGTCATCAGGAAAGAAGCAGAGAAGACCTTCGCCGGCGCCAGCGACCATGCGAACCCCCTCATCCAAGCCGCTTGCGACTACGATGAGGAGACGCAGAGAAAACACAAGAGACCGAAAATGATCCTCCACGGAGAAATCCCTGGAAGACCACCGGACGCTCAAGGGGGGCAGGGCCCCCCGTGAACACTCGCAGACGTCCCAGAGAGACAAGGCTCTCGCGAAGTCCGGCAGACGTCCCAGGAGGCTTGACCTCCGTGAAGCAACCAGGGGTTCAAACCCCCCGTGAAGACATCGGCGCCGAAGACTCCGTATGGTACCTCGTGCCTGTGGCTCCCGGATGGAGTAGGGAAAAGCAGGCTACCGCTCAAGGACCGAACCGAGTAAGTCTGCGAGCGGGCGAGGGAAATGCGGACCAGTAGGTCGCCCAACGCCGAAAGGGCGCCGACGGAAGACCCGGGCCTCGTTGCTCATCGGAGGGGCGAACTGAGTAACTCCTCCGGTTGGCTTCAGAACCGCGGGCTAGTACCGGGGCGCTATACAAATACAGCCGAAGACACAAGACGGGAGGCGACGTCCTCGCCAGACTGCTCAGCAGTCGCTGCAAGAAAGGCAGCATCAAGAAATTCAACAAGAAGGTCAAACCCCAGAGATTGCGCAGCAAAAGGGAAAACCCTGGCTGCAAAAGAGAAGCAGTCCAACGTCCAACGTTGACAAAAATTACATTTGGTGAATATCTAATGAATTTTGTCGGAATTTCTTGTAAAACAAGTTTAGTTTTTGAATTATCATGTTTTTTGTGATTTTTAAGTTTAGAAAAACGTAATTTTATTTGGAAATAAAATTCATACCATGGATCGAGCCATGGATCTAGTGTGCTCAAATTTATTCTTTTGGAAAGCACAAACTTATGACAATTTTTGTTTCTTAAAGATGGAAAACAAAAAATGTACCCAATGGTGCGAACTTTTTGACCCTGTATACAGGGTGATTCAAAATTCAGTGCAAAGATTTTAAGGGCGTATTTTCCAGCCAAAAATAAGAAGTTTTTTCATATAATCGTATGTCCTAACTTGCTTTGTTTTCTAGATACAGGGGGTAAAATTAAGACAAAAATCAATTTCTCAAACGCACCTCTCAACCGATTTAAATAAAATTTTATAGGCTTATTTGTTGTCGTAAGGGCCCAGATAACATGAATTTATTAATTCCAGTAGCGTCTCAGGGGGCTACCTACTTATTTATTTTAAAAATAAATTAAATGAATCAATAATCGATGTGAATTTATTACTTGTTTTAATAGGGCCTGGCACAGATTTTAATTTTTAATTTTTTTTAAACAAAGCCAGATACGAGTAAAGCTCAGAAGGCAATAAAGTTACATTATTAACCGCTTAATCTAAAAAAAATATAAATTGTCAAAAGAGCAGTGGCGTACCATAATTTTACCTATAAGTTTCAAGTAGGTAGCCCCCTGAGACGCCACTGGAATTAATAAATTTATGTTATTCCCATCAAAGGAAGTTCCTTGTAACGACAAATAAGCCTACCAAATTTTATTTAAATCGGGTGAAAGGTTTTTGAGTAATTAATAAAAAATCGATTTTTTTTTTCAAAATTTTACACCCTGTATCTAGAAAACGAAGCAAGTTAGGATATATGATTATATGAAAAATTTTTCTTATTTTTGGCTGGTAAATACGCCCTTAAAATCTTTGCACTGAATTTTGAATCAGTATATAATTAAATCGGTAAGCCATGAAAAGTAATAATCGATATAAAATAATAAAAAAAAGAAAGATATAAGAGAAGAGTAGGTCTCAATAATTTTCGCAGAGACCTTATGAAAATGTAAAAACTAAGTATTATGAAGAGTTCAAGAAAAAATAAATGCATATTGGGAATTAGATATAAAAGTATCAAGGTCTACTCTTCTTTAACAATAATTTGATTACCTTTCATGGCTTACTGCTAGATAGTCCTAAATTGTTTTTGACATTGACAGTAGATTTAAGCTATACCTGAAATTGTATATCAAATTTGAGTTCTTTGGCTGTTAAACGGAAGTTATTTACAAAATTAAGAAATGGTGAATACTAATGAAAAACAATAATTCAAATAGCTGCCTTTATAAAAAAAAAATAGTCGATATTATCAAAAAACCTTCAAACTAAAATACTTTTGAAACTCTTAAGAAAAGCTTTTTCAATCGGTCAAGAAAATAAAATATTGACTTTTTGAATTTTATAAAAAAAATTGCTGTGATTTTCTGGTAAAACTGACGTTCATTTCTAGAAATAAAAATTTTGTAACTTATATTCCTTTATTTCAGAAAAAAAGGAGATTGAATGTTTTTGCGGTATTATCATTGATCTCGTATAGGTACACTACAAAACTGAATATGCAACAAAAAACATTTTTGATGTCCTAATCTAAACTTCTTTCAAATCCCACCCGCCGCTTTGGCGAAAAAATATTTTATTGGATATCTATCAAACTCGATTTTTTTTGCTAATTTTAATTAATATGAATATTTACTCAAAGGATGCGGGTTAGAAACTTGTTATAAAACTTAGTCGATGCCCCTCTCTCACAAACGATCTCCTTACTTATGCCTTAGTTTTTGCACTACTATATTTCGATGGGTCGACATTATGTTGTAACTCCAAAGTATTGAAGTTCTGGAATAATATTATTCGGTATGAGACATTTACAACGATGTATCACAAGATCATAATTTCCATTCGAAGAAAATCTAAAATGGCGCCGCCTCCATTTTGATTTTTACAACAATTAAGTTCATATCAAAAGATAGTAGGTATTAATATTAGGAAGGACCGATACCGAGTTTCAATAATAAGTATAATTATACCATGGCAAATAAGAACGCTGTCTTATAAATAAATAATCACCCTGCACGTTATAAAAAAGTTACAGAATATAATATGTTGCACCATCCTTCTTACTGAAAAAAACACTTTGAAGCATCAATTATGCAACTATTTTGTCACATCAATGTACCTCTATTTAAAATGTACCTTCTCTTTTAATCACAAGTGAAACTTCATTAAATTAATAACATTTTTAGACGTTTACAAATTATGTAGGTATGATTTATTGCACAAAGACATGCCGGACAAATTAAAATAATTGTAAAAAAATTATACTTACAATTTCAGACGCATTTTGGAATTGTGTTGTGTCTAGGAGTTCCGATCTTTTGCAGGTGGAAGGTTCAAACCATGGGTTGGATTCATTATGTAGAAGCTCAGGTTGGTCTCCCTTGCAAGCCGTGACAGGTATGATTTGGTATGTTGATTTGTTACCAGGCTTAAATCCATCAACTTGGTATCCAATTGCTATAAAATACAATGTCATAACAAACATTGGATACACTATTAGTTTCAAATTAACGCCGCCGTAACTTCGGATCAATTTCATCTTAACACCTCTCTTCTTAAGTGTAACAATAAAAATAGCTACTCAATTGTTTCTTAGTTTCACTTCTAGTTCACTTCACTTTGGTCTTTAAAGCACTGAAACCCGGCACGAATTATTGAAGTTGTAACCACGTCTAAACTCCATCAAGTAACACGTTGGAGTGGAGCTATCCCCACCAGCCCCCAGCGCTCAGCCACACGCCGTAATGCTCCGCCTATCGGTCGACGTAGATAAACTTTTAAATGGGCTATGTTTGTTCATTCACACGGCACTTAATTTCAGTTTTTATTTTATTTTTTAACATGACAGACGACGTGACAAACAAAAGGAGGAAACTATGGCACACAGTGCTAAAAAAATTCAACTTGGATAACACAGAACAATAATATGTATTGTTATGGTTCGTAGGGCCTGTACTTTATCTATTCTTTTTTGAAAATTTATTTTCCTCTTTGATTCCCTCTTACCATAAACAATTTATCTAGGGGGCCTTTCTTTAATAAAAACTAATAAATGTTTACTCTGTATGAGACCTCTTTGACTCAGAGTGAGTTCAAGTTTTATTTTTTTTATAAATTAAAAAAAATATAACCTATAAATTCCTATTGAAACTCATAATTTGAATTTGTTTGGGTTTTATTACAATAAGAAATTTTCCCAACATTAACACTTACAACTAACTTAAAAAGAACTTAAAATTACTTACAGTTTATTCCCTTATTCTATTTCCTTGATGAATCTTCTTCGTAACCGACTTTCTGTCATCAGTTCTTGACAGAAGTCCCTGGTAAGTTAACAAAAGTAATAACCCACAGAATCAGCTGTTGAACAAAGCTTGAAGTCAACTCTAGTAGCCTGGCTGTTTGTGTGTCAGCAATATCAATGTGGATCTCAGCACGGCTATATCCAATTCCTGCTACGTTTTTCTATTTTCATTGTCAAAAGCGCAGAATCCAAATCTCTGCACGGCTGTACCCAAATCAACTGCAATTGTTGTCAGCTACGAGCTAACCGAATCTCTGCATGCCTGTATCCAAATCAACTGCTGTTGTCAGCTACCAGCTAACCAAATATCTCCTTCTAACCTAAATGCTTCTGCTAGTAGTTAGCTAAGGCCTCTGTTTTTTACCAAATTCTTGATGTTCGAAATTTTCTAGATGTTCACGATGTTTGGTTATGTTCTAGTGATCTACACTGCTGAACTTGTGTTTTAAGAACCTCCTCAGATAATCGTTGTTTTCCTATTTATAGTTTTTTTTTTGTAACTATGGAAATTCGATTGTTATCTGCTTGACAACATAATATTATTTCTCACTATGACAGCCAATAATTTTTGTATTTTCCTTTCAAGCAACATCTTATGAAATTCATTATTCGTCTTGATTACAACACACAAAATCCTCTTTGGACATGTTATGTTTTCCCCCTTCTAAAAGCCAATTTCCATGCTACTAGAGTTGGTGTTCGTTTCTTCAAAATTGTGACTTTTTATAATTTTCTGCCTGACATTTCTCCCATACACTCTGGCCCGGTTGCTTGAACGCTTATCATAAATGATTAACCGTTAACGGTTAATCATTTCAGATAATAACTCAATAATCATCCGTTAACGGACCATCATTCTCTTATCAAAATGTAATGGTTTCCGGTGATGATTAACCGTTAATGGATAATCATCTCTAATTTGGGTTGCCCAAACGATTATTATCTGTTGATAAGCCGTTAACAAACCGTTATTGGCTTATTGTTGTGAGTGGAGGTTTTTGGACAATTAATGAGTAATCATTTTGACACTTGATCTTAAAAATTCCAAATATAAATTATTTTTGCAGCAAAATCAATTTGATTATCTTATTTAAGCTATTTTATTAAATTTATAAGTTAAATTACTGCTTTTAATTATTAGTTTAGTGTGATTTGTTAGTTAAATTCATTTTATAGGTTAGCTTTTTATCTTATTCAGTTGAACTGCAAAAGGTAGTAAAAATTAATGAAGTAATCTGATACAAATCAATAATTTATGAAGAACTACTATTAGTATATAATGGAATCTGATTTATCAGACCTCTCTGATTTGGAAAATGAACCTGAGAACAGACTTCCACCACCAATAATTCAAAGTAGACTACTTCGAGACAGAGCAAATCCCTTTGAATTGTATGATGAACAAGAATTTAAAGAGAGATTCAGATTAACTAAAAATACAGTTAACGGCTTACTAAACACATTTGGAGCACAACTGGAACCACTAACTAGAAGAAATAAGTCAATCGACTCAAGAACACAAATACTGATTTGTCTCCATTTCTATGCCACAGGAACAATTCAACGTGTGATTGGTGACCACATTAATGTTCATAAGTCGACTGTTTGCCGCATAATTAAGAAGGTCACTAGACAAATTGCAGTATTGTCTAGAGAATACATCAAGATGCCAACTTCGGAAGCTGAAATTTCTCAAGTGAAAGTTGGTTTCTACGGCATTGCTGGATTCCCTCGGGTTGTAGGCGCTATAGACTGCACCCATATTAAAATACAATCTCCTGGTGGTGACAGAGCAGAATTATTTCGTAATCGTAAGCAATATTTCAGTATCAATGTTTAGGCAATCTGTGATGCTGATTTAAATTAGCGACATTTGATAGCTCGTTGGCCAGGGTCCGTGCACGACAGCACTATATTCAATGATTCCCCTCTTCCTGCTGAATTTGAAATGATGCATTATGGTAATGGTTTATTACTCGGAGATAATGGTTATGCCTGTAAAAATTATTTGTTAACCCCACTGTTACATCCTGTAGGACCAAGCGAAGAAGCTTACAATCGAGCTCATATTTCGACTAGAAATTGCATTGAACGCTTCTTTGGAGTATTGAAGAGAAGGTTTCCATGTCTGCAGTCAGGCTTAAGGCTTAAGTTGGAAATTATCCCTGAAATTATTGTAGCTTGTGGGTTGTTGCATAACATCTGCAAACAACAAAATGACATTTTTGAAAATGAAATTGAAGAGATCTACGATGATGGTGAAGAGATCGAAAATGAACTTTTAAATCGCCATCATAATAATGCAAATTACGCAGTCAGGAACGCTTTAATAGCAACTGTATTTAATAGATAATAATCTTGATAAAATATTAGTTATTAATTGTGCGAAAGTGTATTATTATGCAAAAAGATATGAGAAAGAAAGATTAAAGCATGAGATCCTAGCGTGTTTAACCTCGAGTGAAACTTTTTTCAAAGTCTTATTTGCAAAAAAATGCAATACAAAATTTTATTAATACTAGAATTATTTGAATATTAATTTTATCAGAAATTTGAAAGTTCCTATCAGACATTTTATTGATATTTTCAAAGTTTGATAAATACATAAATAAAAGATTCTGTTGGTTATGAATGAATAAAAGTAAATTAATAATTATATTTAATAAAACACGAATGCTTATGGACTAATTTTTTTTATTTCTAATTTTAATTTTTTAATTGTTAACATGTTAATAAGTTTTTGATCTTTGCCATCGTTTACAGCATTAAGACACTTTTGTTTAAAATACAGCTTCCTGTACATTTCTGCTGTGTAAACAGGTTTTTTTAAATTGTTGAACTCTCCTTTTCTGCTTTGGGGGCTCGGGCTTGGGTTTGGGCTGGGATTTAAATGTAGGTAAGGGCGCGGGTTCATCGAAGGATTCAGCAGGTGTGAGCTCAGATTCCCAATCTAAATCAGGAACTTGCTCAGGCTCAGGATCACAAATACCACTACCGATAAAAGCATCTTCGCCTATCAATTATAAAAACTATTATAGTAGGTAACAAGTAACATGTAAGAAGTTAGAAACATATTTACAGAAATACTCCGCAGCTTGATCGAAAGGGTTTGAGAGAGGCTGAACTTGCCCTTGGAGTTCGGCTAATAATTTCTCCTGGGTATTTGTCACAGCGACATCAGCTTTGCCCCCACCCGTTTTCAGTATCTCACGCTTTAAATAACAAGTTTTAAAATAAAATACTCTTTTCATTTATCGTTCAAATTAAAATAGCCATTACCTTAAAGGCCGCTGCTGCAGCTTTCGCAGCGCGTATTTTTTCTATGTATTCTTTTTGCTAAAAATAAGGATGGTTAAGCTTTAAATAATTATCATTCTAAAGGGTTTAACATGAATGCATACATGTCCTACCGTAACATTTTTTTCGAATTTGCCTTTTAATATTCTCATATAAAACTTTCAACTGTTTTACGTCTCTAATACTGGATTCGGTGGAGCTGTTGAAAGTATCCCTAATATCCTTCCAAGCTTGTTCTTTTTTTGCTACATAAGCGGCCTTCGTGCATTTATTTTCAATGATATCTTTATGCCTGTGGGATGGAAAATTTGAAGGATTAAAGTAAATCAGGAAGCAAGACGAGGAGGTTTTCTGTGATAACTGAAAATGTGATACGTTATGTGTGTAATTTGTCCATATTTTTTTTAAAGGCAGTATTTGAGGTTCCGAGGAAAATTTCACATCACCATGTAATATTAATGAAAATTCATAGTTATTATAGTAAATTTAAGGTAGTTTCTAACTGTTCTACTAGCGATAACAGAATCTGCTTCTCATTTTCCGAATAATTTTTTCGTTTCTTATTCTCCTCCATTATCCTAAAAGTTATTTATTTATAAGAACATCATTCTTTTCTCATAGCAGCCTGTACTTATTCCAGCCAATTGCCTGATACCAAATATATTCAAACTCAGTGTATTAATTTGCTAATATCTACTTCTTGAAAGGTATAATAGAAGACTATAATAATACAGGCAGGAGGCAGGCAACAAATAATTTTTATTCCTTTTGTAATTACTTGTATAAATAAGAGGAAACACAGTCGCAATATTCGTAATACCTACCTATGTAGGTACCTTAAGCAATTTTATATACAGGGTGTCCCAGCTTATTCGAAGCGGTCTCTGTAGGCCAAACGATGAACTTTTTCAAAAAACTTTTTGAAAATTCAAGTACAGAATCACAATGGCCATAATTTGAAATTATTTTGGAGTATAAAGAGTGTCCCATATGACAGTGACATATCAAAGTTATGTTTTTTTAAATGGAATGCTCCTATGTTATTGCATTTTTAGATTGTCTGAGAAGAGAAAATAAGATTGGCTTTTACAGTTGGTGTTTAAATTCAGAAGTTTTTGAGTTATAAACAAGTGAAAATCGTCATTTTTGAAGTACAACGAAAACGGCTAAAGATAGAGAAAAACGGCTAACATGTCCCTATTTTAACTTTTCATGTACTATCCTATGATGTAGATGAAATGTTTATACAGGGTGATAAAAAATTTGAAAAATTCTGAAATTTTTCCACGCGTCGCCAAATAAAAAAATCAAAGAAAGTACAAATGTTTCTATTCCATACGATAGTACATAAAAAGTTAAAATAGGGACATGTAAGCCGTTTTTCTCTATCTTGGACCGTTTTCGTTGTACAGGGTCTTGAACTTAAAAAATGACGATTTTCACTTGCTTATAACTCAAAAACTTCTGAATTTAAACACCAACTGTGAAAGCCAATCTTATTTTCTCTTCTCAGACAATCTAAAAATGCAATAACATAGGAGCATTCCATTTAAAAAAAAAACATAACTTTGATATGTCACTGTCATATGGGACACCTTTATACTCAAAAATAATTTTAAATTATGGCCATTGTGATTCTGTACATGAATTTTCAAAAAGTTTTTCGAAAAAGTCCATCGTTTGGCCTACAGAGACCGCTTCGAATAAGCTGGGACACCCTGTATACTATAATGAGACCGCTCTGGAAAAATTCTAGTAATTGCTTCTTTAACCTTTAACATTCTAGTCCACCATTTGCTTGTTTGTTTACATTCTTTTTTTATACTGAGTTAGTCAATGACATGTTCGCGACAGTTCCAGTCACATGTCATGTGATACATTGACGGACAGTGTTGGTTCTGTGGATTTCTGGAGTGGTCTCGTCGAGCGGTCTGACATTTCAAGAATCCACGAATCGACGGCCGGTGCGCCGGTGCAACCTTCGAGAAGGTACTTACTGTTTCGCTGAGACGTCGGGGGAACTATATAGAACTATAAGGACAGCCTGCGGCTGCGTGGAACAGTAGTAGTATCCTGAACGTGAAGCAGTGAAGACTGAAGTATAGACAGAGCAGTAGTGAAGTGAAGTGTGAAGTAAGGAAGCTAGTAGTGACAGTATAGCGGTTTAAATAACAGACAAGTACAAGAGTAGTAGTGTAGTCAGCTGTGTGTGTTTATTATTAATTAGAGGTTATAATTTGGTCAATAAAGATTTGCAGACTTTGATGGTGATTTATTTATTGTGAGACCCGTAAAAATACTTTATTTTTTATTTAGATGGATCCACCAAGTCAAAATTCTAGGGGAACGATTGGCAACAAGACTGATTAGGTTGGTTATGGTGATAGTTTTTACTAAAATAGTCACTAGAATAGTTACTAAATTAATTTAAGTTATGTCGATTAGTTGAAATGTTATTTTATCTCAAAATTTTAAATTCGATAAACTATAAACGCAATTTAAAGAGGTAAATTGTAAAATTTTAGAGACTTGTAAATGTAAGTACCTAGCTATTTACTGTTATAAATCTTATGTATATAGGATTTTTTTTTTATTGAACATGCACATGCACTGCAGGGAAATCCCTATGACGCTCTGGGAGCGGTGCATGAGCGGAGATATCGATTCACGTTGGCCTTGAATCTCTGTAAGTTGTATACTTCGGGAAACACGCCCTTTGGAATGCTATTTCAAAGTGATGCGGTTCTGTACATAAAAGAAGTCTGAAATAGGGTGGTACGAGGTGTAACGAGCTGAACCTGATACGGATGTGCGTCTGCGGCTCGACGTGTATATCTGCCCTGTCTTGTTCTTGGTGGGATCAAGCGGGCCACGTCTTTTGAACACCTTCCATTAAAATATCTGTAAAACAGACTCAGGTCAGCTACTCTTCTTCGATGTTCGAGAGTGCCTAAATTTTTTGTCAAATCTGGGTCCCCAATCAAGCGGATGGCTCTTTTCTGAATAGAGTCGAGTAGTCTCAGCGTATGTTTGGGAGCTGAGCTCCAAACATGTGAGCAGTACTCCAAGTATGGTCGGATTTGAGCCTTGTATAAGAGGAGAAGCTGTTGTGGTGTATAAAATTTCTTCGTGCGGAAGAGTGTTCCAAGTTTTTGAGAAGCACTCTTCGCCAGACCAGCAACATGATCATGCCAAGACATGTTCGCTCCGAGGCTCACTCCAAGTAAACGAAGAGATGACGCTGGGGTAAGAGAGTGTCCCGCCATCATCATATCTGGCTCCAAAACGTTGGTCTTTTTGGAGAAGATGACTGCTTGGGTTTTTCCAGCATTGAATTGGACTTGGTTTCTATCGCCCCAAGTTAGAATGTCTTGCAAGTCATTGTTAAGTATGGCAACTTCTTGCTCCCTGCGAGTATGTGCGTCGATGGCAGATGTTCGCGCATCTAACGTATAATAATAATAATAATATAATAATAATAATAATATAATAATAATAATAATAATATAATAATAATAATAATATTTATTCATCCTTTAGGACATTACAAAAATGTATAGGACAGGTCAAGAGACGAGACAGAAGCAACAAAATCTGTCTCAAACACAGCTAGGTAATCTATATACAAAATGAACAACATTAATCAACACAAAAAACACACAATAATTAAAAAAACAGACTAAAATATACAGTCAAAATGTAAACAAGTAATTCACAGTTTTCTTGCGTCTCATGTAAATTCATGCAACGAATATTCTCTGTCTGCAAAATACTCAAGCACACTGTAATAGCATTTCCTCAATAACAACTTCTTTACTACGGTTTTGAACGATTTGGCCTCCAACAAAGATTTCACAGCCTTAGGTAAGTGATTATACAACTTTAAACCCATGTATGAAATTGAATTTTCAAACTTAACAGTTTTATGCCTAGGTAACACCAACAAGTCAGAGTGTCTTGTTAAATGGTCATGTAGGTCAGAGCTTAGAGAATACTCGTGCACCCTCTCTTTTATAAACAATAGACTTCTATAAATATAAATACAAGGAAAGGACATAATTCCATTAGATATGAACGCGGGTCTACAAGACTCTCCAGGGCGCATACCGAAAATAATCCTTATTATTTTTTTTTGAGATACGAATGCTCTATTCTTTTCTGTGGCATTACCCCACAGTACAACATTATAAGTCAAGGCACCGTAAACAAGGGCATAGTAAACGTCTAATAGCGTATGAAGTGGCATTGTATGAAGTCACCTCCCCATTTCCAGCTCTCATGTCAAAAAGGATCCCAATAGGACTGATCTTACTTCTCTTCAATCACTCCCCTCCTCTTCTCTTAATTATAGACACGAAATCCGGGTGTTACACATCAACATTCAATCCTTAAATAACTCTTTGAATGGTCTGAGTGTCATGATTCTTGATCTGGGATTTCCAGAGCTTATTTGCCTGAATGAACACTTTCTAACATCCGAAAATATACAGAGGATCAAAATCGATAATTACAACCTCTCCTCTTTTTTCTGCAGACAGTCAGCTGCGGAGCGTGGAGGCTCAGCGGTTTATGTCAGGTGTGATATTGAGAGCCGAATCGTTCAGCGTCTTTGTTCCCTGTCGCAGCCTCTTCTCTGTGAGATCTCGGCATCCGAAATTAAATTACAAACACTAAAGGTTTTGATTCTGTCTGTATATCGCTCCCCTACTTGTCCTGTAAAGGATTTCCTTCATCATCTAGACGAATTACTTGAAGCGGCTTCCCGATTCTCAAATAACGTAGTTCTTGCCGCAGACTTCAATATTGATGTTCTCTGTGACAACCCTAGCACCTCTAGTCTGACCGAGATTCTATCTTCACATGGCTTCCAACTATGCATCAGCAGTCCGACTAGGGTCACTAATACCTCCGCAACTTGCATTGATAATATTGCAATTTCTGGAGTACTAAGACTATTCTGCAGCAACACAATACCTACGTTTATTTCTGACCACCACGCACTTCATGCTACGCTTCGACTTCCGGACTCGGCCGGTGCCCACGGAAGCGGCAGTAATCCCGTGGTGAGATGGAAGAGGGACATAAATGACCCCCTGCTCCTCGCTCAGTTTCAAAACGAGCTGCTAAACGTTGACTGGCAGGATGATCTTCTGGGTGCCCCCGATACCAATTCCAAATACTCCTGCTTCGCTAACACTCTCTCTTATTATTTTGACTGGTATTTTCCTCTCAGAAAATCACGAATTCGTGATTCTGGGCTTACCAGACCTCGATGGCTTACCCCAGAAATACGTCAACTTTATGACAGAATAAATTTCCTAAATGAACTGAAAAATACATCCAACGAGCAGTTCAAGTGCCAGTTAGTCAGCCTTAAGCGAAAGTTCGGGTATTTGGTGAGACGCGAGACCAGACGTCGCAATGACATATATATCAGCGAATCCGAAAATCCAATTAAATCTGGATGGTCTCTCATAAACAAACATTGTCAGTCGGCAAGCAAGTCTCGGAAGATCGAGGAACTTAATTGTCAAAACTCAGTCAAGACGGATCCTGGAGAAATTGCTGAGATACTCAACAGCGTATTTCTTTCAAACAACTCTCCCACCGTCAGCCACACTCACGGATCCACTGTGCCTGTTGTCGTCTCTTCGTCATCTTTCATGTTGTACCCTACATCACCTGGCGAAATTATAAGGCTAGCATCCAGATTTAAAAACAAAAAGTCGTCAGGTCTAGACGAGATTCCTTCCTTCATTGCGAAGTATTGTATATCTGAACTTGCGCAACCCTTATCGGAAATTTATAACAACTCCTTTGAGACCGGCGTATTCCCCGATAAACTCAAGACAGCCGTGGTTAAACCCATTTACAAGAAGGGCGACGTCAAAGACCCAGACAACTACAGACCAATCAGCTTACTATCCGTGTTTGATAAAATTCTCGAATCCCTCGTCTCCTCGCGTCTTCTTGACTTCTTAAATAAGACTGAGACTCTTTCCCGCTCCCAACATGGTTTCCTGAGGAACAGATCAACTGAGACGGCTCTAATACAACTTACTGAGTACATCTCTGAGGGCATGGAGGAGGGCATGCGAACGGCTGGATGGCTTCTGGACCTTTCCAAGGCTTTCGATAGTGTGTGCCACGAATGCCTGCTTCGGAAGCTGGAGAGCATTGGTGTTCGCGGATTGCCCCTAAAGTGGTTTACCAGCTACTTACGGGAAAGAACCCAGGCGGTACAGCTCCCTGCGTCTGATGGTCGATTTGTGAGATCCCACTTTGCTCCAATCTTCTCAGGAGTACCCCAGGGTAGCGTACTCGGCCCGCTTCTTTTCCTTATTTTCATTAACGATTTGGGCTCCTCAATTTCTTCCCCCACCTCTCTATGTGTTAATTATGCAGACGATACAACCATCCTCATCAGGTTGAAAACAAACGACCTCACTGAAATAATAAAATCAACTAAACTTCCATTAGAAGCAGCATCTTTATGGCTTAGAGAAAATAAACTAAGACCGAATTTAACAAAAACCGAGTTAATTGACTTCCATTCTTGCCGTTCTCGCCTTCCTCCTTTACCGCCCATCCCAACCGTTAGTACTGAGATCTCTCCTACGCGGGTTGTGAAATTCTTGGACTTTTACATCGATCAAAACTTGAACTGGCTGACTCACACTGACCACTTGTGCCGACGCCTTGCTAGCTCCTGCTTCCTTCTGAAACAACTCCAACACACTGTGTCTCATGACGTTCTTCTCTCCGCATACTACGGACATTTTTACAGTCACATCTCCTATGGCCTGGCCGTATGGGGCGGATCACAGGTTCTTTACGCAGAGTCTTTCTTCTGCAGAAGAGAGCTATCAGGATACTGGCAGGCTTGTCCATAGATCAGTCCTGTAGGGGTCACTTCAGGCGTCTCGGTCTCCTCACGTTGCCTGCTGTTTATGTCTTCTCTCTTCTCAAACTGATTTACAAACATCAAGCCAAACTTGATCGTTTCCGATTCACACACCATTATCAGACCAGGCTTAATCTTTTCAAACTACCAACTCACCATCTCACTTCCACCGAAAGGACATTCACGTACACGGCCATAAAATTCCTTAATCACTTCAGGATAGACCCCGCAACCTTTGGATTCTCTCAGTTCAAGGCACATCTCCGAAGTTATCTCACAGACCTGGAACCCTATTCTACCATGGATATTCTGTCTTCCTCCCCCCCTTCCTCCACACCCTTATTGATTCATTAACCTAGCACCTTGTCACTAGGATATGTATAATTGTAAACGACAATGTAGTGTATACAATGACTAGCATTAGATTCTGGAAATTTTCCTTTATTTTTGTTCTTCTCAATTTTCTCTGATGCATTTGTGATTGTGATCAATGTGTTATAATGCCAATCGCTTGCGTATGACCTTTTGATTACGCAGGCGAATTTATGTGTACTACTGCGGTTTGTTCTTTGTTTTGTGAATTATTATCATCGCTTACAACGCTATTGTACTAATCAATGATTGTTGAATTTAATGGTACAATAAAGAGATTTATTATTATTATTATTATTATTATTATTGATTGCTTAATCCTTGAAATTGCATAAGATATTCTATTAAGTTTTTTTGTCAACTCGTTGATATGGTCTACCCAACGCAAATTGTCATCCAAATATATTCCCAAAAATTTTGTAGATCTGACAGAAGTTATCTGCTCCCCGCCCACGCTAAACCGCAGTAATAGATCCTGCGATGTGTTTCGGCAGCGGAAATAAATACATTGAGTTTTCTTTACGTTCACCATTAAGCCGTTTTTTTCGCACCACTCGATAAAAGTCTGGACCAAATTCTTGGTCAATATCTGAAGCTCATCTCCGGAACGAAAGGAGACTGCCAGCGACGTATCGTCAGCGAAGAGCGTGACAACGTCTGCACCAACATTCTCAGGCAAGTCGTTTACAAAAAGCAAAAAAATCAATGGTCCCAGCACAGATCCCTGAGGAACTCCAGTGCCGACAGTGTGATGACTCGAGGTATGGCCGCTCACCCTAACGAACATTCTTCTGTCCGAGATATAACTCATAACCCAGTCCAAGAACACCCCGCGGAATCCCAGATTGTAGAGTTTACTCTCAATAAATTTAAAGTTCAAACAGTCAAATGCTTGTGACAGGTCAAAAAACAGTCCAGCCACAGGCTTGGATGCATCAAGCTGTAAACAAACATATTCGATCAAACTGCATGCAACAGACTGTGTTGATCTACCAGATCGGAAACTATGTTGCGAAACACTAAGAATGCCAAACGTATCCAAAAAACTGACAATTCTGCCGCATACTATTTTTTCAATAACCTTGGATATGACCTTTGACTATTAAATAAAAGATGGACCAAGACATAAACACTGTAAAAGTGTTCCGACATCCCTCTCTCTCCAAACAAGACTGTTCAAAACAATGAATGCCAGATCAATAATGATACTCGCACTTACAATGAAAGAGCGCAACCTCTCCAGTGATAATTGGTGGGTGGGCTGTAAACATCGTTGATCGCTGGATCCCTTATACCCGTTTTACTTTGCTACATCTGGCAACATGAATGTTTACATCCTGTCAGACCGTTTGTTTACATAAATACCATAATAAGAGTTCGTGTTTTTCAAACAGTTGTAAGTTCCTTATTATTTATATTTTCAGCTCTAGCTTTCACTCGTTTTAAGCTTTAATAATTAATTTTTCAATTAAGTTAAAAAAAAGTGGCGAAAACGTGTTCTGTTTTTGAGAAAACTTCGAAAGAAGGTAAGTCTATCAGTTTCCTACGTAAGCAACCCAAAGCCATCAATCAAAACAAAGGATACATGGTCATGGGCGTAGAGTCTAATAATAATTGCAGTGACAGGTAAGCATATATTTTTAAATAATATTCGTATTATTACCTTTTTGATTAGTTTAGAAACGGTATTAAAATTCGCATAATTATCAGTTACGTTTTAAATATTAATAAAGATTAATTAATAATTATTAATAAATCACTCTGATCTCTCATCAAGTCTCGTGTTGACCAGCCACGTTTTCGGCTGGTCATTTTTAAATGATATTGATAAAATAGAAGACTTTGACCTGGTTGCACGAACGTTAAAAAAATTTCAGATTATTACTAATTTTAAGTTGCAAATTTTTTAAATGTGTTGAACTTTTTCCATGACCTTTCATTTTTTATCGGCAATTAAGTCTTCTAAAATTGAGACGAATTCACTCCCAGCAATATCAGAACAAAACTTTAGTAATACAGGGCATTTTAAAATTAGTGATTAGGTATCTGACAAATTTTTAATTAGGTTCGTTTATTTATTTTTAGAATAAAATAAACTAAATATGTAAGAAATTGAAAAAATATTTTATGTACTGATGTATATTATTGCTTTCCGACTTTCCTATCGATTTTTTATTTGCTAAATTGTTATTACCTTTTTGTACCTTTTATTTTGTATAGGTAGGTATAAGTATATATTTTCTTAATTTAATATCTATAAGTATTCCCATAATTTATGTTTTTTGTAACAAAAACTGCAAATAAAATAATAATATTATGAATATTATGATCATCATTATAATTTATGTAATTATTACATTTCCTATAACTGAACTCGAGCGCGCCCCTGCCCTTGCGTACTGTTTGTTTACGTTTTACGTCGTTCCCCTTACCCCGCCAGAAGCCGCATATGAGTGCGAGAGAGAATATCAACAAACCAAATGTAACCGCTCTACAAGTTCTGGCCGTCCGATCACCCTGTATAGTACGAGGATACGAGAACAAGAACATTATCCTCAAGTGGGTGAAGTACACCAGGTTGGTCGGGTGCCTGGGATTGCGGAGCGGAGACCGGGAGACCGGTAGTCTGCGCTGGATCAAGGGTCGGCTTCAGCGAGCGTTCCCTGCTGTCTTAAGAAGACTGGTGTCGAGTTACATATTGAATACCTAACTAATATAATCTCTTTATTATACCGGTGTTTCATTTATTTCTGGCTCTAGAATTTATAACATTTACACAAAACTGACTTCTAAGATAGGGAAGGCGCGGTCCATATTTATTAATATAGTCTAAGGATATGACACTCAAGATCGATATTGGCCGATAATTTGCTATATTATCTATGTCGCCTTTTTTATGTATCGGTATTACAGTGGCTATCTTCGGAATCTTAGGGAAGCGGCCACTGAGAAGTGACAGGTTTATCAAATGAGCAATATGCTTAGACACCAATGGATTTGCTATCTTCAAGATTCTTGCGGTAATGTTGTCCAGTCCGGAGGAGTTTTTATTTTTTAATCCCCTTATGGTAGTATCGACCTCTTCAGGTGTTACGGGTTTAAAGAAAAATGTGTCAGAATGCATTCTGGAAACAGTACAGGCGCCAGGTCTGGAGCTTCCATAATATTCCGACAGAGAATCCTCAGTTTTATTAGCAAAATAATCACCAAATGCCATGGCTATCTTACTCGGATCTTTCAACCGATCCCCATCAACATTCAGTGTTACACTTCGAGAGGATCTCCTTATTCCAGTTTCCTTGTTAACTAGGTTCCAGGCAGTCCTAGATCTGTTGTTAGATCTAGAAATTAGGCCACTGTTAAATTCAAATTCAGCCTCCCTCAGCAGTGCTTTGTATTTCAACTTAGCACTTTTATACATATCATGCGATTCATGGCTACCAATTCTCGCACTCAGCCAGTAAAGGTCTTTGAGATTTCTGCTAGCTTTTACGATCCTTGGAGTGATCCAATCGGATCCACTCCCAGGTCCGGAGCCTGCGGAATTATACTTTTTTATGGGACAAAAACTATCCAAAACGGAACAGAATATATCTAAAAATGCTTTAAGAGCTAGGTCAATATCAGCACACTGATAGACCTCATCAAAACTCGTCCGTAACAAAGCCTCAGAAAATCTCTCGATATTATGATCCGATAGATCCCTGAAGTAAGACGGTTTGTTTATCGTCTCTTTACTATGATTAATGACCCTAAAAACGAATGTGAGAGTAAAAACTCTGTGGTCACTAAATCCTGCCTCATACACATGCGTATTGCAGATTGTCCTGTCCATGCTCGTCAAGATATAGTCTACCTTAGAGATGCTTGTATGACCCATCTTATTAGTAAAAACTCGCGTAGGAGTCATAGAGGTAATCGTCATATTATAGCAGTACAATAAGTCGTTAAGTAGTCTTTTATGTATGGTATCCTCTAGATAGTTAATATTTAGATCTCAAAATATGGATACTTAGCTTACTAATACAGGGTTACTGGTAACTGGATACATTCCTTTGGTGATCTGATAAAACAAGAGGTAAGGAGTAAATTAACCCCAACATGCACTATACAAAACTCAATAGATTTTGAGATATTTCGATTTTCAACTTTTCTTAAAAAAATGGTTTCAAATGTCTTGAAATGTAATTTTCAAAAAATCTACTTTAACTTTTTGATTTTTTTTTTGCTGGAATACTTGTCCAATACTATTCTTCCTTCTGGAATAAAAAATATCCTGAGGTATTTCGATCGTGTGAAAATTTCAAAGAAAAACTTTCACAAACAATTTTTTTTAATAAGAGTTAAAAGTTTTTACAAGTTATTTTCGCAAAATTGTTAAGGTAACTTGCGTACAAATTGTTTTAAAAACTTTCTTAGTGTAGTAGCTATCTAACAAGGTACGAATCTTGTACAAGAATAACAGAATCTCCCCGCTATGTACCGTTACCGAGGAACAAATCCTTAAGTCGGGACGTTTTAAAAAAAATACGGCCCTGAACAGGGGTCTTAAAATTCTCGAATCCGGCCCATTTTCAATAGGTCGTATTTGGGGGTCCCGAGCTTCGTCCCTACCAAGTTTCGTCCCGATCGGTAAAACTTTCAGACACTTAGAGTGGCTATTACTAGGCTATTCCCGAAAAATCCCGAAATTCCCGAAAAAATGACACTTCCCGGGAACGGATCCCGCTCATTTTCAATAGGCATCGTGCCACGGTGCGCCTCTTCAATCGAGCCAAATTTCAACTTTCCCACATGAAAACTGGCGGCTCTAGAGTGTTTCCTAGCAAAGTCACAGACAGACAGACCGACAGACAGACATTTTTCGGGCACAAAAATACGTATACTTGGGAAAAATTTCTAAAATTTATATTTTCAGTTTTCAGCCGCCAGTTTTCATGTGGGAAAGTTGAAATTTGACTCGATTGACGAGGCGCACCGTGGCACGATGCCTATTGAAAATGAGCGGGATCCGTTCCCGGGAAGTGTCATTTTTTCGGGAATTTCGGGATTTTTCGGGAATAGCCTATAGGAAACACTCTGAGGTGTCTGAAAGTTTTACCGATCGGGACGAAACTTGGTAGGGACGAAGCTCGGGACCCCCAAATACGACCTATTGAAAATGGGCCGGATTCGAGAATTTTAAGACCCCCGTTCAGGGCCGTATTTTTTTTAAAACGTCCCGACTTAAGGATTTGTTCCTCGGTAACGGTACATAGCGGGGAGATTCTGTTATTCTTGTACAAGATTCGTACCTTGTTAGATAGCCACTACACTAAGAAAGTTTTTAAAACAATTTGTACGCAAGTTGCCTTGACAATTTTGCGAAAATAACTAGTAAAAACTTTTAACTCTTATTAAAAAAAAATAGTTTGTGAAAGTTTTTCTTTGAAATTTTCACACAATCGTAATACCTCAGGATATTTTTTATTCCAGAAGGAAGCATAGTATTGGACAAGTATTCCAGCAAAAAAAAAATCAAAAAATTAAAGCAGATTTTTTGAAAATTACATTTCAAGACATTTGAAACCATTTTTTTAAGAAAAGTTGAAAATCGAAATATCTCAAAATCTATTGAGTTTTGTATAGTGCATGTTGGGGTTAATTTACTCCTTACCTCTTGTTTTATCAGATCACCAAAGGAATGTATCCAGTTACCAGTAACCCTGTATAATCCAGAATGGATCCAAGTCTTTCAAAGAACATATCCAAGCTTCCTGTTGGAGACCGATAAACACTCACTATGTAAATCTTTTCATGATTGTACACCAACTGTATAGCAGAGCACTCACACACAAGTTCCACTGAGAACCGATCCAGATTAACCACGCTCGGTTGTAGTTCCTTTCTAACATAAATCAAGGAACCGCCATGTATTTTTCGATCTCTGCAGAAGTAAGTCACCAGTTCGTAATCAGAAATAGTCATTGTACCAATGTTGTCAAGGGTGCACCAGTGCTCAACAACACTAATTACATTAGGCTTCTCTTCTTTTACAAGGACTTCCAAACTATTTAGCTTGCCAGCTAGGGACTGTGCATTTAGTTGCATTACTTTAAAACGAGTTTCAATCTCCATCTTAGCCCGCACAACAGATTCGTCATTCAAGAGATCTAAGTTATTTGACTTGAATTCCTTAAGAACGTCCGCATCCTCATTGACATCCGTCGTTTGTCGCCCCGGATTTCCGGACCAGCCCTCGTCTTCTATGATGGAGCAGTTCTCCTTGGACGAGGGAAAAAAATTGCCGAATATGGGCACCACTTGGCCAGAGGGATGGATCCATAGCTTTCGTTAAATTCTGACTGTGTACACTAACCTTGAAAGAACTATACAAATTTGGATGCTTCGAGTTTAGCAACTCCACTGAAACCTCAGGCAGATGTGGCCTTAGCAACTCCTCCAGGTCTCCCGCAGTCATGAGAGCATCAGTTCTATAGACATGAATTGATGAAATCCTGTGAACACCAACCAATTTTTTGCCATTCACATTTACATTTTCATTGGACCCCACAATTATCGTTCTTTTCTTCCGTCTTGCGACAACATCCCAGTTACCGTTTTGACCCCTCTCTGGCATCTCACTCATCCCATCAACAACCCCAACGCTTTTGCCCCCAGTATCATTCCGATCCAGAGTCTCAGATTCACAATTCTTATCCTTTGAGGATTTTTTTGTCAACATGGCAACATTGTCATTCTTACTTTTATTAGCAGGCTTATTATTTACGCCTTCAATCGTTTCAATATTTTCGGCTGGCCGAGTTATTAAGGTGTCTTATCAGGGGTGTGTTCCAAAACACCAACTTTTTACCTAAACCGTTCATAAATGTCCACCGATTTCACTGAGTGAAAAGCCGAACCCGTTCCAAAATGTCAATGGTTTTCATCTGGCGCTAACTTCACTGTCTAACTTTTCGCCGGTATTACCGAGCTAGGTAAATAGTTGTAAAAAGAAGAAGAGCATAATATTAAAAAAAATTGATAAAGTTACTCATGAGGTTGTGGTTATGTTTATGCTATTTTATTTTTAGTTTGCTATAAATAAAGTTCCATATTATTATTTTTGCGTCAATTTATTTATTAGCAGAAATTTGAAATTATGGCAAAGCGCGATATTTTACACTTCCTAGTAAAAGATGAAACAGGTAATATTGTGGAGGGTGCTGAACCTAACACTGTAGTTGTGTATGATGCTGCTGGTAAGATTATCTAGTTTTAAATATAGAAAATAAATAAAGCATATAATATTTTTGTAGAGGGAAATCTGTTCTCAGTGTCTCATGAGGAAGCAGAACTAGCGTTTGACGAATTAGCTGGAAGTAGCTCCAGACAAGCTCAACTGAATGAAGAATCAGGAATGGAACGCAATGTCTGGACTCATTGTGACACAAAAACATTAGTAACTGAATATCGAAATCATGAAAGTATGTTCAAAAGCTCAACAATAAGAAATTCAACTGTGTGGAGAAAAATTGCAGATAGAGTAGGCACACATACTCCTCAGCAATGTGAAAATAAAATGAAATACTTAAAAACTCAATATGTTAGGAAAATAGAAAGTTGTGGACCGAGAAACACTGGTGGCACTTTTGTAAAGTGTCAACTTTTTGACGAATTGGATGAAATTTTGAAAAAGAGACCAAATATTACACCTGTCGCCCTTGCTTCATCTTCCAAACAGTTTCAGCAAATAAAACGAAAAACAAGCACGGATTCTGATACCGATGAAGAATATTCAAAAAATGTACCAAAAAACCCAAGAAGAGGAGCATTTTGCAAAAGCAATTAGATGATATAGAAAACAGAAATAAAGAACGAGAAGCTGCAAGAGATGCAAGACATAAAGAAAATCTTGAAAGAAAAGATGAAGCTCTAAAAGTATTTTCTGAATTTTGCAATAATGTTGTGAACATTACGAAAGCAGAGAAGATTACTAAATGTAAGTACATGAATTAAAGTGAGATACACTCATTCCAAAATGTGAAACAATTTTTTTTCAATCTAATATGTATGTATGTAATGAGATTTTTTTTTTAGAAAAGCGAAAAATGGAAAGCAAGAACTTATTAAAACAGAATTTATTAAATGAGTTGGTAATGTACCACTTTGAACATTTATTCAGAGTAGGAATCTAAATCTGCATTACCTTTTGTTATATTTTTTCACAAGATTGTTTTTTTTTTTAATGTTTGTTATTTTTATAAAATAAATACTAAGTGTTTAGTTGGAAATGTTTATTAAATTAGTATTACAAATAATTGTCGTTTTATTGTCTTCTATTATCTAATTCTTGTGCTATGTGATTTCTCTTTTGTAAGCCAGTTTCTTCAGCATCTACGTTTACACCTCGTTCCTGCTGAATTATTCGATTTTGGATTTCTACATACTCCATCCCAATATTTATGTATTCATCTATTTGCTCATCTCTACAATTAAATGAAAATTATTAGCAAATACAAGTGGGTAAGTATAGGCATAGTTGTTTTTGTACTATACATACCTGGACAACAAGCAAATATTATGTAAGACGCAGCATGCTAGAATTGTGGCTGGAATTTTTTCTACTCTCGTCATATCCAAGTCTCTCAGTCTTCGAAACCTTCCAAATAGAAGAGCAAATGACCGCTCAATACATTGTCTCGTTTGGGAATGCCTTAACCCGGGAGTGGTCGCTAGGTGAGCATTTAGCTCACCATTGTCTTTAAACTGTAATTATTATGTTACTTGAACTCGTACAATCTTGTCGATTTTTCTAGCTTAGTTTATAGCCTTAAGAAGAAACGTAGAAAGGATTTTGTAATGAAAATCGGATAAATTAATTTTTTATTGATGCTTCATTCACCGCAGTTGCCGCTGCGCGAGCTAAACGCTCATTAGCGACCACCCGCGTCACTCGACTGCTCTTATGCTTAGGTCTGCTAGCCATATGCAAGGGTTGCTGTAATTTCTTTATCTGAAGTTCTTTGTTGTTTTTATGGTATTATGGTATTAGCTTAGTTAAGAATCGAATCAGTTTGTGTTATTTAATGTAAAAAAATCCTATAGTTATATACCAAAAAAATTTATATTGCCAAGTTAACATTATTCCCCCTTATTTTAAAATACCTACAACAAATATTGCTAATACAGGGTGTTCGGTTATTGGAAAGCCAAAATAAAATTTCATATTATACAAAACCACATCATCAACATAAAAAAGAATAGCTTTGTCCTGATCGGGCTTCATTCAGAAAATATTTCCAAAAATGTAAAACTAAATCATCTATAAATATTTTATTTTTTTCAGTACTTAGACAGCCAAATTAAAATTTCATCAAAAATTTAATTTAATTTAAATTTTTATTTGTTTTATTAAAAAATAATAACATTTTCCAGGTAGGCTTTGTTTAGAAAATACTCAGCAAAAAAAAAGACAGCGCCTGATCTGGAAATTCTTTTTTATGCTTCTAATGCGGTTTTGTAAATTTAATTTTAGATGTCCGATCACCAAACACCCTGTATTGTGATTCAAAGTCCTTTTTATTGCACATTTGCTTGTTGATTTTACATGGGAGCGAAACGCTCGCTAGCGACCACTGGTGTTACAATTCACCTAGCGACCAATGCCGGGTTAAATTGAAGTGTCTCTCCATATTAGTAAGAGGCCGCCTTTCGATAAATGGTGGTATACACCAAGTAGTAATAGGGTATGCTTTATCTCCTATTATAAATTCATTATTTGGGAAGTAATGTCTAGGATTTTCAATAAACTTTAAATATATATCAGAATTTCTGAAAATTCTTGCATCACTAACAGATGATGGATATCCAACAAAACAATTAGTGAATCTGAGCTTATGATCACAAATAGCTTGCATAGTGACTCCATGAAAACACTTGCGGTTTACATAATTTTCTGCAAAACGTTTCGGAGCTTTTATCTTGATATACAGGGTAAGTCATTGATATGGGAAAGCTCGGTTGCACCTACACCATTAAAGATATCGAAATGAACCAAAAAGTGCTGTAAATGGGAGGGTAAAGTGCAGTTTGTAAAATTATTTTCAGATACACAGGATGGCCTAATATCGCTGTACGCCATAGAACTTTGTTATTTTAAATAGGACACCCTCTATATTATTACATTTTCATATTGTTTGAGAAAAGTTAAAAAGAATGGTTTGTAAAGTTGAAGTTTGTAATGAACGATTTATGAGTTATAAACAAATGAAAATCGCGATTTTTCATTTTCAAAGCAGCTTATATTGAAAACGGCTCGAGATATGGAAAAACGGTTTACATGTCCCTATCTTAATTTTTAATTTGGTATCCTATCATGTAGCTGAAATTTTTATACCGAGTGATGAAAATAATCAAATTTTTTACCACTCTGTATAAAAATTTCATCCATCCAATAGGATACCGCTTGAAAAGTTAAGATAGGAACATGTAAACCGTTTTTCCATATCTCGAGCCGTTTTCAATATAAGCTGCTTTGAAAATGGAAAATCGCGATTTTCGTTTGTTTATAACTCATAAATCGCTCATTACAAACTTCAACTTTACAAACCATTCTTTTTTACTTTTCTCAAATAATCTGAAGATGTAATAATATAGAGGGTGTCCCATTTAAAATAACAAAGTTGTATGGTGTACAGCGATATTGGACCATCCTGTGTATCTGAAAATAATTTTACAAACTGCACTTTACCCTCCCATTTACAGCACTTTTTGGTTCATTTCGATATCTTTAATGGTGTAGGTGCAATCGAGCTTTCCCATATCAATGACTTACCCTGTATGTCCCATCTACCGCTCCTATAATATTTCTGATACCGCCCATTCTTGCAAATTGGCGTTTGATATCTTCATATCTGTTTCCATCAGGATCAGGCCATCTTTAATAATAAATTAGGACTTTAAATTTGAACGGATTATGGTGAAACTAACAACTCACATAATGTATTCTGAAGCAATACTGTTCAACACATCAATAACTCTATCAAAACAGTGGAACAAACTCGACTTTCCTAGGTTGAATCTGTCACCAACAGATCTGCAAAAAATTACCCCATGGTTATTTTCATCACCAGAAAGACTTAACGGTAGCACATTATACTATAATTCTAATACAGATAGCAGTTGATTTTTAGGAGCTATTGTGGAGCGTCCTGTCTCGTTTTGATTTACCAGCATTGGGGATACCCTATTTAATAATACAGTGAAAGTTTCTTTTGTCAGTCGAAAATGTTGTTGGAATTGACTGCTGTTATAATGTAGCACGTTGTTCTCAACAAAGTTTAGCACCCTGTTTTGTGGTTGACGTGGATGAGACTTTTTTCTAACATTTTGTAAAACAGCATTGTCTTCCATTTCTCCATCAGAACTATTTTCATCTTCATCACTGCTGCTGTTGAACACAAACTGGTCTAAGAAACTTTTTGCCGCAGCAACAATACCGGCTATTTGAGTCATTCTCGATAATTTTTAACACAACGACAATACTTCCAAAATCCAGGAAAGTACAATATATTTCATATTCATTAATTATTATTATTAGAAAAAATCATGATAATGTTGTTGAACGGAACACAAACACAACAAAAGCGAACAACGTAACGCCCTACCCTAACCTAACCCTAACGTCACATTATTGGAGCATGACAAAGTGACTAATGACACAAAATAAATGTCAGTCAAAATGCGTTCCAAAACACCCAGTTGAACGAGTTAACTTTTTAGGTTATGTGAGGTTCACGGAGTCAACTTTACCAGTTGAAAAGTTGGTGTTTTGGAACACACCCCTTGAAACAAGATTGAATAATGTATGTAAGTACCTATTTATCAATAAATCTTCTATTTTCAATATTTTTACAGAAAATTAAGAAGGGAAGGGTATAATCCTGTGTACATAAGACTTGTAAAAGTAATAGGTGCTTACACTTATAAATGCCTCTAAACTTTTGAAGTTTACATATGAAAAAATTGCGAAAAAAAGTGTTGTAGTTCTTTGGATTTTGAAATGAAGTGACATCTCAAGTAATCGACATAACCTAAATTAGATTAGGAACTATACTATTCTAGTAACAACTATCACCATAACCAACCTATACGCTAAGTAAGTATCGGATGTTTGCGGAGCGCGCGCCTCCTCGTGGATTTTTTTCGCACTTTTGTGCGGCATACTAATCGTTGACAACTCGTTTCAATAAAATGAAACCTTTCTTAAAATCATTATTTGGAAGTGTATTTCTAGATTTTTGAATTTATTATATGACTACAATAATTATTATTAAAAGTCATTTCCAAGCACCCAGTCTCGACTGCTTTCGTCTTAAATCGTTGAGAAATGGGCGAAATCTCATGATGAGTTTTCACATGAGCGATGTTGGAGAATACGTTTTCATGGAACTTTTCTTCAAGGAACCGCTCTTTTAGAGAGACTCCTGGTGCACATAGCACACATAAAAATGAAAAAACCTATTATTGTCCCATTGTTCAGGTGATACATTAATGCCCGTATTCACAAACGATAATTACCAAATAATTACGTAATCAGTTATCTCCATCTCATTCTATTGCCAAAAAACTGCATATCTCCATCTCACTCATTTAATTAATTACGTAATTATTTAGGAAATTATCGTTTGTGAATACGGGCATAATTGATCCATTAAAAAAATACCACCTTTCTTATCAAAACATAATATAAGTTCACATTTCATCTCATGTTTTAGGGTTTTTTATTCAGCTTATGTATAATAAGGCGAAGAGTTTTGGACATATTTTGCAGCTGTAAAGCAAGAAAGTGTTACCCTTCGTCTGAAATACAGCTCGAAAAAATTATAGCAGTAAGTTATTGTTTTATTAGTATTACTTTATATGCCTTAAATTATTAACTAAAATTTTTAACTTTAATTTACTATCTAAAAAAAGATTCAGGAGTAATAAATACGTATGTAATCGCAAGCATTTAAGGTATTCGTGTACAACAAACCCTTCCCGATTTTTTTTTATACCTGAACGACCTCATGCTTGCAATAATAAATACATTAAAGTGTGTGACGTCTCTCCTTTTTTGGAGAGGACGTCTTAATTATTTGGTTAATTTATTTCTTAACCAATGCCTTCAGACGGGATATTTGGGTGGATTTACACAAATGATACACGACATTTAAAAAAATAACGTAAATTTATTGTTTCCATAAAACTGCGATAAACGTGAAATAATTAGTCGATTTGTTCAGCATGCTTGGTGAACGCCCGGTATATCTTCCCGGCCCAGCACCCGGTAAAAAACAGTGTCCCGGCCGCCGCTCGACGATGAGATTATGCCAGTAGGTCGAGGAGGACAAGTTTTTCTGCGGAGTTCAGTCAACTGGAAAATAAAATGTTAGTGGTGCAATTGAGACGAGAACGGAATGATTTTACTATTATTTTTATCGCGTCGATAAAAGAATGAGAAATGAACTGAATAAAACTCTCGATTAATATTATTTACATGAAATCTATCATGGTCTCAATTTATGAAAACTTTTATTTAAATGAATAATTTAATTAATAAATTACATTAGCTCGGGGGAAAATTCTAGCTATATGAAAATGACCCCGGGTTTTATTATTTGATGAGTGACTGGGTTCGTCTTCGATTGCGTGACGGTCAATTCTCGTTCGCAACCGAAGGTTGACCTTCTACGTGCCTGCTAACTCGTCGAGTCAATACTTCGACTCGTTAGGAAGTCACGGGGGGATGATACGCTTACTCAGAGTAATTGGACCAGGGACGCGAATCAATTCTTCGCTTCACCTGGGTCCACGTTCGAGACTGATAAGCTTTAGGGGGTGACGAGAGAGTATCAATACTACTCTCTCGTGATATCCCAACTTGACTCCTGGTCAGTACCCAGGCTTCGCATTGAGGTAGGTTAACGTGTGAGCTCGGAAGAGTCAATTCTTCTTCTTCGCTCTAGGAGAAGTCCCGATCAGTACTCGGGCCTCTGGGCAAGGGGGTGAGCCATGGATGGCGGACCGGCTATCCTAGATCAGTTCTCTAGGAAGGCCAGCTGCCATCTGCTGCTGTTCCTTTTTTTTTTTTTTTTTTTTGGCAAGGAGGGGAAATCCATTATGGATACCCTTATCCTCCTGGATAAGGGTTATGTGGGACTCTCACCCACTAAAACCCCTCCTTGTGTTGCACCTGGTGTCCTCGCCGATGCAAGCGTTTGCAGCCAGGGGTTGCCCTTTTGCTGCGCATTCTCGAGGGTGGGTCGTCTCGGGGTGTTGGATGCTGCTCTGGCAGCGGCTGCGTCTCCGCGCCTTGGGTGTGTCGCCCGCCGTGTCTGGGGGGCCTTCGTCTGGAGGTCCGCTGGGTTCATGGAGGGGGCTGCCCTCCCTGAGCGTCCGGTGGTCTTCCATGGGGTCCGCCCTGGGGCATCAGGAGGATCGACTTGGGCCTTCGATGTTTCCACTGCGTCTCCTCGTTGTAGTCGCAGGCGGCTCTGACGAGGGGATTTGGATGGTCGCTGGCAGTGGCGAAGGTCCTCTCTGCCTGTCCCTGGATGAAGTCTTTCAGCCAGGGGATCTTCATTTCCCGGTGAATCTGCTCGTTCCTGACGAACCAAGGAGCGCCTGTGGCCCACCGCAGCATCCTGCTCTGAACGACTTGAAGTCGTTTCAGATGCGTTGCCGCGGCGTAGCCCCAGACGCTGCTCGCGTAAGTCAGGGTCGGGCGGATGATCGTCCTGTAACATAAGATTTTATTCTTTAGTGACATCTTGCTGCGTGGGCAGAGCAAGGGGTTAAGCGAGCCCGCTATCTGCCTTGCTCTTGATGCCATCTCCGTTGTGTGTTTCTCCCAGGTGAGTTTCTTATCCAGAAACACGCCGAGATATTTCACCGAGTCCTTCCAGGGGATCTGCCTGTCGAAGACCTCGAGTTGGCCTGACGGTGACTTCTTCCGCTTGGTGAACAGGATAGCCGCGCTCTTCTCCGCGTTCACCTCGATCCTCCACTTCGAGAACCAGTCCTCCAACTGGTCCAGGGCTTCCTGGAGGCGCCTGGTGGCAACCTCTGGGCTCCACGATCTGGTGAGGATTGCGGTGTCGTCGGCGTAGAGGGCTATCTCGGTGTTTGGCGTCCTGGGGATGTCTGAAACATACAAGCTATATAGTAGGGGGGAGAGCAGGGATCCTTGGGAAACCCCTGCCTCGAGTGTCTTCTCCGACGATCTGGTTTCTCCCAGCTTGGCTCGTGCTCTGCGGGCTCGCAGGTACGAGTGGAGGAGCTGAACCATCGAGCGCTCGAGTCCGGCGTTGAGGAGCTTAAAAATAAGTCCCTTGTGCCAGACTTTGTCGAAGGCCTTCGCCACGTCCAGGAACACTGCGCCCGTGACCTGGTTGCGGTTGAAGCCCTCGGTGGCGTGCTCGACGACTCTGAGGATCTGCTGGACCGTGGAGTGCTTCTCCCGGAAGCCGAACTGCTCTGGCTGGACCAGCTTCTTCTCCTTCACCGATGTCCTCAGTCTCGCCAGAATCACACCCTCCGCGATCTTTCCCACCGTGGAGATGAGGCTGATCGGGCGGTAGTTCTGGGGAAACGTGTGGTCCTTGCTCGGCTTCGGGATGAAGATGACGTCGGCGCGCTTCCACTCAGCGGGGAAGTGGTGGAGTCGGAGCATGGCGTTGTTGATGTTGACCAGCGCCATGGTCGCCTTCTTCGGGAGGTTTTTCAGCGCCAGGTTGCTGATCGCGTCCGGGCCGGGAGCCTTTCTGCTGCGCCTGGACCTGATGATTCCCTCGATTTCCTCCGGTGTCGTTGGGGTGATGACTTCGTTTGAGGGGGCTTGCAACAGCCTGCTAACAGAACGGTTTACCTGGTCGATGAAGTCCAGGTCGGCGTTCTCGTAGTTGGGGCTGCACTGTCTCTCGAGTTGGTCGGCGAGAGTTTCCGCTTTGTCCTCGGGGGTGTATGCCAGGCCTTGGAGTCCGTGCAGAACGGGCATTGGCTTGCGGTCGGACCGCAATGCCTTTGCCATCCTCCACACGGTGTTGTCCTCGGTCGAGAGCGTCTCCAGTTTGACCTGCCATTGCTCGTCCCTCAGATCGGCGAGAGCTTGCTTGACCTCCTCGTTGAGACGGTTGGCTTCCCTCTTGTCGTCGGGGTTCATCGTAGTGCGGGCTCTGCGTCTGGCTCGGTGTTTGGCTCTGATCAGCTCCCTGATGCGAGTCGGTAGTCGGGGTTTGCGCTGTTGCTGCTGTCTCACCTTCGTCGCCGCCTCCAAGGAGGTTTGGATTTTCAGCGTCAGGTCCGCTACGGTGTCATCCAGCTGGTCTGTCGATTCGATCGGGCGAATCGGCCCCAGTGTCCGCCGTAGGTGATCTGTGAAGGCTGGCCAATCCGTGGTCCGCTGGATTTTGTCGGCGAGGGTTGGGTCCGCCTCCGCCCCTAGATGGAGCAGGAGCGGGTCGTGATTGGAGCTGAGCTCCGGCACGACGGTGAGATGTTGCGCCAGCGTGACGTCTTTGACGATGGCTATGTCGATGACGTCTGGTCGTCCAATCGGGCCGTAATGGGTCGGTTCGGGTGTTCCTAGAACAGAGAGGTGGTTAGCGTCCGCGAAGGAACGGATTACCTTACCTCTCGTGTTGGTGACTCTGCTGTGCCATGTTGGGTGTTTGGCGTTGAAGTCACCGGCTAGGATTGTCGGGATGTCTGAGCTGAAGATGGCTTCGAGGTCCTCTGCGAGCACCGTTCTGCCTGGCCTGTTGTACGCTGCTGCGAGGCGCAGTTCGCCCGCGGTGGCAGTGCGTATGACAATGGCGTTGGCTTCCAGGTGGGTGGTTTGCGGTAGCGGGACGGAGTAGTGGTCAATGGACTTCTTGACGATGATCGCGGTCCCTCCTCCTCTCTCGTTGCTCCTGTCTCTGCGGTGGATCTCGAAGTTCCGAATCTTCAGGTTGCGATTTGGCTGGAGGTTTGTCTCGCACACGAGGGCGACGTCCACGTCGTGGCGACTGAGGAATTCCTCAAACTCCAGTTTTCTCGGCAACAGCGTCGTGGCGTTCCAGACGGCGACTTGTAGGGATGTTGGTTTCCGTCTGGTGTCTGGCATTAGCGGCTCGGGGGTAGTCGCTTTTCCAGGGCCTTGACTGCTGCCTGAAGCTGCTGGATGCTCCTCAGCACTGCCTGAAGGATGCCGTCTGCGGGGGCCTCGTTGGTGGCTGGCGTCGTCGCTGGCTTTTTCGTCGTCGCGGGGCGCGCCTGGCGAGCGCCCGCACCGCCTTTGACAGCATCTGCAAAACAGAGCTTACCTGCACGGGGGGTGTCGGTGTTTGCCTTCCTTTCGGTTGGCCTCTCCGCTGTCGGCTGCTTTTCGGCGGGCTTCGTCGTCGCCTGCGTAGATTTTTGCTTCCTGGAAGCGATGGTGGAGGCCTGTTGCGCCCCCGGCCTTGCGTGGCACCCCTTGTAATTCGCGGGGTGCGGTCCGCGGCACAGGGCACAGGTGGCCTTCTCATCCTTCTTTCTGGGGCAGGGTCCGTTCTCGTGGTTGCCGGCGCAGGCCACGCAGACGCGGGGGGCGGTGCAGCGGCTGGCTGCATGTCCGTAGCGCTGGCAGCGGTGGCACTGGCCGACGCTGCTCTGCTTCCGCAAGGACTCGGTCCTCACGATCACGGAGTCAACGGTCCGCAGGTCCTTAAAGATCCTCGTCTCGGTGCGAGGCAGGTGAACCAGGACAAGCGGGGTCGCTTGCCTTTCACGTCCTCGTAGCATCCGGTGGGCTGCGACGGGGTGGAAGCCCTGTTGTTTGAGGTCGTCAATGACAGTCTCGCTGGTAGTCGACAGCGAGACCCCTCGGATGACCACCTTAAGTACCTTCTCCTCCGGGAGCTGGTACGTGTGGTAGGCCCGTCTCTCTGCGTTGAGGAGCTTTATGGTGCCCCTGAAATCACTGGATCGCTGGGGGTGGAGTCTGATGCCCTCTCGCGTCATTGAGGCCTTGAGGATGTTTAGTCCTCGGCGCCTCAACTCCGCCGAGAGCTACGTCCAGCCCTGCGTGTCCCTCAGGATGATCGGCGGGATTTTTTCGCTCTTTTCATCGCTGGGCGGTGGCTGCGAAGTGTCATTTTGGGGGGGCGCTGTTTCATCAGGCGTCGCTTCCCTAGGTGGGGACCTGGAATGAGACCGTGAAATAGGACTTACTGTTTTCCTCTGCCTTTTCAGCAGGGTAAAATCCTCCGTGTTCTCCTCCTCTGAAGACAAGGAGTCGGTGGAGTGATGTCGCTTCTTGGTCGGTTCTGGAGATGTCTCCATCTCTTCTTCCGGTGTCGGTGGGGGCAAGGGTGTGTCAGAGGGATTCACTAAGTCCAGTAGTGCCTCGTACTGGAGTACGATGGCCTGCCGGCTTGCGTACATCTCCTCCATCCTCTTATCGATTTCCGCGATTTGTGCGGCGAGTCTCCCGATGGCCTCGGCCGAAGCCATGCTGGCCACTTGCGATGACCAGTCGGCTGGCGGTGAAGTCGGTTGGCTCGGTGGATCTCTGCTCGCTTCGGTGGTGGTGGTTGGACTGACCTGACGCTCTGAAAAGAGCGGCAGGCTAGCGATGTTGCGGTTGGCTGCTAGCGGTGGCGCTGGCTGGCTCTGGTAGTTGCTGGCTCGCGTGGCTACTCTCTCCGCTGCTCTGGGTCGACTTTGCTGCTGTTCCTTCAATCTCGGTCCCTTTATATAGGTACCGGACGTAAACAACAACAACTTCTTATCTTGTTTTCCTCTCGGCTTCGCATTTATTTGCTTGGATTTAATATTTTAATATTTCTCGCTGAATTAAATGTTGTTTCCGTTCCTTCCTAGAGGCACTTTCTGTAAGCAACAACTGATACCCATATAAAAAACCTCCCTTATCTTGTTGTCGCCGATTTATCTGCTTGGATTTTAATAATTTACTACTGGAATAATTCCTACATGATTTCTTCTTGCCTTTCGTGGGAATAATATATTTTATTTAAATTCTGGCGTCGCTTTCCAGCGTCGCGACGTTACTGTAACGTCACAAGTGAATAGCGGGCACGCAGGACTTGCCGCATGAAAGTGTCAAATTTGCCTACTTGGTGGCGCCACAATAGTTACTTATTTAGCCTATAATCAGTCTTGTTGCCAGTCGTTCCCCTAGAATTTTGACTTGGTGGAATCCATCTAAATAAAAAATAAAGTATATGAATTTTCATTAATATTACATGGTGATGTGAAATTTTCCTTTGAACCTCAAATACTGCCTTTAAAAAAAATATGGACAAATTTCACATAACATATCACATTTTCAGTTTTAACAGAAAACCTCCTCGTCTTGCTTCCTGATTTACTTTAATCCTTCAAATTTTCCATCCCACAGGCATAAAGATATCATTGAAAATAAATGCACGAAGGCCGCTTAAGCCGGCCACTCACGGTACTGCGGCGCAGTACAATTTGGTTGGATTCGACAAGATCGTACGATATTTGATAGTGTGTGTCTACGACCGACGAAGTCGGACCGAGTTGGATCGGCTCGTCTTGCAGTTAAAACAATTTTGTCGGATCGCATGCAATTGGATATGAATTTGGAGCGTGTGTGGTGATGGCCGGCAAAATCATACAACAAAGTACGTGCTTACGTGCTTATTAGCTGTTTATTTCAATATATTTGGGGTTTTTAATAAATAGATAATGTCTAGTAAATATAATAATTTTTTTTAAGGAGTTTTTGTAATATATTGTAACGAAGTCGCATATTTTCGACTTCGTTTTTCATTATATAACATTCAGAAATTTAAATTCAATCGAAATGCAATAGTTAATTATCAAAATCATCTTAGTCAAATCCAGTTTCATGAAATAATCTATTTTTCATCCTCATTTTCATAATAGGTAATAATAATGAAAACGTAATTTTTATGAAAAGCCGAACAGTAATTATTATAATTTTAATAAATAGCATGAGTCCGTGAGCCGGCAACACGAATTTTATTTTTCATGAAAGTTTTGAGATTTTTTATACACGGAGTTGAAATTTATTGCCAACTGAATCGGTGCAGTTAGCGACCGTTTTCTTGAAGCCTTTTCGAAATAATCAGGCGCACGGTACAGAAAAAGTGGCGTGCCCGTTTTTGCTTTGCGACAGCGGGTTCAGACAGATAGGAAGGGTATAAATATGGGTGCCGGGATTGTTAGCGTCCTCTTTCATTTTTCCGCCGTGTTCTACGTTAGTGCTATTGGGGTGCCGTTTATAGAAGCCACCGACCGACGTCTTCCGTACTAGCCGTAGCGAACCGTGCCGACGCGAATCATAGAAAGTCCCGAGTAATAGAAAGTTTAAAAGTCGCGATAATAGCGTAAGACCATTCCAGCCAAGTTTATTTGAGTTTTTTTTTTGCCGCCACACGATCGTGCCAGCCAATTGCCCGACACCTCCGATACCCAGATAGAAGGTAGGTGTTTCTATATAAATGTTATTCATTTCTGGTACCGCCGATTCAACCCTCCTATGCCTCCTGACCATTAATCGCCCCGAGATACACCAAGTAAATTTCCCCCTATTCTCCGAAGGCCATATAGCAGCGGGGTCACTAGCATCTCTAGCTGTAGGGTAAGCGGTGCAAGCGACCTCCCCTCGTGGCTGGGTAACCGGTGAATCAATTTTAACTTGTGCCTAGTACCTTTCCTGAAAGCGCCCGTCACCTCCTGGAACCCCGCCTCGACGTTCATGCGTTATCAATTAGAGCCGCCGGTCAGTTTCGATAGATAGGTACAGTTAGGTAATTTTTGGTCGTCCTCTCACGGGCCAAGTCCGATTAATTGCATTTAAATTTGATATTGATTGGTTGTCCTCCCAGGACACAGTGCCGCCTCACGGTGATTCTCATTCAAGTATTTAACTGTAAATATATTTTCCCGTAGGTAGCTGTCTAATTTTGTATATATTGTTTTTTTTTATTTTGAAGTTGAATTAGGTCTAGTTAGGTATTTGTAAATATTTTTCCGTAGGTAGGTAGGTACTTTGTTTCATTTTATAAAATTAAATTTTTTCTTAATGGGTTGTATTAATCAACGAAATAGTTTTGCTTTTTGTACACGTTACGTACATGAATTTTTCTGTAAAATTTAACTTAGAATTTTTTCCCGTAGGTCACAATAACCGGAAAAATAGTTTTGCTTTTTGTACACGTTACGTACATGAATTTTTCTGTAAAATTAAACTTAGAATTTTCTTCCGTAGGTCACAATAACCGGAAAAATAGTTTTGCTTTTTGTACACGTTACGTACATGAATTTTTCTGTAAAATTTAACTTAGAATTTTCTTCCGTAGGTCACGAGAACCGGAAAAATAGTTTTGCTTTTTGTACACGTTACGTACATGAATTTTTCTGTAAAATTTAACTTAGAATTTTCTTCCGTAGGTCAGAAGAACCGGAAAAATAGTTTTAGTGTATTTTTTAATAAAAAAATACACTATTGAGGACGACATCACTTTTCGAAAATCACCTAAACTCATCAAATGTCCACCGATCCTGACCCCCAGATCACGAAAAAGTGGTTTTCCAAAATTCACCTGCCCACGATATATATATATATATATATATACAGTGTGACCCATTTGTTCTTGAAACACCCTATAGAATCTTAATTTATGGTGCGATTTTAAAGAAATTTCTTTTAAATCATAGAGCTTGATAAACTATATTTTGGGAGCAAAAAGCGTCTCATTCCTACAAAATCCAAGGCCTACTAGATCAGTGTTTACTTGTAAAATCTCAAAAATTCATATTAGCGATTTTTTTAGAAAAAAACTGGGCACGCCACGGGATTCACCGGCCCTCAAAACGGTACTGTTCTAAATTTTATTGAAAATTTCGAGAGTAAAAATGATCGTGTAGTTATTTTAGAAATTCATAATAATACTCTGAATTTTCATAAATTTATTTGAAAAAGGTCAAAAGCTATCATAAGTAAAAATTAAAATTAAAAAAAGTAAAAAAAAAAGTAAAAAAAAATAAAATAAAAATAAAAAAAAATAAAAAAAAATAAATAAATAAATAAAAAATTATAATTAAAAAATTAAAGTACCTACCTTATCACCAACGAGACGTACAATTTCTATTTTGTCTCTCTTGACCTTTTCGAATAAATTAATGAAAATTCGGAGTTCTATTATGAATTTCTAAAATAACTACAAGATCCTTTTTACTCTGACATTTCCAATAAAATTTAGTACAGTACCGTTTTGAGGGCTGGTGAATCCCGTGGCGTGCCCAGTTTTTTTCTAAAAAAATCGCTAATATGAATTTTTGAGATTTTACAAGTAAACACTGATCTAGTAGGCCTTGGATTTTGTAGGAATAAGACGCTTTTTGCTCCCAAAATATAGTTTATTAAGCTCTATGATTTAAAACAAATTTCTTTAAAATCGCACCATAAATTAAGATTCTACAGGGTGTTTCAAGAACAAATGGGTCACACTGTATATATATATATTTATATAAATAGAATTGGTGGAAGCACGACAGTACTTGTTGGAACAAAACAATTGAATGGTAGAACTGGGGATTCTGTCGTTGACTTGGGGCTTTAAAAAAGAATACTCTTTTTGCTACACCGAGCTTTCGAAAATCTTTATTTTCTTCATCAGGGTCTGCAAGCGAGGTTTAAAAGTAAAGTAGCTAAAGTTAACACAGGGTTCATTCCTTCCCACATGGAATAAAAACGTGGGTGATTACATTGGACTGAAGGTCATGATGTAATGATCATCATCATGGTAGGCCCCCATGAGCTGGCTTCATTTGCCAGATTTTTAAATTTTAATTATTAATTTTTACCTCTTGATAAACGACACCACGTACTCATAATGGTTTTGTAATAATGTAGACTACAGTTTTAACCTGTTTTATGTCAGTCATGTGTGAGTTTTCATGTATTAATTGTGCAATTTCTAATGTGACTAGGACCTTCAGTCCAATGTAATCACCCACGTTTTTATTCCATGTGGGAAGGAATGAACCCTGTGTTAACTTTAGCTACTTTACTTTTAAACCTCGCTTGCAGACCCTGATGAAGAAAATAAAGATTTTCGAAAGCTCGGTGTAGCAAAAAGAGTATTCTTTTTTAAAGCCCCAAGTCAACGACAGAATCCCCAGTTCTACCATTCAATTATATTTATATATATATATATATATATATTTCTCCAAAATCGCGAAATTTCGATTTTCAAAACGCTCCTGTAGCTTTATCTTTCAAGATTAGTGAATGAAATTTTGGATCCTTGTAAAGCTTTGGAACGACGTTAGATTTTCGTTGAAAAAAATTCCTAAAGTCGGGTTACTTCTACAGGGTGTCCTTTCAAAGTTCCCCAAATCCCGTTTTTGTCATCTCATTTCAGGTCGCAGTTTTCAATCTAGGGGACTGAAATTTTTGTGGGAGTAAGATATCTATAAGAACTGGTCTGGTATTGTACTTGAGCAAAATCGGCCGAGCCGTTTCAAAATGGCAGCCATTTGAATTTTCGGAAAATTTCCAATTTTTTGAGCCCCCGTATGAGCAAGATGGAAAAAAAACTTTGAAATCAAATCAACAGGATTTGAAGAAAATTATTGGAAATTTGAGTTAATGCAATAAAATTAGCATATTTTCCATTAATAAGCCAGTGTCGTGGGTAGGAAAAAGGGTGAAAATGTGTCAATTCTATAACCGTTTATGAGTCCATTTTTGAAGAAGTTGAACAAAAATTTCCCATTTTTTTTTGCTTTAACATATAATTTGATGTCTTAGCTTCAATTCGCCTCGATTAATGTAGCACTTTAAACGAAAAACAAAAAAGTTTTTCGCTTGTGCAAAATTAGCTTGCACTTATTAAATCGATGAAATGGTTCGCAATTTCTTTTTTATTTTTTTTCACATTCAATTATGAATGGTTCTAAAAATTAGAAGAGCAAACGCAACGACAATTAAATCACCTACATGCAGGTGAAAAAAGTATTCAAATTGTTTTTTTAATAACAAAGATACGACCAGTTTAAAAAATAAAATGTGTAGGTGTATAATAACCTGACGTACTACATATACCTATCTATCAGCACTACAAACTCGAAACCCACCGTGGTTCAGTTCATTACACGCATGTTTTATAAACTGTTGATGTGGGTTCGAAACCACGAGAAGATATAATTCTTTTTTTTTTGGTAGGTAGGTGGGGAGTTTTCCCAAAAAAAAATCGGATTCTTTTTTCATTATATTCATTATAAAAAAAAAATGGGAAGAAAATATTTATTATTGAATCGCATAAAAATACACTATTTCTGCGATTGATGCGCAAGAAGGTTTTGCTTTTTGTACACGTTACGTAGGTGGATTTTTCTGTAAAATTAAACTTAGAATTTTTTTCAGTAGGGTAAAATAATCAGCAAGATAGTTTTGCTTTTTGCACACGTCACGTACGTGAATTTTTCTGTAAAATTAAACTTAGAATTTTTTCCCGTAGGTCACAATAACCGGAAAAATAGTTTTGCTTTTTGTACACGTTACGTACATGAATTTTTCTGTAAAATTAAACTTAGAATTTTCTTCCGTAGGTCACAATAACCGGAAAAATAGTTTTGCTTTTTGTACACGTTACGTACATGAATTTTTCTGTAAAATTTAACTTAGAATTTTCTTCCGTAGGTCACAAGAACCGGAAAAATAGTTTTGCTTTTTGTACACGTTACGTACATGAATTTTCCCGTAAAATTAAACTTAGAATTTTTTTTGGTAGGTTGTAATAATCAGCAGAATATTTTTGCTTTTTGTACACGTTACGTACGTGGATATTTTTATAAATTTATGCTTGTAAAAATTTCCAGTAAACTGTGATAATTGTGGTAATAAATTTTTGTTCCCCGTAACGGCATTTAATTTTGGTGGCAAAATTCTGTGGATGTGATAGCGATTTATTTTATATCAATAAACAATAATTCAGGAAAATGTGGGCCTTTCTGTGTTTCCGAAATATTCCGCTCAATTGACCAAACGACCCGCCGTAAGTTAAGCGAGAGTGAGGATAAAGGTAAAGAACCCTCTCGCAGTAATTATAACAGCCAGTCGGACCCGCACCAGCACCAGCACCACCGAAGGAAATTCACTTCGCTTACATCTCCGCTCCACGGGAAGGTAGAGAGGACGTTCAATAAGCGATTAAAGCCCGTTTTATTGAATACATCGTCTTCAGTGATAACTTCATCTGATCCCTGGCGTTTCCGTTTCTCCATTGAGCTGACTTTTAGGGACAAGGATACGATAAACGTATCATTTGTGCGACTCAGGCAATTGGGAAATATTTAGCGAAAACTTTTTCCCCAGGGAGTAAACCCTTACTAAAAATCTGGCGCCCGAGCAATCCGCCGAACTCCATCTGCATTCGATCCGAGAATTTCCCAGCGAGCCCGAGAACTTCACAAAAATCTGGCGCCCGAGCAGGGACCTGAAGATTCCGAAGACGTAGAGCCGAGACCTGAAGAAGCTTCCGACTTTTCACCGCCGTTGAGAGGGACCGCTTCAAGAATCATTGGCAGATCAATTGTTGGCAGAATTTTCTTCGTTCATCCGCATAGTCTCGTCCGTATCCAGCCGCCGAGATGTCCGACCCGAAAGGAGATGACCAGCTAGGTGCTTGTGGGCACGCCGTCGAACCCGGTACCGAGCCTGACCCGTTTCACGACCTGCTTAACCCCGAAGTCCCGGATACCCGCACGTCCTGGATATACCGACTGAAAAAGGACGAGTTGGACCGAGAGTTGGCGAAGTTGAGTCGCCCACACGAAGGGACCGTCGAAGAGAAACGTAAGCTGTTGTCCGGGTGGTTCAAGTCGCTCACGGGGTCCCGCCCGAACCCCCCGGCTAAGAGCGAGACCGTCGCCCCCGAACACGCCGCCCCTCCGGTATCGGCAACCGTCATGACGCCGACTGTGACAACTTGGCCGGCCCCCAAGTTCGTACCGGCGTCGGCAGCGGCATATCATCTCACGGGGACCGCACCAGCCAGTCAACCGCCGCCGCCCCCGACCATGCTTCCGCCACCAGTCATGCAGACGTTCGTACCAGTCTCCGCATCGACATACAACGTCACCGGGACCGTACCAGTCAGCCAGTCGCCGCCGCCCCCGACCGTACTTTCACCATCCGTCAAACAGACATTCGCTCCTCCTACTTCGACGTTCTGTACGCTCCCCCTTCACGTCCCCGCGGGTGGACAACCAGCCCGAAGCCGAGCCGAACCGGTGGAATCACCGAATGTGACGTCATGGAACTTGCGATATGACGGCCGAGGTAGTCCCGCCGACTTCCTCGAAAGGCTGGAGGAATTACGCGAGATTTACGGGGTGAGTGAGGCACGCATGCTGCATGCCATGCCCCTCCTGCTGGAGGGCGAATGCTTAGCCTGGTACCGGAATAATTCCATGTGGCTGACGACGTGGGTGGACTTCCTGGAGGCGTTCTGCAAATACTTTCTGAAGAACGACTACCTCTTCGACTTGGAGGCTGAAATAAGCCGCAGGGTGCAGGGGCGCGACGAAGACGTGCTCCAGTACATCACGTCGATGCAGACGCTTTGCAGCCGCACCCGCTGACACGAGGTCTGTCAGATTCGCCGCCCCCGTCCGAGACAGTTCCAGAATAGTTTGCTGGCGCTGCGGGGAACCCGGACATTACCGCAGCCAATGTACCGGACAACCGAAACTATTCTGTTCCCGTTGTGACCGACCCGGGGTTATGTCAAAAGACTGCGAATGTCCGCGTCCGGGAAACGAGACGCGGGGCGGGTAAACAAGCCGACCGAACAGATACCCGCCCCGAGTAAACGAACCCCCGCCGCCTCCTCCTCCGCCGCCCCTGTTGGCGCCGCCTTCGCCGCCGCCCCCGTTACCGCCGCCGCCGACAGCCTGGACCCAGAGACCAGGCCGTTCCTGAACGTGAGCATAGAGAGGAAGGAGTTCGAAGCGCTCATCGACACGGGAGCGACTCGCTCATTCATAGGCCAAAGGGTAATACAGCATTGCCGAGAGAGCGGAGTCCGTGCCCGTAAGTACCAAGAGACCTCGGCGCGGGTCGCCGACGGCACCTCGGTATCGATCCGAGAGACGTTCCTGCTGAAGCTAATCATCGGCCAAGGGAAATTGCAGGTAGCAGGCCTGGCATTGCCATCGTTGCCGGCAGATCTGGTCCTAGGGATGGACACGTTGGGCTGTACCGATTTTGCGCTGGACCTGGGTACGCGAGAGGTGCGTATCAGAGACCGAAGATACCCTCTCCGCGCCACACCGACGAGAAACGACCAGCGGATGGCGAGTAATGTCACCGAATGTCGCACGGCCGAATCCGGAGTTATTGCAACATCTGGCAACGTCGCTTTGGCCTCTTCGGAGCGCCAACACCGTCAGCCGTCGACCGACGAAGATTCCGTGTCGCTCCAATCCACCAACGCTGCCAATGGAACGAGCGACCGCCCGCTCGCCGGCAGAAAAGGTCATCGATCTCGTCGAGCGGTAAAGGTGCCTGGGCCTGCCGCAGCCTCGAGTCGGCTGGTCCGGCCCCAACGTTCACGGACTGTTGCTGTGTCCGACGAGACAACGGAGCCTGAGCTCGATGAGCATCCGACATCGTCTCGCAAGCGGCGTAATCGACCGCGCGCCCGCTCGAACGCGGCTCGGGGACTACCAGCAAGCGCGTCTCTCTTATCTAGCGCTTCGGTAGCAGCAGTGCAGCCAACCGATACGGCGCCTGAGGCGCCAGCGCCGGCGCTAGTGTGCGACCTCACTACTCGACAGCGTTGCCAGTTGGACGAGTTTCTCGAAAAGGAGTTAGTCGAGTTTGAGCAAATCAGCGGCACTACCGACATGGCCAGTCACCGTATCAAATTGAAGACCTCCGAGCCAATTAAACAACGGTACCGCCCGATGAACCCGAAACTCCTCGCCGTGGTCAACTCCGAGGTCGACCGTATGTTAGCTGAACGCATTACAGAACCGTCTAGCAGTCCTTGGAACTCCCCAGTAGTGATTGTCCGTAAGAAGGATGGAACACCGCGGTTCTGTATAGATTTCCGCAAGGTGAACGACGCCTCGGAGAAAGACGCCTATCCGTTACCATACATTTCGGCGATCCTGGACAAGCTGCGAGAGGCGCGCTATATTTCTAGCCTGGACCTGAAGCAGGGATACTGGCAGATACCACTGACCTCCGACAGCCGCCCGGTCACGGCTTTTACGGTGCCGGGGCGCGGCCTGTTTCAATTCAGAGTCATGGCGTTCGGGCTACATTCGGCAGGTGCTACGTTCCAAAGGTGCCTCGACCGTGTCCTGGGGCCGGAAACCGATCCGTTCGCTTTCGCCTACTTGGACGACATCATCGTCCTGGGGAGGACCTTCGAAGAGCACCTAGACAATCTGCGAGAAGTTTTCCGGCGTCTGAAGCGTGCGAATCTGCAGCTGAACCCCGAAAAGTGTAACTTTTGTCTCCGATCTCTGAAGTATCTAGGGCACGTCGTCACGTCTGAAGGAATAGCTACCGACCCGGACAAGGTGCAGTGTATCCGAGACGTGCCCGCCCCCCGGACTATCCGTCAACTTCGCCGATTTTTAGGGATGGCGGGATGGTACCGGCGGTTCATCCCCAATTATGCTCAAATCACGCTGCCCCTGACACGATTACTCAAAAAGTCGCTAAGATGGAGCTGGGGGACCGAACAAAACGACGCATTCGAGGCCCTGAAGGAACACCTGACCGAGGCCCCTGTGCTGACGTGCCCTGACTTCACCCAACCGTTCATCCTGCAGACCGATGCATCGGACTCCGGAATAGGGGCTGCCCTCGGGCAGAAGACCGACGATGGCGAGAAGGTGATCGCATATGCCAGCCGAACACTGCAGGGCGCCGAGATCAAGTATACCGTGGCTGAGAAGGAGTGTCTCGCAATCGTCTGGGGTGTATAGAAAATGCGGCCCTACCTGGAGGGATACCGGTTCACCATCGTTACCGATCATCAGGCCCTGCGCTACCTACACTCGATGCAGTCACCCTCAGGGCGCGTGGCCCGATGGGCGCTGGGGCTGCAGGCCTATTACTTCGAGGTAGTGTACCGAAAAGGGGCTTCTAACAAGGTGGCTGATTTCTTGTCCCGGTCTGCCACCGATACGACGGGTACCGAGGAAGAGATCTGCGCTACCGATACCGCGGGGCGCGCGAGGACAGACCCCTGGTACGACAAGAAGCGGGAAGCAGTTGAGCGAAACCCGGAGGCCTTTTCCGATTACCGGATCCGAGACGATCGTCTACAACGCCGCATCCCCGACTTGAGCCGCCCGTTCGAAGCGGGAACCGACTCAGAGTGGAAGCTGTGCGTGCCGTCCACGTTGCGTAACCGTGTTTTAGAGGAAAATCATGACGCGCCCACCGCAGGGCACCTGGGGGTGGCCAAGACATGCGCCCGCCTCGCCGGCAGCTATTATTGGCCTGCAATGTTCCGAGACGCCGCCAAATATGTCAAGGGATGTCAGCATTGCCAGCGCTTCAAGCCATCGCAGCAGAAGACTCCCGGACTCATGCAGCCGCCCCTGATTCACGGCCCGTGGGAAACCGTCTCTATTGACCTGGTTGGTCCCTTGCCCCGCACCTCGAAAGGGAACAACTACGCGGTAGTCGTGCAAGACCGGTTCACCAAGTGGATGGAGTGTCGCCCCATCCGAACCGCAACGTCCGCCCCGATCATCCGGATGCTTTTAGAGACCGTTGTGACGTTATGCCAGAAGAGCGCAACGTCGCAACGCCGTTAGCGTCGAATAATAATAAATTAATTAAAATTTATTAATATAAATTCGAAAATAATCAATTTGCAGGGAAACGAACGACATAAAAAGGTCAAATTATCAGAGTTTTTAGGTGTTTTTGAACAAATGGAGTAAACAAGATAAGGAAGCAGCTATAAATACACCGCAGAAGAATCAAGCAAGCAACAGACGGATTCCACTGCCTGTCGAACCTATGCCAGGGAGTTGAGCTGGTCTAGGTATACACCTATCCTATAACTAGGGAGTTGACCTAGTTATTCCCTAGTTAACATACTAGATTATGTTTATTATAAAGATCTCAGGAACATGGTTACAAGCGCGGTAAGGAGAGAAAAGTCGGCTTATCTTGCAGATCAATTAAAGAGTCGGGATTCCAAAAAGCTCTGGAGAACATTTAGATCATTTAACATTCAAAACAAAGAGAATTTAACAATTCCTGAAAGTTTGAGAAACCCTGAACAGCTCAATGATTACTTCATGTCAGTATTTAGTGCCTCAAATGCGTGTCCCGAAAAAACTAAATATTATAATACAAATAAATTCAATCCTGCTGTTCAATTCTCATTCAGACTGGCGACTGTTGAGGAGGTGAGTCACAAAGTTTTGAGCTTGAAGTCCAACGCGCTTGGTAGTGACAACGTCTCTGCTAAAATGCTGCAATTGTCTCTGAGTTCCACTTTGCCCTTTCTCACACATATCATTAACTGCTGTTTAGAGAGAGGATATTTTCCAAATATATGGAAATACTCTTTAATAAAACCACTGTCAAAAGTTGTTACCCCAGAAACTGTAAATGATTTTCGTCCGATAAGTATACTTCCATGTCTCTCGAAGGTTCTGGAAAAGATTGTCAATGAGCAGATTTATGAATTCGTAACTGCAAACAAGATTGTCACAGACAAACAATCAGGTTTTCGGAAAAGCTTTGGTACCACGACTCTGTTATTGGATATAACTGATAATATACTGAGATCGTTCGATAGAGGCATGGGAACAATCTTGACGCAGTTGGATTTTTCCAAGGCGTTTGACACAATAGATCACGAGTTATTATGTGCGAAGCTCAACTATTACGGCTTTGACACGATTTCAGTTGAATTTTTCAGGTCATATATTACTGGTAGGTATCAGAAAGTAGTCATAGATAATCAATCATCGACCTTTGCATGCGTTACATCTGGAGTTCCTCAAGGATCAGTACTTGGTCCCCTGCTTTTTTTAATATACACGGCAGATTTACATAAAAGTGTGAAGTATGTAAATATTCACTCTTTTGCTGACGACACACAAGTTTATTATTCTTTTGAACCATCCTTGTTAGCGAGTGCCGTTGATTATATGAATAATGACTTGTCTAGTATAGCGGAGTACTCCAGATGCCACAACTTAAAATTGAATATAAACAAATGTGTCTCAATGTATTTTTTCCGCAATTATCATCAAAACTTGGATATGATGGTGGACGATGCTCTGGAGGTTGACGGTCAAAGGATACCAGTTAGCAGGGTCTCCAGGAATCTAGGAGTTATATTTGATTGTCAACTTAGATTTAAAGAGTATGTTGCTTTACTGGTAAAGAAATCATACCTAGTACTTAGACACCTTTACAGAAATCGACACGTCCTGAGCTTATCCATGCGTAAGCTACTTTGTGAGTCTTTAGTTTTGTCCATCTTGAATTATGCTTTCAATCTTTACTATCCTTGCCTGGATCATGTTACGAGGTATAGACTCCAAAAGGTACAGAATTCATGTTGTAGATTCATTTACGGTTTGAGGAAGTATGATCATGTCTCTGGCAAAATAAATGAACTTCGCTGGCTTAATCTAGAAAATTATTTTAAATACCATATGGCGTCTCTAGTTTTCCGCATATTGTCGACTTCCACACCACCATATTTGAGACAAAAATTAGTATACCGTGGAGATGTACATGATGTAGCTATAAGACATCACTATAAGCTTACGCTTCCTAAATACAATTTGACCATGTTTAGTCGCTCTTTCACATATAATGCAGTTTGTATATATAATAGTTTACCATCAGATCTCATTAAAAGTTGTAGATCATTGCGTAATTTTAGAAAGCATCTCAGACTATCTCTGCTGGCTGATCAGGTGGGGTAGAATAGTATGTACACATAAGGTTGGGTAATATAAGGGGGGGGGGAGGGGGGGGGTTCTGTTATAGTAATGTTTTGGTTTTGAAATTGTTCTTGTGTGTGTAGCAAATTGATATTTTGTTCTCATTATCTTTGATTTGTCTTTGTGTTTTTTATACTTATTGTGATGAGGGGGTTAAGTAGAGTAGCAATAGCTAGACTTCGCCCCTTTATATTCTGTAAAGTTGGATTGTATATAACAAATTCAAAAAAAATAAAGGCACTTTATTATTATTATTATTATTATTATTATTCCTGGCCATTACTTTTTGCTTCTTCGGGAGTTGAGCGAAGAACGCGAAAGGTAAAACGGCTATCACCATTGACTGGGAGTTGACTGGTCAATATCATTCTATTCATAAACCCTAGGTCGAAGAGTTGATTCGATCTAACCCATCCTCGTAAGCTAAGGAGATGACTTAGCCTACAATCCTATTCTTCTCTGTATGAACCAGGACCCCCGTCATAAGAATAGACATATGAATGATACTTCTGAATTTATGATTGTTTGAATCAAACGTATATCTGTAAATATTATTCTCTATTAATTAAAGGGGGCGATTTGGATTAAATTGTATAAGTTGTGAATGAATGGGTGCTTGCTAATTTATAAAGATTGTTTTATTTTTGAGAAAGACGACTAACTGAATAGAATTACAGTAGTACGGGGTTATAAATATTTTCTTTCTTTATTCGTTACCAGAGGCGTTGACTCTGGTAGATTATATTATAAATTAATCTTGTGTTCCAGAACAGAAAGCCACGAGGCGAACAAGGATAATTTCGTTTCGTTTTCCACGCCAGTTCCTATAGGTAGTATTGTAGGTACTTCATACGCTGATATACCCCTGCGGCCGCCCGGCCGATCGCTCGGATCCTGCAATATAGCGATAGTGGCAGGAATCGCCTCTCCGTCTGTACCGTCACCGGGCTTATCGCTAGACCTGCATTTCTTATGCCATGAAAAAGTAGTCGGCGCTATCGTTGGTGCTGGCGACCTTGAAATAATAAATCGATACGATTTTATTATTCGTAGAATTGATACTTTGTTACAATTATTATTAATTATTGGGAAAAAATAAATATTTATAATTTGTTGTACGTTTGCGTATTAATACCTCCCTCCCTCACTATAAATCAGAAGGCAAATTAAAGCACCCGCAGACTGTCGGTCATTTCTAACAAATAATCCGACAGCTCGAAATAAAGGGGTGACACCGTGATAACAAAGTTCGGCTGTCCGAAAACCGTAATTTCGGACAACGGACGCCAGTTCGTCGGGAAGACCTTCGAAGAGTTCCTGGAAGACTGGGATATCAAGCACCGACTGACCCCAGTGTATTCGCCGCAGTGTAACCCCGTCGAACGCCAGAACCGTACGTTGAAGACCATGATCGCTCAATTCTGCGGAACCGACCACCGAAAATGGGACATGCGCATCCCCGAGCTGTCGATGGCGTACAATACGTCGAAGAACGAGACCACCGGATACACCCCCGCTTTTCTGAACATGGGGAGAGAGCTGCGAGTGCCGAGCATGGTGTTCCCGTCCGTTGGCAACACCGTCGACGACCAGTCCGAATATGACCTCGCCCCGCGGTTGCGGCGTCTGCAGGAGCTGCACGACCTCTATCAATTAGTCCGATTACATCAGAACCAGGCGAGTAACGACCAGAAAAGGCATTACGACCTGAGGCGCCGCGATTGGAGATGTCATGTGGGGGACAAGGTTATGCGAGTAGAGCATCATCTCTCGTCGGGGGAAAAAGGTTTTGCCGCAAAACTCGCGCCCAAGTTTTCCGGCCCGTACACCATTATAAAGGTAAGGTCTCCTGTAGTTTATGACCTGGAGGACGAGGCTGGCCGCCGCCTCCTTAGGATACACATCAAGGATCTCAAACCGTATACCGATTTCGCACCGAGGCAATCCGAGTAATACCCGTATGTGTCCCTCTTCCATCTCCACGGCGGTTTAACCCACGCAAATGACCCATTTAGTAAGTTTAACCTCCCACAGATAAGCATGGACAACGATCTCCCGAGAGGTTCTCTGTACGCCGACCCCGAGTGGCGGGCACCACCGTTCGCCAGGCACTATGCCGCGGGCTCCCTGCTGAGCGAGGGGACTTTCGGCTGCGTACGCGAATGTGTTCGACGCACGTACGGCACGACGGTCGTCGTCAAGATGGTCAGACGCCTCCCCGAGACCGAAGACGCGGTGTTAACCGAGCACCTGGCCGGAAACATCTTAAAGCACGTCAACATCACGCCGCTGATCGACGCCCATGTTCACCACCGTGAATCACCATGTCTTTATGGTGATGGAGCGGGCAGAGGCAGATCTACACCAACGCATCGCAGAACGAGGCGCCCTGGATGTGGAAGAGCTGGGGCGGGTCGCGGTGAGCCTGATGCGGGCCGTCCAATATTGTCACGGTCGAAGTTTCATCCACCGCGACGTAAAACCGGAGAACGTCCTATTGCGCGGTTCGGGACCGCACATGGAGGTCAAACTGGCAGACTTCGGGCAAGCGATTATCGCCCGGCCGACCCCTGCCCGATGGCACGGCCCCGCCGGGACTACAGGCTTCGCGGCGCCCGAACTAGTGGAAAAGCGACCATACGACCACCGAGTGGACGTCTGGTCCTGCGGGGCTACCGCACTGTACGCCGCCACCGCCGGGACGATTGTCGCCGGATTCACGCAGTCTCCATATTGGACCGTGTGGGGATGGGCCGCCGATGGACACCCGACCGGATCCGCAGAGGAAGAGCCCCCGGTCGCGATATGGATGCGTGAGATGCTGACAGACGACCCCGCCCTCCGTCCAAGTACCGTCGTCCACGTACCAATGCCCGACGACCAGCGAGCCGTCCGCTCTCCCGCTCCAGCCACGACTCCGAGTTGTTCCCAGGAGCCGCCGACCGCTACGCCTACCATTCCAAGGCCGCCGGGCGACTTGCCAGTGATGAGCCGGAGCTTGGAGGAGCTGTGGAAAAACACGCCACGTCCTCGGTGTGTCCGTGACCGCATCCGACGGCTCCGCCCCGCTGGTGCACGCACGGACGTAGTGGTCAAGGCGCGCGTGCAGACCGAGACGGGCCGTTTGGTTCACCTCCGAATCCCCGCCGACGAGTGAGCTCCGTAAGACGGGACCGTAATTGCGGTTGGCTAATATGTTGAGTCTGACCGAATGTTTTGTTTTTCAGATGTCAAATTCGGAGTTCGAGTTGACATACGAATTTAGCACCCCGCCCTCCAGCGGTCACACGTTCGACACCGAACCGCCGTCCCCCGAGCCCGGACCGCCCGTGAGCCGTTACACTGCGCAGGGGTACTCGTCACCCCCAGAACCCGCACCGACCCTTCTCGAGGATCGCCCGTCAGTTCGCCAACTCCGACCCGCGAACGTGCTCTGCTGGCGCTGCGGAGTAGTGGGCCATTACCGGAGCGCCTGTACGGGGGTGGCAAGGATGTTTTGCTCACGATGTAGGCGCGCGGATGTGTTGTCGCGGGACTGCCCATGCGCCGAGACTACCGGGAAGCCCAGTCGAGGAAAGGAATCCACAACACCAGAGGTGGCTCGAAGCGGCCGCTCGCTGAGACGCCCTGAGGCACATCGGAGGCCAGCAGTCAGGACGGCAGACAAGGCGGTGCAGTGCGAGCTCCTACGCGCACCAGACCGCCCGGCAGACCGAGATCTCCGGGAACTACTCAGCCTGCGTCGTTGTTACGTGTTGCCCCGAGACTACCGCCGCAGGACGAGCTCGCACGGAAGCGGGGCTACTCCGGAACCCAAGAGGAGGCGCGAACAGTGATGATTCAAGGCGCCGGACGTCCGCTATTTTGAGAGGTAAGGCACTGTGATGTGTTCTGGGGGACAGATTTAATTTGCGATCATGTTTTTTTTTATCGACCGTTGGTTGTGAGAGGCCGAGAAATTTAGTTTTTTTGTTTTTCCCGGGCTAACGCGCTGATAAAAACCTACGGTTTTTATTTCCGAAGTAGAGGGGGTGTAACGAAGTCGCATATTTTCGACTTCGTTTTTCATTATATAACATTCAGAAATTTAAATTCAATCGAAATGCAATAGTTAATTATCAAAATCATCTTAGTCAAATCCAGTTTCATGAAATAATCTATTTTTCATCCTCATTTTCATAATAGGTAATAATAATGAAAACGTAATTTTTATGAAAAGCCGAACAGTAATTATTATAATTTTAATAAATAGCATGAGTCCGTGAGCCGGCAACACGAATTTTATTTTTCATGAAAGTTTTGAGATTTTTTATACACGGAGTTGAAATTTATTGCCAACTGAATCGGTGCAGTTAGCGACCGTTTTTTGAAGCCTTTTCGAAATAATCAGGCGCACGGTACAGAAAAAGTGGCGTGCCCGTTTTTGCTTTGCGATAGCGGGTTCAGACAGATAGGAAGGGTATAAATATGGGTGCCGGGATTGTTAGCGTCCTCTTTCATTTTTCCGCCGTGTTCTACGTTAGTGCTATTGGGGTGCCGTTTATAGAAGCCACCGACCGACGTCTTCCGTACTAGCCGTAGCGAACCGTGCCGACGCGAATCATAGAAAGTCCCGAGTAATAGAAAGTTTAAAAGTCGCGATAATAGCGTAAGACCATTCCAGCCAAGTTTGTTTGAGTTTTTTTTTGCCGCCACACGATCGTGCCAGCCAATTGCCCGATACCCCCGATACCCAGATAGAAGGTAGGTGTTTCTATATAAATGTTATTCATTTCTGGTACCGCCGATTCAACCCTCCTATGCCTCCTGACCATTAATCGCCCCGAGATACACCAAGTAAATTTCCCCCTATTCTCCGAAGGCCATATAGCAGCGGGGTCACTAGCATCTCTAGCTGTAGGGTAAGCGGTGCAAGCGACCTCCCCTCGTGGCTGGGTAACCGGTGAATCAATTTTAACTTGTGCCTAGTACCTTTCCTGAAAGCGCCCGTCACCTCCTGGAACCCCGCCTCGACGTTCATGCGTTATCAATTAGAGCCGCCGGTCAGTTTCGATAGATAGGTACAGTTAGGTAATTTTTGGTCGTCCTCTCACGGGCCAAGTCCGATTTATTGCATTTAAATTTGATATTGATTGGTTGTCCTCCCAGGACACAGTGCCGCCTCACGGTGATTCTCATTCAAGTATCAGGAAACAAAACAATAACTTAGTTAAATACACGTCAGTGTCAAAAGATTTCATGCAGATTCAATTCTAACTGATTTTCTGCGTATTCAGCGTTTCTGTAACTCATTTTAAAATCAGTTAGAATTGAATCTGCATGAAATGAAATCTTTTTTGACACTGACGTGTATTTAATTAAGTTATTGTTTTGTTTCCTGCTCAATTTACTGTCAAAGGTGAGCCATCTTGTTAAAATTTACTTGAAATTTAGAAAGTTCCTGCGACGCATCACCTATTAGAAGGACGTTTATCTCGATAACGGTTCGCTCTATCGAAATAAATAAGGATACATTTTTTATGTAAAAAATGTCAAATAAAAAGAAAATTAACCTTAAAAAACTGTAAAATTATTATTTCTATTGTTTTCTTTCAAGTGAATGAGGGGGTTATGCCATCCCGAGGTCTATGTATGTGCTACTAAAGATTATGAAACACTATTCTAAACAGTCCAAAATAATACAAGATGAAACCAAAAATTATCAAAATCGGTCAATAAATAAAAAAGTTATTGCAAAAAATTGATTTTCAACCCTCAACTTCAACAGCTAATATCTTTGTAGGGGTGTCTCTGAGGAATTAATTTTATAGATATTTTTTCATTTATTTTTACGAAATTTACCCAAATCCGGGAGATTGCCCACATATTATGGGACACCCTGTATTTATATACCGTGTGTCCCCGGATAGGTGAAACGACTCTTATAAAAGACAAAAATTTTTTGATTTTAATTTTAATTTTTTGGGGTTCTGCCCTGCTTGGCTAAAGAATAACTTCTAACAAAATTTTAGTTTTGAAAAATCAAGCATGCCTTGGAAATTTCCAAGAAACCGGTTTTTCTGTTGAGTAAAGTGCCTTTTATGTGGTAAAAACGACAAAATGTTATTTGAAAAAGTTGTTCAGAATCAACATTTAGGTCCGTATACCAAATTTCAAAATCATAGGCCAACTTTGATCTTTTACATTTACTTTTATGTTTATTTCACAAATCAAAGAATTTAATTTGTAACAAAGACTGATATTGGCAAATTGCTATTGATATGGGTACAATTTGGTTTTTCCATGGCAGTCATTGTTACAAAATGAAATTCTTTGATTTGTGAAATAAAACATAAAAATAAATGAAAAAAATTGAAGTTGATCTATGATTTTGAAATTTGGTATGGGGACCTAAATGTTGATTCTGAACAACTTTTTCAAATAACATTTTGTCGTTTTTGCCACATAAAAGGCACTTTACTCAACAGAAAAACCGGTTTCTTGGAAATTTCCAAGGCATGCTTGATTTTTCAAAACTAAAATTTTGTTAGAAGTTATTCTTTAGCCAAGCAGGGCAGAAGCCCAAAAAATTAAAATTAAAATCAAAAAATTTTTGTCTTTTATAAGAGTCGTTTCACCTATCCGGGGACACACGGTATATGTAATAAGTTTTATTACTTCTATCTCTCTCTCTTATTGGGAACAATGAAATAAAGGCGTAATTGCGTTTCTCTGAAAAAATAAAAGGTTTTATTTACAAAATATTCCCTATAACAATAAACTTAATGAAAACTAAATTAATAATTAATTAAATTACTTATCAGAAAATAAAAGATTAATTCACCTGAAAAAATAAAAGAAACAACATTTAAAGCCTTTAATTCAGGTCTTGTTATTTCTCTATAAAAAGTTTATTTTTCACATCATTTCACTTCGACAGTCTGATCTGCACTGTACTGTTCCTCAGGTCGTCAGCACTATTCACTCCATGTATTTTCCTATCTGACCTACTTAAATCTCGAGCAAAGTCCGCTTTGCTCAAACTGCAAAACTGCAAACTTTTTACACAGCGGAAACTCCACTTATGAAATAGCGGCCTAAAGAAGAATGTAAATATCCAATATAATAAAAACCTTCTTGCGCATCAATCGCAGAAATAGTGTATTTTTATGCGATTCAATTATGAATATTTTCACCGCTTTTTAAATTATTGGCTTTCTGAAATTTTCCATAGTCATGTCATGTTAGCGTAGTGCTTTAATGTGAAAAATTTTCTGTGATAATTTCATTTCATTTCGTTTCAACACGTGCCTTAGAATGGATTTTTAAATTTAAAAATCAAAAAAATTGGCAAAATTTTACAATTTTGTCCCTTTTCCTATGCCCGCCACTGGCTAACTTTACTTGAAAAATACTATTTTTTACACTACCTTTAATAAATTCGGAAAAAACTGAAAGGAGAGTTTTGAAAACCGAAACTTTGAAATTTTAGAGGAATAAACATCATTTAAAAATATTCGAATATATCTCCGCCATTTTTATATTTGCTTCTTGAAATTTTTGAAGGTTAAATGCTATTAGTATAGTTGTCTACTATCAAAATTTCCGTTCTATTCCTTCAAAAATAAGCTCATGAATGTTTATAGAAATGTAGACATTTTTACCCTTTTCCTACCCACGCCTCTGGCTTATTAATAGAAATGATGCAAATTGTATTGCATTAGCTCAAATTTCAAATAAGTTTATTCCAATCTTGTTAATTTTGTTTAAAAGTTTTTGATCTTGCCTATTTAGGGGTTCAAAATCTAGCCATTTTCCAAAAACTGAAAAGGCCGCCATTTTGGAATGTCTTTACCTATTTTACTCAAATACAGTACCAGACGACTACTTGAGGGTATCTTACTACCAAAAAAATTTCAGCGCTCTAGATTGAAAACTTCGACCAGAAACCGTGCCTCACGGACGGTTTTTTTTCTGAAATTCGGAGGGACATCCTGTAGAAGTAACACAACTCTAGGAAAATGTTTTTTACGAAAATCAAACGTCAGCCCTAAGGTTTATAAGAGTAAAAAATTTCGTTCATTAATCTTGAAAGATGAAGCTACAGGAGCGTTTTTAAAAATTTAGAGAAATTAATTTAAAAAAAACATCATGTAAAAAAAAATCGAATATCTCCGCCATTTTTCTTATTTACTTTTTGAAATTCTCAAGGGTTGAAGTCTATTAGTATAGTTGTCTACTGTAAAAATTTCAGTTTAATTACTTCAAAAATGTGCTCATAAATTGTTGGAGAAATTTAGCCATTTTTACCCTTTTCCTACCCACGCCACTGGCTTATTAATAGAAAAAATACAAATTTTGTTGCATGAAATTAAATTTCAAGTCATTTACTTCCAATATTGTGAATTTGATATAAAACTCTTTTTCTATCTAGCTTATACAGGGGTTCAAAAAATAGTCCATTTTCCAAAAATTAAAATGGCCGCCATTTTGAAACGGCTCGATCGATTTTGCTCAAGTACAATACCAGACCACTCCTTGTGGATATCTTACTTCCACAAAAATTTCAGTCTCCTAGATTGAAAACTGCGACCTGAAATGAGGTGACAAAAACCGGATGTCTGGAACTTTGAAGGGACACCCTGTAGAAGTGATGGGACTTTTGGAAATTTTTTCAACGAAAATCTAACGTCATTCCAAAAATTTGCAAGAATCCGAAATTTCGTTCACTAATCTTGAAAGATAAAGCTACAGGAGCGTTTTGAAAATCGAAATTTCGCGATTTTGGAGAAATATATAAATATATATATATATAAATATTTGAAAATTAGGTAAAGGCAAGCGGTGTGTCGCAAATAAAAGGTATGATCCTTTTTTGTTAAACTCAATATATTTCGATCTTAATTTAAATCTTCATCAGGAGAACTGTACTTATAAGAAATCAATATTTTTTCAAAAAATCTTAAGATAAATACTTACAACAAATCATTTACCAATATGTTGATGATTTAATTCTTGCAATACCTGAAGAAAAATCAGATGAAATTTTATCAATTTTTAATATACAGGGTGGTCCAACTTAAAACGTCAGGACTTTACCAAACGATAGATAACGTTAAAATAATGCCAGTTTCTCTAATACACTTATAGCCGGGAAAGCTTTCTTTTCAAGATACAGGGTGTTGAAGTTTTGGGAAAAAAATAATGTTTTGCGAATATTGTCAAAACCGCTGCTTTAAAAAAATTAAAATATGGCACGCAGCATGAGCTAAGTATCTTTCATGATTTACGGCTTATGGTGATAAATTGCGAAAACCAGCGGCGGAGATATGGGTGTGCCATCGCCCCTTTTCAAAAAAAAAATTGACGCCACTGACTCTATGGCAAATTTAATAATACTATTCAATGCCCCATGCTTTTAAGAACAAAAAAGTACTCTCTAATTTTTTCACAAGACGCACCGTTTTCGAGATAATTCAGGTTTTCTTAGGTAATATCCGTAGCCATTTTAAGAATAACAGACAAATTCTAATCAAATAACTTTTACTTAAATAATTAAATAACAGAAATAAACAATACCTAACTAATGTAACAATTGTCAGTAACCATAGAGTCAGTGGCGTCAATTTTTTTTTTTTTTTAATGGGCGATGACACACCCATATCTCCGCCGCTGGTTTTCGCAATTTATCTCCATAAGCCGTAAATCATGAAAGATACTTATAGCTCCATGCTGCGTGCCAAATTTCAATTTTTTTAAAGCAGCCGTTTTGACAATATTCACAAAACATGATTTTTTTTTCCCAAAACTTCAACACCCTGTATCTTGAAAAGGAAGCTTTCCCGGCTATAAGTGTATTAGAGAAACTGGCATTATTTTAACGTTATCTATCGTTTGGTAAAGTCTTGACGTTTTAAGTTGGACCACCCTGTATATGACACACATATTAAGTTCACTATTGAAAAAGAAAACCAAAGATCTGTTCCTTTTTTAGATACAAAATTGATAAGAAGAGAAGATAATAAAATAATTCTAGATTGGTATAGAAAACCAACAAGTAGTGGAAGATACATTCATTTTCACTCATACCACAGTCATAAAATAAAAATGAATGTTATTTTAGGCCTAAAACAACGAGTAACTAGAATTACACATCAATCCTTAAGAGATAACGCACTAAGGAAAATTAGAGATCTCATGTTAGAAAATGGTTATCCTAAAAAGTACATTAACAAATTAATTTTTAACACACCTAATTTATCTAGTACCTTAACAACTACAGAAATTAACACCAATCAAACAAACTTACAAGTTACACAATTATTAATAAATCCTGACACCACACAGAATACGGTTAATAACATTAATAATAATCAGTTCAAATTCACTACTTTTCCTTACATTGAAAACTTAACACACAAAATTATAAAAATTTTTAAAGAAAATAATATAAAGTTTGCTCTTTATAATTACTTGACAAATAATACAATTTTTAATAAAAATAAAGATAAAATTCAAGTTTTAGATAGATCTAATTTAGTGTATAAAATTAATTGCTTGAATTGTAACTTATCATATATTGGACACACTTCTCAATTGTTAAAGCAAAGAGTATCTTTACATAAAAGTGACTCTAGACTTAGACCAAATAGATGCACGTTAGCCAACCATGTACATAATACTAACTGTGAAATGGATTTTGAAAATATTAAGATATTAGAAACAGAAAGTAATCTTTTTAAAAGACAATTTTTAGAAATGTGTCACATAAATGAAAATATCGATAACTGTATAAATTTAAAATCAGATATACAAAATTTAAATAGAATATATAGCTATATTTTGGACTTTGAAAAACACAAAAATTTTTCAAATAAATACCTAACGAACATATATAAAAATAACTGTTAAAGTAGTACTATTTAGATTCCTTTGTTTTAATTTTTGAGAAAATAATCCATTATTCACAATGTTAAAAAACTTCAAAACTTTTATGTCATAAAATATATCAAAAAATTTTTTTTCTAAATTCTCATCAAAATTATTCATAAATGTTGATATTTATAAATATTAAATGGTTTTTTGGCATAAATTTACAACACGAACTTTATTAACATTACCTTATGAAGATTTTTAGATTTTAAAGATGCTAATTTTATTTTGATCATTTGTTGTAAGTATTTATCTTAAGATTTTTTGAAAAAATATTGATTTCTTATAATTACAGTTCTCCTGATGAAGATCTAAATTAAGATCGAAATATATTGAGTTTAACAAAAAAGGATCATACCTTTTATTTGCGACACACCGCTTGCCTTTACCTAATTTTCAAATAATTAAAAATAACGGTGTTTTACTACATTCATAATATATATAAATATATATATAAATATATATATAAATATATATATATATATATCGTGGGCAGGTGAATTTTGGAAAACCACTTTTTCGTGATCTGGGGGTCATGATCGGTGGACATTTGATGAGTTTGGGTGATTTTCGAAAAGTGATGTCGTCCTCAATAGTGTATTTTTTTGTTAAAAAAATACACTAATAACAACCTAAAGAAAACTGATGACAGGAGTATATGAGTGTCCTTATTTTCTTTACATATATATTTATATATATATATATATATATTTCTCCAAAATCGCGAAATTTCGATTTTCAAAACGCTCCTGTAGCTTTATCTTTCAAGATTAGTGAATGAAATTTTGGATCCTTGTAAAGCTTTGGAACGACGTTAGATTTTCGTTGAAAAAAATTCCTAAAGTCGGGTTACTTCTACAGGGTGTCCTTTCAAAGTTCCCCAAATCCCGTTTTTGTCATCTCATTTCAGGTCGCAGTTTTCAATCTAGGGGACTGAAATTTTTGTGGGAGTAAGATATCTATAAGAACTGGTCTGGTATTGTACTTGAGCAAAATCGGCCGAGCCGTTTCAAAATGGCAGCCATTTGAATTTTCGGAAAATTTCCAATTTTTTGAGCCCCCGTATGAGCAAGATGGAAAAAAAACTTTGAAATCAAATCAACAGGATTTGAAGAAAATTATTGGAAATTTGAGTTAATGCAATAAAATTAGCATATTTTCCATTAATAAGCCAGTGTCGTGGGTAGGAAAAAGGGTGAAAATGTGTCAATTCTATAACCGTTTATGAGTCCATTTTTGAAGAAGTTGAACAAAAATTTCCCATTTTTTTTTTTGCTTTAACATATAATTTGATGTCTTAGCTTCAATTCGCCTCGATTAATGTAGCACTTTAAACGAAAAACAAAAAAGTTTTTCGCTTGTGCAAAATTAGCTTGCACTTATTAAATCGATGAAATGGTTCGCAATTTCTTTTTTATTTTTTTTCACATTCAATTATGAATGGTTCTAAAAATTAGAAGAGCAAACGCAACGACAATTAAATCACCTACATGCAGGTGAAAAAAGTATTCAAATTGGTTTTTTAATAACAAAGATACGACCAGTTTAAAAAATAAAATGTGTAGGTGTATAATAACCTGACGTACTACATATACCTATCTATCAGCACTACAAACTCGAAACCCACCGTGGTTCAGTTCATTACACGCATGTTTTATAAACTGTTGATGTGGGTTCGAAACCACGAGAAGATATAATTCTTTTTTTTTTTGGTAGGTAGGTGGGGAGTTTTCCCAAAAAAAAATCGGATTCTTTTTTCATTATATTCATTATAAAAAAAAAATGGGAAGAAAATATTTATTATTGAATCGCATAAAAATACACTATTTCTGCGATTGATGCGCAAGAAGGTTTTGCTTTTTGTACACGTTACGTAGGTGGATTTTTCTGTAAAATTAAACTTAGAATTTTTTCAGTAGGGTATAATAATCAGCAAGATAGTTTTGCTTTTTGCACACGTCACGTACGTGAATTTTTCTGTAAAATTAAACTTAGAATTTTCTTCCGTAGGTCACAATAACCGGAAAAATAGTTTTGCTTTTTGTACACGTTACGTACATGAATTTTTCTGTAAAATTTAACTTAGAATTTTCTTCCGTAGGTCGCAAGAACCGGAAAAATAGTTTTGCTTTTTGTACACGTTACGTGCGTGAATTTTTCCGTAAAATTAAACTTAGAATTTTTTTTGGTAGGACACAATAACCGGAAAAATAGTTTCGCTTTTTGTACACGTTACGTACATGAATTTTTCTGTAAAATTTAACTTAGAATTTTTTCCCGTAGGTCATAATAACCGGAAAAATAGTTTTGCTTTTTGTACACGTTACGTACATGAATTTTTCTGTAAAATTAAACTTAGAATTTTCTTCCGTAGGTCACAATAACCGGAAAAATAGTTTTGCTTTTTGTACACGTTACGTACATGAATTTTTCTGTAAAATTTAACTTAGAATTTTCTTCCGTAGGTCACGAGAACCGGAAAAATAGTTTTGCTTTTTGTACACGTTACGTACATGAATTTTTCTGTAAAATTTAACTTAGAATTTTCTTCCGTAGGTCACAAGAACCGGAAAAATAGTTTTGCTTTTTGTACACGTTACGTACGTTAATTTTTCCTTAAAATTAAACTTAGAATTTTTTTTGGTAGGTTGTAATAATCAGCAGAATATTTTTGCTTTTTGTACACGTTACGTACGTGGATATTTTCATAAATTTATGCTTGTAAAAATTTCCAGTAAACTGTAATAATTGTGGTAATAAATTTTTGTTCCCCGTAACGGCATTTAATTTTGGTGGCAAAATTCTGTGGATGTGATAGCGATTTATTTTATATCAATGAACAATAATTCAGGAAAATGTGGGCCTTTCTGTGTTTCCGAAATATTCCGCTCAATTGACCAAACGACCCGCCGTAAGTTAAGCGAGAGGGAGTATAAAGGTAAAGAACCCCCTCTCGCAGTAATTATAACAGCCAGTCGGACCCGCACCAGCACCAGCACCACCGAAGGAAATTCACTTCGCTTACATCTCCGTTCCACGGGAAGGTACAGAGAACGTTCAATAAGCGATTAAAGCCCGTTTTATTGAATACATCGTCTTCAGTGATAACTTCATCTGACCCCTGGCGTTTCCATTTCTCCATTGAGCTGACTTTTAGGGACAAGGATACGATAAACGTATCATTTGTGCGACTCAGGCAATTGGGAAATATTTAGCGAAAACTTTTTCCCCAGGGAGTAAACCCTTACTAAAAATCTGGCGCCCGAGCAATCCGCCTAACTCCATCTGCATTCGATCCGAGAATTTCCCAGCGAGCCCGAGAACGTCACAATATAAACATTTTGATTCAATCACAATTGATATATTTTTAGCAACCATTCCTTGCATCAACATTTTCGATTAGTATATTATCTTTTCTTTCATTTTTTGATTTACAAACACAAATTACAGCTGCTGCTAATTACAAATTTTTCTCATTGTCCGACGTCTCTACTCGACGAGAACTGCCCAATACTGCACGGCTGGATAGTGAGTGGCCGTATACAATTGTCTGCGAAGTTGTACAATTTCGTAGTACGATCCTGTCGTACTGCGCTGCAGTATAGTGAGTGGCCGGCTTTATGTAGCAAAAAAAGAAGAAGCTTGGAAGGCTATTAGGGAAACTTTCAACAGCTCGGCCGAATCCAGTATTAGAGACGTAAAACAGTTGAAAGTTTTATATGAGAATATTAAAAGGCAAATTCGAAAAAAATGTTACGGTAGGACATGTATGCATTCATGTTAAACCCTTTAGAATGATAATTATTTAAAGCTTAACCATCCTTATTTTTAGCAAAAAGAATACATAGAAAAAATACGCGCTGCGAAAGCTGCAGCAGCGGCCTTTAAGGTAATGGCTATTTTAATTTGAACGATAAATGAAAAGAGTATTTTATTTTAAAACTTGTTATTTAAAGTGTGAGATACTGAAAACGGGTGGGGGCAAAGCTGATGTCGCTGTGACAAATACCCAGGAGAAATTATTAGCCGAACTCCAAGGGCAAGTTCAGCCTCTCTCAAACCCTTTCGATCAAGCTGCGGAGTATTTCTGTAAATATGTTTCTAACTTCTTACATGTTACTTGTTACCTACTATAATAGTTTTTATAATTGATAGGCGAAGATGCTTTGATCGGTAGTGGTGCTTGTGATCCTGAGCCTGAGCAAGTTCCTGATTTAGATTGGGAATCTGAGCCCACACCTGCTGAATCCTTCGATGAACCCGCCCCCTTACCCACATCTGAATCCCAGCCCAAACCCAAGCCCGAGCCCCCAAAGCAGAAAAGGAGAGTTAAAAAATTTAAAAAACCTGTTTACACAGCAGAAATGTACAGAAAGCTGTATTTTAAACAAAAGTATCTTAATGCTGTAAACGATGGCAAAGATCAAAAAATTATTAACATGTTAACAATTAAAAAATTAAAATTAGAAATTAAAAAAATGAGTCCATAAGCATTCGTGTTTTATTAAATATAATTATTAATTTACTTTTATTCATAATAGTCCAGTCATTTGGTAGTTTTACCTGGAAAGTTTTCCGGGAGTTTTGAAAATTGGTGATTTTATAGATTTCGACGCGCTCTTTTCGAATTTCTACTTTGCCACCTCGTATCTTTGCCGCTCGCGCCGCCATATTGAAAAAATGGCGTCCAAAAACAGTTTTTTAACAATATCTTCTTTCCGACTCATTTACGATGAAAATATTTATGTAATAAATTTAACTAGAGAAAATTTCCTACAATTTATGTAGTAACCTTTATTTTTGTAGAATCAATAGTTTTTGCGTACGAGTGCCGCAAAGTCCACTCAAACATGCGTTTTGGCTAAATAACTTATTTAGACACCACCATGAGTAATTGGCGCGTTTTAATAGACCTTTCTCCCACGACAGCCGCAATGGGATCATCAGCTTCGTTGTAATCCTTTTGTTTCTCGATTTCGTCATATGTTTGCTCGAAAATAGTCTCTGTTTCTTCTTCTTCATCGCTATCTTCCAGTGTAATTTTCGAATTATCACACGTACCATTGCAATTCGTGCATATAACACTTTAATTCGTGCACTTTAATCCAGCCTTTCTGCATCCACGCACGCTCCCCGACATCCCTTTTTCCATTTCCATAGCCCTGCATTTTTTTCAACTCCATCCCACTGCAGCTGAACCTGGTGATAGGCTCGGAACTAATGTTGTCGTGCTGTTGCTTCTGTAGGTGGCAGCGATGTAATATTAAATTTATTTTTTATGCTGATTTTGTGAAGCATGTATATCTATAGTTGTTTAACGACATACTTTATATGCCAATGTTACCTCGACTGTTACCATACAATGCAAGGGGGAAGCGTTCCCCAGTTTCAGCAATGATCTCTGGATCAGCATTTTAGTTTTTGAATACCTAGACAAGCTCGTTTAAATCTCGTTTTTTCAGAGTACATTACCACATTTTATTTTTCCTTGATTAAAGTGTGCTGATGCTGTATCACAGCCACTGAAATTTTTCCTTTTTTTTGGTTTGAGAATGTATATGTACTTATGTTTGATCTACTTACATCTTCGCCGACAACTATTACGGAATCAAATGTAATGTAGATGAAATGTTGATTGCTGTATTGACTATTAGAGTATCCGCATCTTCCTTGGCTTTATTGACCATGAAGTTCGCAGCTTCAAATTTTATCTTCAACATTTCAATGAGGCGTTTCTTGTTTGCATCGTTGCCTAGGATTTATCTTGTGACACAGTTTTTAACATTTTTCGTTAAATATACGAAAAACACGTGTTGGTGTAGATGTATCTTGATTTGTGGCTCTCGTACGCTGAAACTATTGATTTTACGAAAAAAGATTATTACATAAATTGTAGGAAAGTTTCTCTAGTTTAATTTATTACATAAATATTTTCATTGTAAAATGAGGCGGAAAGAAGATATTGTTAAAAAACTGTTTTTGGACGCCATTTTTTCAATATGGCGGCGCGAGCGGCAAAGATACGAGGTGGCAAAGTAAAAATTCGGAAAGAGCATGTCAAAATCTATAAAATCACCAATTTTCAAAACTCCCGGAAAACTTTCCAGGTAACCCTCTTTTTTGAACACCAAATGACTGTACTATAACCAACAGAATCTTTTATTTATGTATTTATCAAACTTTGAAAATATCAATAAAACGTCTGATAGGAACTTTCAAATTTCTGATAAAATAAATAGTCAAATAATTCTAGTATTAATAAAATTTTGTATTGCATTTTTTTGTAAATAAGACTTTGAAAAAAATTTCACTCGAGGTTAAACACGCTAGGATCTCATGCTTTAATCTTTCTTTCTCATATCTTTTTGCATAATAATACACTTTTGCACAATTAATAACAAATATTTTATCAAGATTATTATCTATTAAATACAGTTGCTATTAAAGCGTTCCTGACTGAGTAATTTGCATTATTATGATGGCGATTTAAAAGTTCATTTTCGATCTCTTCACCATCATCGTAGATCTCTTCAATTTCATTTTCAAAAATGTCATTTTGTTGTTTGCAGATGTTATGCAACACCCCACAAGCTACAATAACTTCAGGGATAATTTCCAACTTAAGCCTTAAGCCTGACTGCAGACATGGAAACCTTCTCTTCAATACTCCGAAGAAGCGTTCAATACAATTTCTAGTCGAAATATGAGCTCGATTGTAAGCTTCTTCGCTTGGTCCTACAGGATGTAACAGTGGGGTTAACAAATAATTTTTACAGGCATAACCATTATCTCCGAGTAATAAACCATTCCCATAATGCATCACTTCAAATTCAGCAGGAAGAGGGGAATCATTGAATATAGTGCTGTCGTGCACGGACCCTGGCCAACGAGCTATCAAATGTCGCAAATTTAAATCAGCGTCACAGATTGCCTGAACATTGATGCTGAAATATTGCTTACGATTACGAAATAACTCTGCTCTGTCACCACCAGGAGATTGTATTTTAATATGGGTGCAGTCTATAGCGCCTACAATCCGAGGGAATCCAGCGATGCCGTAGAAACCAACTTTCACTTGAGAAATTTCAGCTTCCGAAGTTGGCATCTTGATGTATTCTCTAGACAATACTGCAATTTGTCTAGCGACCTTCTTAATTATGCGGCAAACAGTCGACTTATGAACATTAATGTGGTCACCAATCACACGTTGAAATGTTCCTGTGGCATAGAAACGGAGACAAATCAGTATTTGTGTTCTTGAGTCGATTGACTTATTTCTTCTAGTTAGTGGTTCCAGTTGTGCTCCAAATGTGTTTAGTAAGCCGTTGACTGTATTTTTAGTTAATCTGAATATCTCTTTAAATTCTTCTTCATCATACAATTCAAAGGGATTTGCTCTGTCTCGAAATAGTCTACTTTGAATTATTGGTGGTGGAAGTCTGTTCGGAGGTTCATTTTCCAAATCAGAGAGGTCTGATAAATCAGATTCCATTATATACTAATAGTAGTTCTTCATAAATTATTGATTTGTATCAGATTTTCATTAATTTTTACTACCTTTTGCAGTTCAACTGAATAAGATAAAAAGCTAACCTATAAAATGAATTTAACTAACAAATCACACTAAACTAATAATTAAAAGCAGTAATTTAACTTATAAATTGAATAAACTAGCTTAAATAAGATAATCAAATTGATTTTGCTGCAAAAATAATTTATATTTGGAATTTTTAAGATCAAGTGTCAAAATGATTACTCATTAATTGTCCAAAAACCTCCACTCACAATAATAAGCCAATAACGGTTTGTTAACGGCTTATCAACAGATAATAATCGTTTGGGCAACCCAAATTTGAGATGATTATCCGTTAACGGTTAATCATCACAGCAAACCGTTGCATTTTGATAAGAGAATGATGGTCCTTTAACGGATGATTATTGAGTTATTATCTGAAATGATTAACCGTTAACGGTTAATCATTTATGATAAGCGTTCAAGCAACCGGGCCTATGAGTTATAATATTTAAAAAAAATCCAATATGGTCTCCATAAGAAGAAAAAATAGGTATCGATTTTTCGCCATATTAATTGTTAGGACCCTTTTCAACAAGGAATACAAAAACAATTTTCGAGTCTCTAGCATTTTAAGATGGCGAAAAATCGTTTTCTTCTGAAAAGATGAAGCTTTCCCAGCTATAAGTGTATTAGAGAAACTGGCATTATTTTAACGTTATTTATCGTTTGGTGAAGTCCTGACGTTTTAAGTTGGACCACCCTGTATATTACCTCGACGAAAATGGTTAAATGAAGGTCATACAAAACCAAAAATATGGGTGGATGCAACGATCAAGAGCAAGTGTCAGGCATTCATTGAAGATTTATCCACAGGACTTAAAAATCGTTCAGGGAAAGGGAGAAGACTAGTAATATTACATGTAGGATATGAATCTGGTTTTGTGGGAGATGCACTGTTGGTTTTTAAAGGGAAAAAAAGCGGAGACTACCATGAGGAATGGTTTTCAAGACTTTTAAATAAATTGCCGGATAATGCCATTATTTTTATTGACAAAGCGTCATATCATAGTCGAAAAATGTAAAAAATCCTAATATCTTCGTCAAAGAAAGTTGATATGCAGGAATGGCTTCGATCCAAAAAAAATTATATGCGATGCAGATATGGTTCGTTCTGAATTATTATTTTTGATTCGTCAGCATAAGGACCAACATAATTTATATGTAACGGACGAATTGGCAAGAAATTGCAATAAAACTGTTTTAAGAATACTGCCTTACCACTGTGAGTTGCACCAATAGAGCTGATGATTTGGGCTTAAGTGAACAGTGAGGTAGCAGCGAAAAACAAAACTTTTAAATTGCAATAGGCCCAGCAACTATTCATAGAAGCACTTGCAAACGTTAGTCCTACTCACTGGAGACACTGCATTGAACATATTATTAAAGAAGAAGAAAAATGGGCAAATATAGATGGTATTGTTGATTTAATCGAAATCGAACCAATTATTATTTTACCCAACGATCATGATTCAGATTCTTTTTCATCTTGTAATGAAGTCGTGTAATTTCGCCTTCATTTTACAATAATTAGCAATTAGAAATAGATTCAATATTATGAAAACCCAATAATTATTATTTCCGATCGATCCTGTAAAATCAAAGACGCATTAAATTTTATAGTTGTTGTTTAAATTCACGAAGTTTTGAAATTTTTTATGCATTCGCAAATTTTGGTGGTACCTAATTCGGTGCATTTTAGAGTCAATTCATGACAGTAATCGACCAGAGTCAACGTAAAAACGCCGATTACCATTTTTTCTTCGCGATAGCCACCGAAAAATAAGATAGGGAGAGTATAAATACGGGCGGATTTTGAACGCTCAGTCTCTCTTTTTCTCCGACGACGTTCCCGCTAGTTGCTGTACCGTTGAAGTCAGAATAGAGTCCCGCTAAGAAATAAGTAAATTTTGAAGTGTTTAAAGAGCCCTAGTACAACTCGTAACCGTCGATCAACCGAAACCGAGGTAGGTGCCCGATTTGATTCTAATTAATTCGCCGTAGGTATCCTAATCCTGTTCATACCCGCTCTCCGGTTATTCCCGACGCCCATCGCCACCCTCGAAGGTCATAGAAAGGTCCGCTAGTACTTCTAGACGTAAGATAGGCAGTAAAAGCGGTTCCCCCTGTGACTGGGAAGCTGAGACCGGCGATTAACCCCGTACCTAATAGATCTCCATCATAACCAACTCTCCCAGATCTCTCACCACACCCCCGCACCATAATCCGTGTAGTTAGGTAACCATATCCCAATTAGAGGCATCTAGTCCTATGAATTCAATTACTATTTTGTCAAACTAGCCCCGTTGATCTCATTCACTCGCTCATGACCGTTGATCCCCGATAAAGCTTGATTTTTACCGCAGCCCTTCAGAGCATTAAGTCACCCTCCATAATTATTTGGGTTAGGGAAGTGTATATATTAATTTCATTGTTCATTTTTTTGCATTTAATCACCGTTATTTTACTATTCCGAGGGATATTAATTTATTTTTCTCGAATTGCGTTAACATTAATTTATTATTCGAAATAATATTATTTTATGTAAATAAAGCCTTGTTATTAATTATACCTGAACGAGTTCATCATTATTTCACACCGATCCTCATAATTATATTTTATTTAATGAACCTGCCATATCCCGAGATCCCCGCACCACCGCATTCTCATAAATAAGCCTCGCTCATCTGTGCCTACCGTCGGCCCCAGCACCAACACCAGTACCGTGTATCTGACGCTCCAACCGCCCGGCGACGGCGAGCCGAGCGCAACGGCACAGACCGCCGGCAGGAATACGTAGGTAGGTATCTCGACCGACTACCACCAGTACCAGCACCGATCTCGCATCAACTCGCTTGCAGCTCCGCTCTCATAAGGGAAGCCCGGCATTTCTTCGAGGGGGCGCCTAAAGACCGCTCTCCCGAACACCATTGTACCGGCGATAACTTCAAACGACCCCTGGCTTTTCTCTCTTCTTCACTGAGCTATCCTAGGGACCAAGATACGGCAACGTATCGTTTTATGTGACCTCAGGTAATTGGGAATACAAATTAGCGAGAAGAATTCCCCGGGGGAGCACACCTCCAGAAAAAAGCTGGCGCCCGAGCAACCCGTGGTAACACCGACGTAACCGTAACCGTGAAGATTCCCAGAAGCCGGAGTTCGTCACAATCTGAAGATAAAATGACCTGAGCTTTCACCTATTTTCTTTCAACTTTTCAAGATCTCTTATTAAAGAGATGAAACTCCAACTTCAGAAGCAAAGGAAAAACGCAAGAAATTCTAGTACAATTTCTCAAGTTTTTACTTTGGATAAACTGAAGACGACCATTAAGTCTTTAAAGAAAAGCAAAGCTGCTGGTTTTGATGGTGTTTGTTCAGATTTCTGGAAAAAGTTGGGTCGAGAAAAAGTTGGGGTTTTTCATTGAGCTGGTTATTACTTTTTTTTATCATATTCTCATTGCAGGAAAGCTGATTTTAGGAATGCGAAAATAATAGCAATCTTGAAACCATGAAAACTTGAAGATAACTTTTCTAGTTATAGGCCTTATATAAGATTTTGGAAAAATTACTCTATATGCGTACTTCCAATAATTGAAGATCATATTCCAATCGAACAAGGTGGATTTAGACCAAACAGGGACTGCTGTGATAAAGTTCAACTACACACTTTGAATGTGGTCCAATAAAAACTGAAAATTGGACCAGTTAGATCTTTCTGCTGCGTATGATACTGTTTGAAAGAATTAACTTATTATCCACAAATTATCTAAAACTATTAAAAAAATAATGTAAAATAAAAACTTTATCAATGATGTTATGTATTATATTATACTTGGTGCATTCGTAAAATTTATTTACTTAAATGTTACATTTGTCAAACATTTCCTAAAATAAAGTACTTTCAATCAATTTAATATGAATGTTAATAATAATAATTAGTACCCTTAATATTCTACCAAATATCTATAAATTATTCAATTTCATTCCATTTATATCCAGAAAATTATTCAGCACTGTAATACTGATATATGTAAATCACAATTATTTATTGTGATACTGTGAAACAAATTATTGACGTTGGGCGTCAATTGAAACGAACTATTTTACCCTTAGAGGGGAAAAATAGTCGTTAAGAGCATGAGACAGTAAAAGACAACAAGGGTCGTGGATTGAGCTGTCAGTCTAAGAGGGTCAACAAATAACAAGCGGGTCAGCAGAACAACAGGTACTCTTTATTTAAAAAAAGCTACAGTGGTAAATTTGGCCGCTCCTGCAGTAATACAAGTATGTGCCAATGGATCAGGTGCCCCCCGGTACGAGGAACAAGCTTAGCTGGTGGGAAACTTGATCTCAGGCACAACCAATGTGCTGCATTCTTGCTTGAAGTGAAAAACTTGCTTCCAGGAAAACTTGCGTCCGTAAGAAAAAGTTGCTTCCAGGAAAAAGTTGATTCCGGGAAAAAGTTGATTCCGGGAAAAAGTTGATTCCGGGAAAAAGTTGATTCCGGGAAAAAGCTGCAATTTCATAGGTATCAGAGACACTCTTGTATTAATGAACGATCCGATCGAGTCTGCTTGCCAAGGGTACATAAAATTATGTCCCGTCCTCAAGACAAAATGAGATCAAAATGTGATCTCGAAATTTTACATGCGGAGCGAAACTCGATCGGATTTAAAAGCTGTAATTATAAATAGCATACTGAATTAAGAAAATATGATCTGTATAATTCCAGCACAATTAAATAAACCATTTTACGACACTCACCAAGCCAAAAATGTGGGTGATGTTTCCAATATTTGAACAATAAATTCACGACGCCATTAGGTGAATTATTCGCGACAGGTGTTTTGCGTGAACCTTCTCCAAGCGAATTTTCAGGAGAGAAGGAAAGGTGAGATCTCAGGTATCGGCGTACCGGATTGGAACTCGACAGTCTAGGTCGACGAAACTCGAGGCCTCCAGCCGGCCGTGTTTGCACCGCACTAAAAGCCACCATCACTCACTTATGCGACGCGCGCACCGCGGTTGTCTCCGGGTCGCTGGCATTTAGCCAGTACGTACAAAATGTACGTTACAACTGCTGTAAAATCTCTCCTGAAAAGTAGACTTCCTACACCGAAGACAAGTCATATCTTCCTTATTAATAATTATTGTTTCAATTTAAATTTGCCTCCAAAAAAAATCTGATGACTTTTAGTGGTGTAAATGATACTTTGTAGTTTACTCCTCCTAGTTTAAAAAATGAGGCATAGTTTGCTAATTTAACCGACTTTCTAGCTCCAATAATAATGAAGTTAGCAATGGTGAACAGATAACTTCAGTCACGCAGTATACAATTTTCTAATTACTTAGTTTCATTGCTGGAAAGTTATTAACATAAACAACATGTAGTTTCTAGATTTGTAAATATGTAGTCTATAAGACAGATTTTGTCTTAGTTATCAAGAAGACGCAAAGCAACAGGCGGTGTTTTACTTTTGGTTTTGAATTGACTGCATACGTTGAATTCAACACAATGACTCGCGAACTTAGATGCAGCCCAGAAGTCATGCTGCAAACATTGTAGCGTTATCAAGTGCTCGATGCAGAAGGCATGCTTATCAGTCGAGGCATAGAAGAGTGAAGTGAAACAGCAGCATCTACTGGAACTGCAATTCAGGGGGACACGTTGAACTATTATGTATATTAGGATGAACAAGTTTATTCTACTAAGCAATTTGACAGTGCTCTTCAACGTTCCGGAACGATTGTCAATTAGTGCTTACACATCTACAGAAACGGTACAGGATTCAACGATTTCAAATGGATTTGTGAAAGATTCGCTATATGAAATAGTGTTAACTGAGAGAAACCAACCAAAGCCTCTTCTGTGTGCCCCAAAATTTTTAGTTCAATCATCATTGAAGCCGATAAATGGAATACCGTGAATCCAGTTTTAATATTCAATGGAAAAATCCCGACGGTGAAGTTAGCACTTAGACCAGGCTCGACTACACTTGTGGCTGACTCAATATACGATAAGTTCCACGTTATCCTGCATTTTTACAACAAAAATAGGACGCATTTGTACCAAAAATGTTTTAACGGGAAAATGCAAAGAATGTGGCGCTTCATTGGAAGGGCATTGCCTGACTCATTCCGAAGAAAATACAGGCATTACCATATCTGTGACTGTAATCGATACGCGAGGAATTCCACATAATATGAGGATACATTAGTCGGGGAAAAAAGAGAAGTTGGAACACAATTGCTAATGAAAAAACCTGCTCTATGACTTCACGAGGAAGCACGGAAAATGAATTTTGGTGATCCGATGGCTCCATACATACCTTGGAAAGTAACTTTGAGGAAGTGCAAGGAGGAAGCACTCGTCAAAGAATTAAACATAGAGAGAAGTGAGGATCTTGTAACATCTTTGCAAAAGATGAGTTTCGATGGCGAGTATTCGGATTCCATTAAATATATTGCAGTGCAGCTCAGAAATTCGCATGCATGTACTGGACTCAATTACAAATTTATAATTATAAAGATTCCAGAAGATTTTTAAAAATCGAAGTGGACCAACACGAAGTATTGCGAAAACTCAAAAAAATCCCACTGGTGACTCGACTGTAAGCTATTTATATCAAATAGTTCAATAGAGCGAAACCGGTATTGCTCCCATGGCTCAAATGATATCCGAAAAACATGACACCAAAGCGATCACCTATTGGCTACGAGCATTTCTTAAAGAAGCGTCAACTCCGGACGAGGCGGTATGAGATTTTTCGACGGCACTGTCAAATGCTATGACCTTGGCTTTCAATAAAAAGCCATTGAAAGATTACCAACCAATATTATAAAGGCTCATTAGGCTAACGGGCAGGTTTCTGTGCTTGTTTTTGAAGCTAATATCGACGTTAAATGACTTTTATTAACATTTTTGTGATTACTTTCATGTCAAGAATAAGATATATTTAAAAAAATTCACTTAGCCTCGATACCTTTTTCAGAAATGGCCACAGAAATCTGCCCGTTAACTTAATGAGCCTTTATAATATTGGCTGTTAGTCTTTCGAATACTTAACAACATTAAACTGCAGCACCCCTTATTGACATCAGGATAGACATCGGTCACCTTATGAATATCATTTGTAAAAAAAGCTTCTTTGAGAAGAAACTTCCTGCTGTGAGGATTTTTACCGCAGATTTGCTGTCAATTTGCAATGACTTGAAGTCATTTAAAAAACCGGATGGATATTTTCATTGTCGCACTCAGTGAATGTGATGGTCAAGACAATGCCGGGAATGACCTCGCCAGCTACAAAAAAAGCTGCTAAGCAAAATGAAAAAAATCACCATAAATGACGAAGATACAATCGACTTTGAGAGTTTCGATGGCTGTGATGACAAAGAAGTTGTTAGAGAAATCAGTGGATTTTAGAAAACACTTAGTACTGACCATACTAGTTGAAAACTAGATGATTATAAACAAAATAAGGGCTTGCGGTCACTCTTGTTTGGGGCATCAAAAATGAAAGATCTCTTATGCATGTGTAAAGAAGTCGTGTTACCCCGACTCCATCTATTCATGTTATTTCATTTTTTCCATTATTACAGAAATAGGGATGATTAGGTAGATACGTTGAATCGGCCAGGTACTAATTATTTTTCTTAAATTCATTTATTATTATAATTTTTTATGCACATGCTAATTTTTAAAGTAACTGAATCGAGGCAGTTGGCTTCAAATTCAAGCAAGTTATCGACCACTATCGCATCATAAAAACGCCGAAATGCACCGGGCCGCAGATAGCAGTTTAAATTAATCTTTTTTACGGAGAAAATCGTTCTCGAAAATTTCTATCTGACCAGGAACCGATAGTGGTCGCTATATAAACCGGGGCCGTGATTTGAAAAATGAATTCCGAATTCTGATCGCCGGTCGTGAAGACGTATTGCCGAATAAACCGCCGCATCCAATCCGCACCCGTGCATCAGTTTAGGTACCTACCAGGAAGTATCAATAGTTCCTCATTTTCGCCTATTTTACGTTGTTTACTTTGACGCGAGTGGTCAATTGTTAGTCCGGGAGTAGTGTAGACAAATACCTAGTGACGAGCCTAGACCTGTTGCTGCATAACCAAAGGTAAGTGCTGTTGGAATTATCATATTACTGCTGCGGTCAATATTTTTCTCTTCTCACGCCCATCGCTCCGGTCCTCATCAAACCGTCTCCTCCTTCCGTTGTTGGTAACAAAGGCTCCGCTCCTAGTTCACGGTCCATCGCCTGGCATAGCAAGAGTGGATCAGTGCACCGGGAGTGGCGTCTGGTACCCGCGGAACAACGGGCTCCCTCAATAACCCCTTCATTTCCACGTTGTGAGCAACAAGGATTTCGCTCCTGGTTCACGGTCCATCGCCTGGCATAGCAAGGGTGGATCAGTGTGCCGGGGGTGGCGTCTGGTGCTCGCGGAACAGCGTATCCCGCCAAAATTGTGCCGATTCCCCTCCGAATGCGTTGTTGAGATCATTGTAGCCGCACTCCTCACATAACCGCCGAGAACAGCCCGCGTAGTCATTTTTTTACGTCTAACCCGACCCAGGCCGTTTTTAGCCGCCCGCTCGTCATTCCGACGTGCATACTCATTAGTCGCAACCAACCCTCACGTACCGCTGTGCCCCGTGACCGATTTGTTATTATTTATTTATACCGATTTATGATTACTGCTCATCATTGTATACCTACTCCAATAAATTAATAATAAAAATTGTTAAGTTGAATCCTGTCGTGTTAATGTTCATCCGTTCTTCATAAATTAATTGACCGACGATCACTCGCTACAGCTTGGCTCCTCGGAGGTGTCAATGCTTTCGGAAAGCGATTAAAGCCCGCTTTGCCGAACACAATTATTTTAGGGTGGTAACCTCAACCGACCCCTGGCACTTTCCGTTTCTCCACAGAGCTACCCCTGGGACAAGGGTACTATAGCAGTACCATTGTAATTGCGACTCAGGTGAGTGGAAGATTTGGCGAGAATATCTTCCCAAGGGAGTAAACCCTCAGTAAAAATCTGGCGCCCGAGGAATCCGTCCGATCTCCAGGCGATTCCGGACCAGCGAAACGCCACGAACGACTCTCAGACGGAGTCGTAGTTACACATGATTCTCTATATTTCGACTTATTCCAAGTCTTTTTCAGGAATCTACAAATCAATTGCAGCCTACTTAGTAATAAATCTGAACTATACAACAAATTACTTTCTCTACTTACAGAAATGATCAACTTGTCTAAGCTATGTCTTATGAACATCAGAGTTTACTTATTATCCAGGCATTCAGTTCCTCTGTCTAGGTTTTAATAGGTAAGTACATAGTTACATCTTGTAAAAAAAATATTGAGTTCCCAGTAGGGAACACACTTGAACATTACACAGTCTAAAACACACACACACTTTACATTTGAAATTTTATGAATAAAATTAAAACACATGTTAAAGCCCGCTTTGCCGAACACAATTATTTTAACCTTGTCTGTTAAAACTTAAAATTTCTCAAAATTCTCATTTCATCTTCAAGTCACCGAGAATCGAACTCAGTCCGCCGGGTCCATTGATTCAGCAGACCGCCCACTGAACCACTCGGCCACCGGTGTGCTCTCAGTTGAGCTTTGGTTACTTTTATAAGTGAGTGACATCTGACTTGTTGTGAATTATCTACATATTTTTTGGTATTTTCTTTACATAAACTTCAGCTACTTGTTACTTTTTCCAAGTGAGTGACATCTGACATATGACTTGTGAATTACATACTTTTGGTCCTTTGTTTATCAAAAATTTAGTTGTTTATAGCAGTGTATGTCTGGTTGTCTTACCTTCGTGGGCAGGTATCCCCGAAGTAACCCCTCCTTGATTGTCTAGTACTGTTTTTCAAGATTTATCTAGATGTAAGGAAGTAGAGCTACATGCAATATCTCACAAAAGTATCCTACTGAAGGCACTATTACATTGTTGGAAATCTCGGTAATATATTTTTTTTTAATTTTGAAAATTGTAAGCAGTCAACCCGAAAATAAGTGAAACAAACATCAAACATGCGATTACACAAGTGACTACAAATCCTTATGATTATGCTTGGTCCAGCACCGGAACAACTTGTCCAGTTTCTCTCTCTTTTAAGTGCGATTTAAAGTTTTTACTGAATAGATAGCAGTAAATTTTATTTAGGCCATCTATGTCTGTTTTTGAATTGAAACATGGAGTTTCATTAATGTAGCACATCTCTAAAAAGGCTATTTTTTCTCTGGTTTTTCAAAGGCAAGGCTTTTAGTGTTTTCATAGTCCATCTCATGATGGAGCTCATTTACATGTTGTGCAAGTGCACATCTGTTTTTTTCAAGTCTGGAGTCGCTCCTGTGCTGTACCAACCTACTTTTAAGGTATTGTGAGGTTTGACCCACATATGATAAATCACAGTTCTTACACTTTATTTGATAAACCAGATCAGACTTGACAGAGTCCGGGATGTCTCAGTGGAACTCCTTCTTTATGTTTTTTTGGCATGCCATAAAAAGTGGGTGGTATTGCCATGTAAGTTTTCAGTTTTTTCTGGTCTCTTCTGTGATGTAATTTCACTCCACCAGCTTTTCAATACTGTTGTTGTTTTCTCTTTGTATTTTCATTGTTGGATCTGTGCCGAGTGTCGTATACTTCTGTAGTCTGTAGGAGTTTTTTCTAGTTTTTGTTTATAGTCTTAAAATCTTTGCACTGAATTTTGAATCATGTATATGGCTGGGTTAATACTTATATATGGCTGGGTTAGTGCCAACGCATTGCTTACCCTTAGTCAGCATTATTGCAAGGTCGGTACCGGGCTGGGTTACCGTCTTGTTATTAAACATTATTTATGTGTGTCAGTATAATATTACAAATACTACTTGTTTTCATAACAAGATCCATAACAAGGTGATTAATTGCCTTTAAAATATTTACTTATTGAAAGTAAGATTTCCTTGCTAATAATCTTAACTGGTCCATGACACCTATCCATAACATGTCACTGATACAAATGGATAAGTTTTTAGTTCCACTAATCACCAAGAGATGAGATATTTTATATGATTTTCAAATGTAGGTACTGTGAACATTTGAAAATGCTAAAAATGCTAAATTTGCTGTTATTGCTTGCATAGTATTGACAAAACTTGATATTAAAATGCAACTAAAACTAACTTTACAAAATAAAGGGGTTAATATTTTAGTTAACTTCGTAACACGTATGTTATATTGTATTTTATTTATTTATTTATTTATTTAGAGCACATAAAAAACTATTACTATTGTATAAAGTTATAAATAACAAAACATAATTAATAAACATCTACAGAAATCCTTACACATTTTCTACAAAGCTTCAAATAATCAGTAGTTCACAATGCGGTAACAGTAATACTGCAAGGAGGTATTATAATACCTGTACGTAGTAGTGGCCTGAGTACACACAGTGTATATGTTATAGGTAATGTGTATAGTGCAGGGATTCTATACAATACCTAGGCAATGTATACAATACCGGGATCGTTCAGGCAATGTATGAAATGATTTTAATTTCTTAAACTATTTCATACTTTACCTAGGTAATGTATACAATGCCTAGGCATTGTATAGAATGCCCGTTGAACCATGGGCAATGTATGAAATAGAGTGTTTAAACAATTAAGTAGGTATACATGTTTTACAAATTGGTCAGGTCAGGTCAGGTCAGGTCATTTACTTTGAATGTCCCTTGAGATAATGATGTCAACAATCAGGAAAGCGTTATTCACGTACCTAACTGCATAGGTAATGGAAGTACATATACCTGTTGTAATAACTGGTGCCTACCTACTTATTTAACAAAAATAAATAAATAAACTTGACTACCTTATACCTATACGAATATATGAATTATTGGAGGACAAATTAAGTTTAGCCCTTAGTAGTAGGGTGCACGTTTCGATGCCCGTTGTCGTTCATTATACACATTGCCTGATGGGCTTCTGGTATTCTATACAATACCTAGGCAATGTATTCGACATGATTTGACATGATTTCGACCCGCCTTGAAGTCCGCTTATCACCATTGGTCTATGTAAGGTCACTCATGAATCACCCTGTATACCATATAGGGTGTCCCAGCTTATTCGAAGCGGTCTCTGTAGGCCAAACGATTGATTTTTTCCAAAAAAATTTTGCAAATTCAAGTACAGGATCACAATGGCCATAATTTAAAATTATTTTGGAGTATACAGAGTGTCCCATATGACAGTGGCATATCAAAGTTATGTTTTTTTAAATGGAATGCTTCTATGTTATTGCATTTTTAGATTGTATGAGAAGAGAAAATAGGATTGGCTTTTACAGTTGGTGTTTAAATTCAAAAGTTTTTGAGTTATAAACAAGTGAAAATCGTCATTTTTCAAGTTCAATGCCCTGTACAATGAAAACGGTTCAAGATAGAGAAAAACGGCTTACATGTCCCTATTTTAACTTTTTATGTACTATCCTATGGTATAGAAAAATTTGTACTTTCTTTGATTTTTTTATTTGGCGACGCGTGGAGAAATCTCAGAATTTTTCAAATTTTTTATCACCCTGTATAAACATTTCATCTACATGATAGGATAGTACATGAAAAAGTAAAATAGGGACATGTAAGCCGTTTTTCTCTATCTTCAGCCGTTGTCGTTGTACAGGGCCTTGAACTTGAAAAATGACGATTTTCACTTGTTTATAACTCAAAAACTTCTGAATTTAAACACCAACTGTAAAAGCCAATCTTATTTTCTCTTCTCAGACAATCTAAAAATGCAATAACATAGGAGCATTCCATTTAAAAAAACATAACTTTGATATGCCACTGTCATATGGGACACTCTGTGTACTCCAAAATAATTTTAAATTATGGCCATTGTGATCCTGTACTTGAATTTTCAAAAAGTTTTTTGAAAAAGTCTATCGCTTAGCCTACAGAGACCGCTTCGAATAAGCTGTAAGTATAAAAGGTAATTTAAATAAATAAGTAACAACAGGAGAGAAAAAAAAAAGAAGAAGAAAAGAAGGAAAAACATAAACTAAAAATTACAAAGAAGAATAAAAAAACAATAAATAACAACATTAAGCAATTAATCATAGTTCTCTTATTTATTCTGCTTGATCCATTGTGCCAATTTTTTTTGAAGACTACGGCGATTTTTACCGTCTATAGTTTTCATAGTAGCTGCCAGTTCATTGCAGTATCGTAATATGTTATATTATTTAATTTATAACCTATAAGAATTATAAGATAAATAACAAGACATTAGTTTGCATTTCACATGTAACCTTCCTGGTTATTAATCACATAACAATTAAGACATCCCGGACTCTAGAACTACCATTTTCGAGTCATTGGAATATCTTTCCAGGACCACCGCAGTTCCTTAGCAGATTAGCAGACCAAAGCAGAGGTCCACAACAACAAGAAACTGCATCGTCATCAATGGAGGTGTTAATGTAAGTCGATTAATTTTTAATGTGTTACAAAAGTAGAAGAAAAGGTTGCTAAAATTACTGAAATAAAAAAAAGTTGAGGTAGAGGAAAATAATCATATTGATGTCTAGTTCTGATGTGTATTTTTGATTAAAGTTTGAAAATTCATACAAGTTTTAAGTCAACTTGTATGAGTTTATTGATAATGCTAAGAGGCTATAAGATGATCAATGATGCAAATAAACCTTTATTGTTTACAAAATGATGTACAAAAGGTGGTCATAGTACCTTTCAGTGTTCAACATATCATAACACCTCTAATTTTACTAATTTACTAATGGCGATGATTTACTAATAGCGATCACATTAGGAACTCAAATAATCCTGCCGCAGCGTCATTATCATTTAAACCTCATTTCAATAACCCTTCACCTCAACCCATTTACGGACCCTTTCAAAATTTTCTAGAAAGCAACGTCACTGGACAAAAATTCTGCAATTATTGCAAAAAGGGTGGCAATGTAATAATTGCTGAATGTAGGAACGCAAATATAATAGTTATAGGATAGGCAAAAAACTGATAATTTTGGAACGAGGCACAATCCATCTTTATCATTTTCTAACCAAATTAATTCCAATATGAAAAACCTAGAAGGTCTTTCTTTAAACAATTACGCTCCGAAGAAGGCTAACATGTCAAGGAGCACGAACAGATTTCAGGCCAAATTTCCATCGTCGAATTAAACAATACTGCAGCGATCGTTCGGTTCCAAATCGCTCAACTTCAAAATAAAATACCTACATTTTTGCTACACCCGGGTATTGATAACTTAAATATTTTTATATCTCATTAACACATACCAAAATTGAAAAAAATATTCAAACTACTTTCCGAGACAATAAAAAATAACCCTAAAAAAACAAAAATTCAACACCCTGTAGCAAAAAATTCAAGCCATTCCGGACATTATGTTGATAAAAACTTTTCTTCATAAAATGACATGAGGAATCACAACCTGCAATATCAGCATGTTATTAAGGAACACCTGTATAGGTCATTTCAAATAAGTAAATAAGCAGTACCTATTATTTGGTTGCAATGTCAATTTAATAAATTAATCGATCAATTGACGTTTTCAAATTTGGGGTGTCTGCTTTTCGTGCAAATTTTTAAAGGTGATAGAGAACGAGCTAAATGATGGAGAGTGAAATAATGCCGAAAACTATCCCTGATCGTTTTGGTGATGAGCAATTCACAATATTTGACTCAGTATTTTTGATCAACAATTTAAAAGATGAAGAGGATAGCCTGAAAGGTATCAAATGAAGAGATGCCGTGAATACCGTATGCTAATGGTTGAAATCTTACACTAATGCTTTTTATTTGTTGCACCGAACCTAATTTCATACTGTTCACTTTAAAAAAAATATAGTATACCATTATTTATGTGGAACTGCCGCTTTTCCGTACCATAAGTTTAATTAGTTTATTAATTTTACTGAAAAGAAAATGCCAGTTTTTAAGTAAGGTAACGAAAATATGGATATAGAAGGAATATCCTACTATCTATATTATAAAGAACTTAATGTTTTATGCCATATTAGTTTTAGCATGTTTTATAGTGAAATGGATCGCACCTAGGTAGGATTATAAGGAAAATATTTCCTTCGCCTCATTAAATCAGCTCAGACCGAAAAAGCAAATAGTGCGAGATTAGGTACGTAAATACCTGAAGGTAAAATTGTTAGAAAATTCAAACACAGCCACCCGCCGTTACATCAAGTAAACGATCCCGCCAGCACATTAAATATTCATAAAACAAAATCGCTCCAGCTAGCCACAATTCAGTCCTTCGAGAAAGCGGCAACGGCGAGGGCAAACCTTTGCCAGATGTTAGGGCAGACACTGTCGGTCCGCGTGACGAAATAATAGGTGACCTACATACAAGAACGGATGGAAAGAAACAGACCGTGTGAAGGAATGTGAAATCAGAATTTAAACAATAAGCCTTCGCAGAGACAATGGTATCTCGTGGGATATCATACCTACGAGAATGAAAAGTTCATCAATCGGTAGGGCGAATTAATAAACCCCAATAGCCGGAAAAGCACCCCGGTACCTAGGCGGCAAGTAAAGGAAAACGCGAAGTGAAAGTTGTGTCGGTGTAATTATAATAACTAGACACAATGAGAAGTACCTAAACGCGTTGACCGATTTGAAGGAAAATTTAGATAGTGCAGGTTTAGGAAAATTCAGTGAGATAGCCGCGAGGCCAAATCGCTAAGTCCAGTAATCAGGAAACTACGATTAAGGACTAAATCACGGCAGCAGAGAAGAGTCAATAAGGTTCATTATTGCGCGGTGTTTAGAAATCGGGCGACTGCTTCTATAAAAGCAGACGTCCTGCCGCTGCTCCAGGCAGATGCGATCAGCTTTCGAGCAGGTCACGTCTGACTCCATAACCCTTTGGCGTAAACCCGACGAGAAGGCGTTTAGTGAACTCTCGGTCGCCCAATCCTTATCTAAACCAAACCCTTTGGACGTAAACCCGACGAGAAGGCGTTTAGTGAACTCTCGGTCGCCCAATCCTTATCTAAACCCAACCCTTTGGACGTAAACCCGACGAGAAGGCGTTTAGCGAACTCTCGGTCGCCCAATTCTTATCTAAACTTTACCCATATCAATTTGCATCTCTCCTCTAAACAACTCAAACTTCGCAGTTGGCAAACTCTCTTCACAACAAAATCCACATCGATAAATAATTAGACAGATTCGCCCAATCCATGAGTGCAGGTCCCATTTTAAATCAGACACAATAATCAACTAGGTATTAGGCGGCACCACAGTAGGTACCTACGCGATTACGTCAATAATTAGAAATAAAACAAGTTAGGCAGGAAACAGGAATAAATAATTACATATTCACGCATAGGAAATTGAGATAGAGCTAGGAGCGAAAATAGACCCAGATCAGAGATTAATAATCTGTAAACAAAACGGCCCATGATTCAATCATCCTATTCTTCGAAGAGTCCGAGTTTTTATTTAGCGCAGATGGTTAGGCAGGAAGCAGTCCCTTTAAAAACGATTTAGAAAGTGAAAGGAGTTTCTCGCCATTATATGACACCATAAATAAAGATCACATAGCAGAGCACCCCCGGTTAGCACAGGTCCAGATAGAACAGGGCAGCGTTGTCAGATGTAGCATCCGCTGCTTCACAAATATTATCAGGAAATACTAATTCCATTACAACCCCAATTAGGAGTTAAAATAGGTAATCGATTAAAACCCGGGGGAGGCATTCACCTCGATGTCCAGGTGAAGACCTCCGTTGTACCGGAAAGTGAAAATCGTGGAACGCAACGGGGTAAAAAGCACCCGCAGTTGTAGTATAGGCAATTCCGCAAATAGGAATTCAAAGCAACCAAAACCAAATTAGTCTCGAGTATGTGAAAAGCCATTCAAAATCAATCAAAACCAAGACTCCTTTAGCACATCATACGAATGTCAACTTCAATCAAAATTTAAAAACAAACTCCGCAGAAAATTGCTATAAAATGTTATTGCCAGTCTGGACTGAGTTATCTGCTTTCTACACAGGTGTTAGGGGTAAAAACCTGGACCACGGTGAAATCGATGGTTGGTCTCGATTATAGAACCCACCGGCTCCAATATAGGTACTCATAAAAATTCCAGCATTCAATTATTACCCAGGCAAGCCCACGGGAACCCTGAGGAATAATTATAGAATAGCGGCCTAGTTTGGTCAGTTGGTCATCACATTTAAAATAGTAAAACAAAACTGCGAATCGCAGAAAACGTCGTATTCGAAATGATAAGGTATATTGACTCATCGCCTTACGAGGCCAGGTAGAACAAAAAGGTAGCCGCAGGGCAAATAGGTATTGACGGTCCAAAAGTGGCCAAATAAAGGTAGCCCAAAGAGGCAAAACGACAACACAACAAATAAACAAAATGAGTTGAAACCACTATCATGAGTATGACGTTAATTCAGGAAAACCGCTTTCAAAAGAAAAGCAAATTGGAAAGAAATTCGTATAATGTTTAAAGAGGAGGTAGAAATCAAACAAACATGGAAACACTGCTCTCGACATCCAAGCCAAGTTAGAGTCTCAACCAACAAGCGATCATAAAAGTAGGATGGAGTGTGCCTGTGTATCAGGTTAAAGCCCACAACAATAAACGCTCATAAAAATTCCCAAACGAAAGGAAGAGCGAGTCAACGAATAAAGCTCATTAAAATACAAAATGAGAATTCAATAATCATCGAATAGGTAAATCATTCAGACATTTCCGCATTATCCCGGATCGTCTGAAACCCAAAGTGGTTGTCTTCTTTAATTAATTCAAGCAGTTGCTTGAAGTGAGATCAAAGAAAATAGAAAAAGGAAAATAGGCAAAGAAAATCGTCGAATAGGTAATGAGTCAGACATTTCCGCAATATCCCGGATCGTCTGAAAACCAAATGGTTGTCTTCTTTAATTAATTCAAGCAGTTGCTTGAAATGAAATTCAAAGAAACTAGAAAAAGGAAATTAGGCAAGGAAAATCGTTGAATAGTTAAACCCACAGACATTTCCGCATATACCGGATAGTCTGTAACTGAAATAAAGCGAAACGAAATAATAAGACATTCCCGCAATATACCGGGTAGTCTGTAAACGAAACAAAAACCAAAAAGAAAGCACAGGTGTGTAAAAGAGTGGAATCCGAAATGGATTATAGTTTGAAAGATGGATGAAAGGGATCCCTCTTCGCTTTCCATTTTTTTGTACTCTCTATGCAAAATCACAGCCCATCTCGCCCTTCATCACTTTACGCCCTTACAAACGAATTCTCTCGCTCATCACTCGCTTTTAAACATCTGATAGGAAGCCAACAGTTAACAACGAGTCTCAGTAAATTTCCCCGCTTTTCCGACAAAAGAAAAATCCCAGTAGGTTCTTTGCGCATCCGTTTCGGCCATACTAATCCTGGCATACCTCAATCAAAGAGCAGGGGTGACTACGGTAATTACGGTAAACACAACGTAGGAAAACACAACGGTCCTATTAGGAGAAACTCGGAAAACTAGACGATCACAAGGTGGCTTTTCGCGATAGATCATCGGGCCGGGGTTCGCTTCGTTACAATAGTATGGATCCTTCTGACAAAAGCGGCAGTTTTAGGTGATTATTATTATATCATCTAATTGTGTAAGAAAAATCACCGTCATACAAAGATGAATGTCGGAACACGCAATGTTAAGTAAATTATTATTATTATCCTATGTAATCAAATATTTTAATCATTATCTGCACATTTCTAAAAGTCAGCAATATAAACCAGCAGACGGTGAAACAATATATCTACCCACTGCATTAGTGAGACAATAATGGTCAATATGAGTTAAAATATTAATTACTGCAAGCATAGAACACTAACGAAAGCAAATTAAATGCTTTGAAGTCAATTGCTTGATAATAAATTTGTCGACCTAAATTAATTATTGTATCGTATTACAACAACTTCTGATTTGTTATCGAACATGATCTTACTACGTTTGGCACGAAAAGTATAACAAACAGAAACAGCAGCAATTTAATATGCCCAGCAAATTACTTATTCATATTCTCAGAATAAATACTGATAAATAGAACTCTGAATAAAGACTCCTCCGTTTTGAGCTTTATAGAAGCAAACAAAGATGGAAAGATGTTCATTAAAAATGATTCACAATGTGTATGAGTTACTTTTGTTCGTATCAATCCTATTATTTTTTTTTAATTCAAGCAATAAGCAAGTTTATTCAATTTAATATAGCTTGTCCATTTATTTCCTACAAGGATAAAATGATAGCACGGCTCGTTTAAACACTATTTATTGAATATCGTATCCTTAATAACCTTCGCATTCGGATGTCTGTCTCGGACTGTCTGTCTTAACAACTGAACACTCCCTTCACCGACGTCTCTTGTCCCGGTCGCCCTCGTCAGGGCGTTAAGTGGCCTACAATACATCCATCAGCACCTTGGTAAGCTAATCCACCTTGTATGTGCTGGTGTGCTTCAGCGCCACATTCGTCCATCCGGAAAATAGGCCGTCCTCGGACTCGGTGGATACGGGGAAGTTGTTACTGTTGCTGTACCTGCAGTACCAACACAAATATTTCTTTCAGTGTCTGCAGTCGCTTTTATGTGATGTAATTCTGGACTTCAGGTTTCTGGATTGTGATGTTACATTAACGTCGCGACGCTGTGAAGCGACGCCATAATATAAAGAAAATATTATTCCCACGAAAGGCAGGAAGAAATCATTTAGGAATTATTCAAGTATTAAAATATTAAAATCCAAGTAAAGAAATCGGCAACGTAAAGATAAGGAAGGTTTTTTATGTTCGAATCAGTTGTTGTTTACAGAAAGTGCCTCGAGGAAGGAACGGAAAACAAGACACAATTCAGCGAGAAATATTAAAATATTAAATTCAAGCAAATAAATGCGAAGCCGAGAAGAAAACAAGAAAAAGTTGTTGTTTGCGCCCGGTACCTATACCTATAAAGGGACGAAAATTGAATGAACGGTAGCAGATTGCAGCTGGCCTTCCTAGAGAACTGATCTAGGATAGCCGGTCATAGCTCAATCCCGTTTCCCGGAAGCCCCGAGTACTGATCAGGACTTCTGTTGCCGCAAGCCAAAATGTGACTGCGGCTATGGACAACGTGACAACGCCGTCTTTAGGAGTGTCTCGTGACAGAGAGCGCCACTCATCAAGACCAGCGAAGCCACGACAGGGCGACTAGAGAGAGAGAGAGAGACTCGGACCCCTCTCTCAAGAAGGGCTCAAGCGAGAAAGGAAGACTCTAAACCGACATTCTTATTCTTCCTCTATTACTGCTACTACCTACTACGTTTTTATAAAATTGTAATATTCGTTTTCATCTTATTTTTATTGTAAAATCACTAAAAAACATTTTAAAACACAACATCAAGTTGCATCCACAATTATTACGCGACATATTATGGTCCTTCGAGCCTGATACTACGAATCTTCGAGTGAAATATTGAAATTAAAAACTACATTTTCCACGCTACAACTTCAGCTGCTTTGTTCCAACGGCCCGAAAGACGACGCAAGAGGACGGCAGCCATTGCTACTATTGTGAAAACGAATAAGCGAACTGCTATAACTAACCAGGTTAGTGTTTCCTTTCTATTATCCTACATTATTATCATTTGCCTAATTAAAAAATGAATATTCCTTATTTGTGAAAGCCATTTTAATCTTTATTAGGTAGATATACTTATTAATGATACTTACGTACCTACGTAGTTTTATAAAAAATACCTATTTGTATTTTGCTCTATAAATTAAGATAAAAAAATGACGGCAACAACAACAGCCGAAGAGGCGTTGTTATTATTAAAAAACTCTAGAAAAAATATAAAATCGCAGTTAACTAGATTTGCAACCAAATTTGAAACATTAAAATTAGAGACTCCTCTCGATTTAACTCAGATTGAACTTCGTTTTAATAACATTCAGGGTATTCTAGAAGAATTCAATACAATTCAAACTAAAATTGAAGAAGCCAATTTAAGTTTGACAGATGATCATGACACTCAGCGCTCTAAATTCGAGGATTCCTACTTTGAAATAATCTCCAAGATTAAAAAGTTTTTAGATGAAAAACTTAATTTAAATAATTTAATCTCTGATAATATTTCTCAATTATCGGATGGTTCTCCGCATGGTTCATCCAGGCGAGCTTCAGGAAGCGCTCTGGGTCAAATTCGGGTGGTAATAACAATAACATTAAGCTTCCACCAATTCCTCTTCCTACCTTTGATGGCAATCTCGAACAATGGCTATTCTATAAAGACACATATTCGTCTCTTATTTATAATAACGAAACTATACCTGCGGTTCAGAAATTTCATTACCTGCGTTTATCGCTCAAGGGAGAAGCAGCAGATCTATTAAAATCATTAGAATGCTCTTCAGATAATTATGCCATTGCTTGGCAGCTTCTTTATGATAGGTATGAGAACAAACAAATGCTAATTAGAAATCACATAAAGTCGATTTTCGAACTCGAATCAATTACTAAAGAAAGTCATTCCGGGCTGCGAAAGCTGGTAGACGGCATGATGCGACATATTCGGGCTCTCGAGGTACTTGGGCAACCTGTAGACTCGTGGGATGTTCTTATCATACATATTATTTCCCTTAAGCTAGATAATGTTAAACGACGTGACTGGGAAGCTCAATATAATAAAATTGCTAATTCTGAAACAGGTATTCGTAGGGAAGACTTTTATAATTTCTTACAGGAAAAATGTAAATTACTAGAAACTTTGGGCTTAAATAATGATTTACTACATGACAAATCTTACAAGCAGGAAAATAAACATAAATATAAATTTGTCAAGGCTCATTCATCTACAACTAATAATTCACATACTCCCTTTTGTTCATTCTGTAACGCGGAACATACTGTTTACAATTGCAAGGAATTTTTGGCACTCAGTATTTTCAATAGAATTTCTGAGGCAAAACGATTAAACTTATGCTTAAACTCTCCAAAAAACATATTTTGGATGGATTATTTCGGGCTCCGTTTGTCCAAAACAATATATAGCTTCGCAAGAGCAAATCTCATGTCATTTATCTCAGACTAATGATCGTTTAGACGAACAATTAACCAAATTTTGGGAGATTGAAGAACGAGATGTTAAAATAAATTTATCCCCAGAGGAACAAGCATGTGAAACTCTTTTCAAGGAGACTACAACTCGCAACGCGGAAGGTCGCTTTGTTGTTACGCTTCCATTGAAGCATTCAGTTGAGGTTTTAGGTGACTCTCATGAAATCGCAATGAAACGTTTTCTTGCCTTAGAGCGAAAACTCAACAACAATCCTGAATTACAAGCTGGATATTCAGACTTTCTAAATGAATATGAGTCCTTGGAACACATGACAAAAATTAGTATAACCGATCATAATAATGATAAAATGTATTTTTTGCCCCACCACTGCGTATTGAAAGACACAAGTACCACAACTAAATTAAGAGTGGTGTTTGATGGGTCGGAAAAAACTTCTACTGACTATTCTTTAAATAACATCCTGATGGTTGGACCTTCTGTCCAAGATGATTTATTTTCTATAGTTACTCGCTTTAGAAAACACAACATTATTTTAACTGGTGACATCGAAAAGACGTACCGCCAAGTCTTGGTATCGGAAAATCAGCGACATCTACAAGTAATTCTATGGCGTACTGATACTTCAATGAATGTTCAGTACTACAAACTGAACACACTTACATACGGTACAGCACCCGCGGCTTATTTATCTACAAGGTGTATTAAGGAACTTTCTATTGCTACAAATAATCCTAAAATAAGTTCAATTTTAGCTCGGGATTTTTACGTTGACGATCTGGTAACAGGCGGTGAATCAGTTGAGGAGGTAAAGGAAATAAAACACTCAATTACTGAAATATTAAGCTCAGCTGGGTTTAAACTAAGGAAACTTCTTTCAAATAATTCCGAAGTAATATCTGACAACAATGAGTGTCATTCAGATAAAATACATCAATTCGCTGGTACTGGGGAGGAAAAAACTTTAGGTCTTTCTTGGAACTCCAAGTCAGATACCTTTACTTACTTTATTAAAATCAACGACAAACAATCTGTGACTAAGCGTAATATTTTATCTACGATAGCTCAAATCTTTGACCCATTGGGTCTTCTGGCTCCCACCGTTGTTATTGCCAAAACAATCATTCAGTCACTTTGGCAGTGCAAGCTTAATTGGGACGAATCTCTTCCATTTAATTTATATACGAAATGGAAACGCTTTCAAAGTCAACTTCAAGTCTTTAATTCTTTGGAAATTTCAAGACACGTTATTTGTGCAAATCCTCAAAGAATAGAAATACATTAATTTTCGGATGCAAGCGAAACAGCATAAATGGATCTACTTAAGGTCAATTGACACTTTGGGTGAATGTCATGTACATCTTCTCTGTGCCAAAACTAGAGTCGCTCCTTTGAAATCGGTAACTAATCTAGGTTTTTTAATGGGGTTTTCCCTAGACTATATCTCTCAAAGCAAATGCTTCACCATGATGTCAACATCACATCAGAATATCCTACAGATCGTTCTTTTCCCCATGATCGACGAAACCAATATAATTGTAATTTAATAAACTAAACAACATGTTAATCGTAAGACTGCAATTTGTAATTTCAAACGAATATACTATACCGACATTGGAACTATGTGCAGCATTGTTGCTTGCCGAACTTTTTAGCAAGGTAAAGGGGTCATTAGATCTAGATATTGCAGCTTGTTATCATTGGTGCGATTCAACCATTGTTCTTTCATGGATCAAAGCTTCTCCACACCTGTGGAAAGTTTTCGTTTCTAATCGAGTGTCTCAAATACAAACGATCACTAATATTCATGATTGGCATTATGTCAATACTACTGAGAATCCTGCGGATTTGACCTCTAGAGGTGTATATCCCAGTGACCTACTAAATAATCAATTATTGTGGTGGAAGGGTCCACGATGGCTTTCTCTTCCTGCTGAAGACTGGCCTATAAATGCTGAAGTAAATGTGACTCCAGCTCATAATGATTTAGTGAATATTCCTGAATTTCGCAAAGCAGACACTCTGAATCTTTCCGTAAATGTTCTAAATAATACCTTTTCGCTCATAGAAACATATTCTGACTTAAATAAGTTATGTAGAATAACTGCTTATTGTCTTAGATTCTTGAAAAATTCTAGATTGGTAAAAAACTCACGCAAATCAGGTCCTATTACTTACGCAGAAATTCGCGAGGCTTTAATGTCATTGGTGAAGGTGGTCCAAGGACAAGAATTTTCATTAGAAATTAGGGACATTTAAAAAAATAAACAAGTGAGTAAAAAGAGCAAATTATTAAAATTAAACCCATTTATTGACAAAGACGGGATACTTAGAGTTGGCGGAAGATTAATTAATTCAAAATTGGAATATGACAGAAAATTTCCGGCAATATTGCCTGCTAAACATCATTTATCTCTTTTAATAGTTCAACGAGAACATTCAAGATTGCTACATGCTGGTCCGCAAACCTTGCTGGCGTCTATCAGGGATCAATTTTGGATATTATCTGCCAGAAATCTGGTCAGAGGAGTAGTACGAAAATGCATCAATTGTTTTAAGGTCAATCCTCCTGTTAACTCTGAAGACGGACCTGGCGAGACTCCTGCGTCTAACCCTGTCACGGGCGAACGAGAAGGGGTAGTAGCGAGCCCTCTGTCCTTGACCAGGCATTGAACATTGAACATCGAGATTTTAAGAAAGAAGCATCGACGGTGAAAAATTGAGTGTGCAATTTACATTTCATTATTTTATATGGTTGTGTTCACCTAAATTAAAGTTGATCTTCTTAAATAAAATTTACTAAAGAAAATTGATATTCTTTAATAATCCAAAATTAAATATACAGTCCACTAATAGTTAACATGGTCCATCGAGCAAATCAATTAAAAGATTTAAATAATAATAATTAAATTAATAAATCATTAATATAAATTAATAATAAATCAACATCACAAATTAAAAGTGCAAGTAATAATTAATAAAGTGCTGGAGTGCCAACTTCAAGTCAAGAGAATAATACTACAGACTTCATCCTGCTGAGATGTGAGTTCTTTCCATATACCTACCTATTTATTTACCTCTCTATAATAACTAATCGGTTTCAATTTGTTTGAATTTATAATGTCGCTTATAATAATTCGCGGTTATACTAAAGGGAAAGTCACTCGCTTTAAAAACTATTTTGATGCAATCGAAAAAGATAAATTGAACGAGCAGGTAATCTCACGATTAACTGTTCGGCTAGAAGCATTTGAACCTCTCTTGGAGGAATTCAACGAGGTTCAGACCCTCATTGAAAAGGAAAATTCAAATAACAAACTCGAGGCAAAAGCTCAAGCTGAATTTGAAGCAGCTTGTTTAATTGAGAGAAAAGAGTTCGAGGATACATATTTTGATTACTTAGCTGATGCTAAGCGCTTGTGTGAAAAATATAATAGTGCAATTGAAATTAAATTAAAAACTGATCGCAGTAATAATAGCGGTAACGTCAAAATTGACAAAATTAACAGTAATAATGCATCTGGCTCTGACGTTGGTAGCGTACCAGCAAGTAATAACAATCATTTTGATAGTGGTAGCACAGGTGGTAGCGCTGGTGCTGGTGCTGGTGCTGATTCTGGTTCCCTATCTTCCAATATTCCTAATGTGGGGAGTCAGTCAATTCATAATCGAATAGCCCTACCTAAAATAACCTTGCCGACGTTCAGAGGGAAACCAGGTACTTGGGTAGAATTTAGAGATGCCTTTAATGCACTCATCCACTCAGATAACACTCTATCAAAATACGAAAAATTCTATTATTTGAAAATGTCATGTAAAGATGAGGCTGCTGATATATTGCAGGCTATTCAATTAACCGATTCTAATTATACAGTAGGTTGGAGGGCGCTGATTGATAATTACGAAAGTAAGGCGCAATTGATACATGAACATATACAAGCAATCTTAAATTTACCTATTATGAATAAAGAATCTTGTCAGGATATAAAATGTTTGTATCTCGATCTAAATAAACATTTGAGGTCACTGGATAATTTAGGTGAGAAAACCGAGTGTTGGGATCGATTAATTATACAGATAATTGCAAATAAGTTTGACAGTAATACTGACAACGAATGGCAGGCTTACAATTGGGATGGGGAATTACCTAATTTAAGTGATTTAAATAAATTTTTGAAAGAAAGAATTACAATATTAGGCAAGATTGAGTCTAGAAGATCAATCCAAAAACCTAACGTAAATAATAATCATAATTCTAATAATTTACAAAATCAATATTACAAGAAGAAGAATTTTAATAGTTTTGTGGCAAGCACAAGTAAATTTAATTATTGTAATTATTGTCACAAAAATGATCACTTGATATACAGTTGTAAACAGTTTTTAAAATTGCCAATAAATTCAAGAATTTTGGAAGTTAAAAAATTAAAACTCTGCCTAAATTGTTTAAAAGACAATCATTTGTCTTGGAATTGCAATGTGCGCAAATGTATAAAGTGTAACAAACCACATAATAGTTTATTACATTTAGATTATTTAAATACAAGTGATCAGGGTCGATATGACAACGTTGCAGTCGACGAATCTAATAAACAGGGCATAAACTTCGACCAGTCTACTAGTTCTGCTACCAACTCGGAAATAATACGAAGTGGAAGTAGTAGCAGGAATTCAAAAACTGTGAATAATAATAATTTCGCCCAGGTGCAGGATCAGAGAGTGGAGACAAAGGACAAGGCCACCGTAGCTGTTGTTAGAGTCATGCTACATTGCAGGACGAAATAAATAGGCCGATGCAGGTTGTTTTAGCCACTGCAATAGTCCAAGTAGCTGATGATAAAAATAATTACCATTACTGCAGAGCATTACTGGATAATGGCTCTCAAAGCCATTTTATTACTCAAAATTTGTTAAATAAATTGAAATTAAGAACGAATAGAGTTAATTTTTCAGTGAAAGGTGTAGGCGAAAATGTGAAAAATGTAGACAGCGAAGTTGAGATCAATTTAAGATCTTGCGTGAATAATTTTCAGACAAATATCAACTGTTTAATATTACCCACAGTTACTGAGAATTTACCACTACAATCATTCTCCACGGACAACTTGAATATTCCAAGCCATATTCAGTTAGCTGACCCTAAATTCAACGAAACAAATAAAATTGATATGTTGCTTGGTGCTACTCTGTTTTGGTCATTATTATGTCCGGAACAAATTAAATTAGGTCCTAAACAGCCAGTTTTACAGAAAACCAAGTTGGGATGGATTATTTCAGGAAACGTTATTTGCGATAATAATCGGAGCGCAAATAAATGTGTTTCATATTTAAGTATCAAAGAAAATAATAAATTAAATGAAGAAGTTGCCAAATTTTGGAACTTAGAAGACGTTAATAATTGTAAAATAAATAATGTATTGTCTGCTTCTGATCAATACTGCGAACAATACTTTCAAACTACTACCCATAGAAATGAAACAGGTAGATTTATTGTGAAAATTCCTTTTAATAAATTGAAGGATCAATTGGGCGATTCATATCAAATGACCAGAAGTAGATTCTTATCATTGGAAAAAAGATTAAACTCTAATCCAGAACTTAAACTGGAGTATTCAAAATTTCTGAAGGAATACTTTGAGCTAGGGCATATGAGTGAATGTGACACAAATAAAAGTGAAACCGGAGGTGACTTTTATTTACCACATCACGCCGTAATTAAATCGTCTAGCATAACTACAAAATTGGGAGTTGTGTTTGACGGTTCCGCAAAAACCGATTCCCAAATTTCACTCAATGATGCTCAATTTAGCGGTCCCAAAGTACAAAACGATTTAACAGATTTATTATTGAGGTTTCGTATTTATAATTACGTGATTACTGCTGACATTTCAAAAATGTATCGCCAAATATTAATAGATGAAAGTGAAAGATCTTTCCAAAAAATATTGTGGAGAGAAAATTCAAATGATGAAATTAAAGTGTTTAAATTAAATACCGTAACTTACGGAACCGCATCGGCTCCCTATTTAAGTATAAAATGTTTGCACAAATTAGCATCTGATAATGCGTCCACATATCCAGTAGCTAGTAAAGCAATTAAAACCGATTTTTACATTGATGATCTAATTACTGGAGCTGATTCGAAAAATGATTTAATTCAAACCCAAAAACAAATTACCCATATTTTAATTTCTGCGGGATTTGAACTGAGGAAGTGGATGAGTAACGATTCCAGTATGCTGAAAGAACTGGATTTAAATTACAATTTAAACAATATTGTTTTACCGTTAGGTGAAAATGAAAATAATAAAACACTGGGGTTGCAATGGAACCCGCAGTCTGACTCAATTAATTATTTAATGTCTGACATATCCCTGCGTGAGAGTCAAGTTACAAAAAGATCAATTCTTTCTACAATATGCCAAATTTTTGACCCCTTGGGTCTCTTGGGTCCCTTGTTAATTAGGGCCAAATTAATAATTCAAATGATGTGGAAGATTGAGATTACATGGGACGAATCCATCCCGCCAGACATACTGGTAATTTGGAATAAATTTAAAGATGAATTAAATCTATTAAAACATGTAAAAATTCCGAGACAAGCATTGTTTTCTAAATGTGTTATTATTGAATTACATGGATTTTCGGACTCCTCGGAATATGCCTATGGGGCCTGTGTTTATGTCAGATGTGTATTTTCAGACGGACAAATTATATCGAATTTACTGTGCGCTAAATCAAGAGTAGCGCCAATGAAGCAAGTAACTCTGCCCAGACTTGAATTGTGTGCAGCAGTACTTCTCGCGGAACTAGTCCGAAATGTAGATATAGCGTTAAATATTAAATTTACCAAATATTTTTATTGGTCGGATTCGACAATACCCTTATTGGATACGAGGTGAGCCAAGAAAGTGGAAGACGTTCGTTGCCAACCGTGTCAGTGAGATTCAATCACTTACTAATGCTAGTGATTGGTATCACGTTAAGTCTGCCGATAATCCAGCAGATCTGTTGTCTAGAGGCATTTCATCTATGACTTTAATAAATTCACAATTATGGTGGCACGGACCTGAATATTTTAAAGATGACATTGCAAATTGGAATTTAGAAAATAATTGTGATTCCGAAGCAATCATCCCAGAAATTAAAATTATCTCATACAGTTTTGTTCAGCGACAATTTGAACATATTCAGTAGATTTTCAACTTTATCAAAATTACAAGCTACTATAGCCTTTATTATGCGATACTATCATAATTCAAAATTGCCCCCAAAACTAAGAACTTTAACTCCAAATTTAACAATTGATGAAATGAATAATTCTTTAGTCTTATTAATTAAGTTAGCACAAAAGGAATGCTTTCCATCAGAATATAATAATTTATTAAAACAGAAATCTGTTGATTCTACAAGTAATATTTTAATGTTGAATCCATTTTTAGATAATAAAGGAATGATAAGGGTAGGGGGTAGAATAAAAAACTCTTCCATTTCATTTAATAAACGTCATCCTTTATTATTGTCACATAAACATAACTTAACGAAATTAATTTTTAAACACATTCATGAGAAAATGTTACACTGTGGTGCACAAACTCTTCACTACACTGTAAGGGAAGAATACTGGGTTATTTCCGGTCGTAATGCTGCAAAAAATACAATTAGAAATTGTCTTACTTGTTTTAGGGTGAATCCTTGTACAGCAAGTTATATGATGGGTAGTCTTCCTACTATTCGAATCAATCAGTCATTTCCTTTCATTAATGTGGGTCTCGATTACGGGGGTCCCTTTATATTGAAAGATAGAAAAACTCGTGGAGCCAAATTCATTAAATGTTATGTGTGTCTTTTCATTTGCATGTCCACAAGGGCGGTACATTTAGAAGTCGTATCTGACTTAACGACAGAGTCGTTCATGGCAACATTGAAAAGATTTATTGCTAGAAGAGGCAAGCCTCAAAATTTGTATTCCGATAATGGGACAAATTTCAAGGGAGCAAACAATGAAATTATGAAGTTATTTGAGTTTTTAAAATCTGAGTCGACCATAATTGAATATAATTTAAATAAAGAATTAATTAAATGGCACTTAAATATATAAAGCGTTAAACACCATTTGAAGCGAGTGATTGGCTTAACGAAACTTGAATTTGAACAATTTTGTACTTTTTTATATCAAATTGAAGCCGTATTAAATTCCCGTCCAATCTCTCCCATTTCATCTGATCCTGAAGATTTGACGCCATTGACACCAGGTCATTTTTTGATTGGTCGACCCCTGACTGCTCTTCCAGAAGCGAATTACCAAGAAGTTCCAATAAATAGACTTAATAAATATCAGCATATTCAGCAACTAGTTCAACATATGTGGGCTAGATGGTACAAAGAATATATCTCAGGACTCCAGGCAAGAATCAAGTGGAAATCCTGCAATTCAAATCTAATTAAGAAAGGCATTCTCGTTGTCATCAAGGATGACAATCTTCCTCCATTAAGATGGCAACTGGGTCGTGTTATTGATCTCCATCCAGGAGATGATGGGATTGTACGAGTGGTCACCATTCACACACATCATGGACTCCAACGACGTGCAGTCAATCGAATTTGTATGTTACATGTTGAAAGCAGCATCTTTCAAGGCGGGCGGCATGTTAACTCTGAAGACGGACCTGGCGAGACTCCTGCGTCTAACCCTGTCACGGGCGAACGAGAAGGGGTAGTAGCGAGCCCTCTGTCTTTGACCAGGCATTGAACATTGAACATCGAGATTTTAAGAAAGAAGCATCGACGGTGAAAAATTGAGTGTGCAATTTACATTTCATTATTTTATATGGTTGTGTTCACCTAAATTAAAGTTGATCTTCTTAAATAAAATTTACTAAAGAAAATTGATATTCTTTAATAATCCAAAATTAAATATACAGTCCACTAATAATTAACACCTCCTACAACAAAATATTTGATGGATGATTTACCTGATTACAGAATCACTCCCGCCAGACCTTTCGTGAATGTAGGCATTGATTATTGTGGCCCATTTAATATTAGGGATAGATTAACTAGAAATTATAAGACCGTGAGAGCATAATGTTTGCCTGTTCATCTGTCTGTCCACCAAGGCTATTCACCTTGAATTAGTAAGCGATTTATCAACTCCTGCTTTCATGGCCACATTACGCAGATTCTTTTCTCGACGGGGGTTGAGTGCAAACATTTATTCAGATCATGGTTCGAATTTTATTGGAGCTAAAAATGAAATTTTAAGATTTGTCAAAACGACACATAACAGAATTCAATCTGATTTGAATAAAGAAGGTGTACAATGGCATCTTATTCCTCCCAGAGCACCAAATTTTGGAGTGATTTGGGAGGCAGGTGTAAAATCTACCAAATCACATTTAAAGCGTGTTCTGCTCAACAGCATTTTATCATTTGAAGAATTTTCTACTGTGCTTTCACAAATAGAGGCATGTTTAAATTCCCGGCCTTTATATCCCATGAGCTCCGATCCTAACGACCTGCAACCTCTCACTCCTGGGCACTTTCTGGTGGAAAGTAAGCTGAAAACTCTTCCCGATCACGATTATCGTGAAATTCCGATGAATAAGTTATCACGATTTCAAATGCTGCAAAGGGTCGTCCAATATTTCTGGAGGCGTTGGTCAAAGGAATATTTATCAGAGTTGCAGCAGCGCACAAAATGGAACAAGGTTTACCCTCAAGTCCTGGAGCCTGGAATCCTTGTCATCATCAAGGAAGATAATCTACCTCCTCTTAAATGGCAAATGGGAATAATAGAAGCTGTGCATCCTGGCAGAGATGGGATTGTCCGTGCAGCTACCATCAGAACAGGTAAATCTACCTACCGAAGACCGACTACGAAGCTCTGCATCCTTCCACCTGAAACTTCTACCACTTCCTCGTTGTCAACCAGAAGTTTCCAAGGGGGGCGGTATGTTGCCGCAAGCCAAAATGTGACTGCGGCTATGGACAACGCGACAACGCTGTCTTTAGGAGTGTCTCGTGACAGAGAGCGCCACTCATCAAGACCAGCGAAGCCACGACAGGGCGACTAGAGAGAGAGAGAGAGACTCGGACCTCTCTCTCAAGAAGGGCTCAAGCGAGAAAGGAAGACTCTAAACCGACATTCTTATTCTTCCTCTATTACTGCTACTACCTACTACGTTTTTATAAAATTGTAATATTCGTTTTCATCTTATTTTTATTATAAAATCACTAATAAACATTTTAAAACACAACATCAAGTTGCATCCACAATTATTACGCAACAACTTCTCCTCGAGCGCAGAAGAAGAATTGATTCTTCGAAGCTCACGTCTTAACCTCCCCAATGCGAAGCCTGGGTATTGACCAGGAGTCAAGTTGGACTAACGCAATAGAGTAGAATTGATACTCTTTCGCCACCCCCCAAAGCATATCAGAGTCGAACGATGATATTTCATTCGCCCGGGTGGAGCGAAGAATTGATTCGCGTCCCTGGTCCAAATATTCTGAGTAAACGGATCATCCCCAGTGGCTCCCTAACGCGTCGAAGTATTGACTCGACGTGTTAGCTAGGCACATCAAAGGTCGACCTTCGATTGCGAGCGAGAATTGATCGTTACGTAATCGAAGACGAGCCCAGTCACTCATTTAATAAGAAAACCCGCGGTCATTTCACGCGACTAGAATTTTTCCTTTCGATCTAATTTATTAAATCAATTATTCATGTAAATAGAAAGGGAATTCTTTATAAATTCAGATCGTCGTAAAATTTCATGTAAATAATATTAATCGGGAGTTTTAATCTGTTTGTTTCTCATTCTTTTATCGACGTGATAAAATCATAGTAAAATCATTTAATCCACTCTCACTCCGTCGCCAGAACTAACGCTTTTATTTTCCAGTTAATCGATAAGGTGGCAAAAACTCGTCCCACTCGACCTACTGTCAGAGAGCCAACATTTCCGGCAAGCGGTAGACGGGGCGCCGTTTTTTACTGGATTGGGCCGGGAAGTTATACAGGGTGTCCAGGTATGAGTGTGAAAGCTACACGTGGCGACCATCCTTGGATTATTTTGAGTAAAAAATCTGAATACAATAATGCTCTACCATGCTTCAGAGACCATCAGGAGCCACCAGAAGAAATTTACATCTGGCTACACTGAATCACACAGGTATCATGTAACCACATGTTACTAAGCAGAACGCAAGGAAATCGTTATGTCAAATTGACGTTAATAATTAAATGATTAAAATACAGGATTGTACTTAAATGTATTATCATTTTCAAAGTAACAAGATATTGTTGATCTTGTTATCACCAATGTGGGGATTATTTGCCAAAGACTAAGGTGCTAACCGAGGATAATTACAACATCTGTTCAAATTGACTCCCATTTGCTTGTAAACATAGATTTAATTTTCTTGGTATTGCATTTTGAACTGCTCTCAACATCTCTGGTGTGATCAATTGCATCGCAGCCAATATCCTATCCCTTACATCTTCATTATTTACCGGCGGAGTGACATAAACTTTTTCTTTCAAGAACCCCCATGCAAAAAAATCCAATTGATTATGGTCCGGGGATCTTGCAGGCCATAAGATTGGGCCATTACGACCAATCCACCTATTTTCAAAATGTTGGATTAGCCCCTCTCTGACAATTCGTGAATTGTGTGCGGGAGCACCATCATGCATGTAGTACATATTATACCGGGCTCCCAAAGGCACAATGTCCAACATTTCTTCGAGGAGGTTTATGTACGCTTCTGCATTCTGCATTCTGACTGAATAGCGGGTAGAAAAATAGGTCTAATTACTCGTAAATTGAGAATTCACAACCAAACATTAACCGAAAACCTCCGCTGATGTCCAAATTCACGGTATTGCCCGGGATTTTTATCTGCCCAGTTGTGCATATTATGGCAATTAAAAATGCCATCTCAAGTAAAGGTATATTCGTCGCTCCACAAGACTTGTTGTAAAATTTGGTTCACGATTCAGGATATTTATCATGGTATTGCAGTAGTTGATCCTGCAATAGTCATCGTTTTCGTATAATGTTTTCATACCACTTTTCTCAGGTGGTATGGCGTCAAAAGGTTTTCTTGCAATACACAATGTACAGTTTGTTGACTTGGGACATTTAAATGTCGTGCAATTTCCCTAGTGCTACTGGACGAATCTTCATGCACGGCATCCAAAATTGCTTCCCCCAATTCAACAGCACGCCGGTTTCTCTCTCTACCAGCATTTAAATGTTGCGGGAGAAGCATACCGGTTTCACGGAAACGGAGATCCAATCTTCTGATGGTATTAGCGCAAGGCTGGCGCCGATTGGGGAACCTTCTGCCATAAAAATAATGAACCGAAAAACAAGAACGATACAAGAACACAAACGATAATAACGATAAGAAAACGACAACACAAGAATAATTATAAAAACAGTAATATGATAACGATTTACAGATAAATTACGGATTTATGAAAGTGCGATACTGATTACAGTCAAAATCTGACAATTCGCATGACAAATGTAAAAATTAAAACAAGCACTTTAAGACATGTTAAAAAAGTTAATAATTGCACTGTTACGAAAATTAAATGAAATAAGACTTTGCAAAAGTGTTTGAAAATGTTAACCCTAACTGCAAAAGGAAATAGAAGTTCAATAATATGCATATTTGTGACCCAGAATTTCTAACTTTGATGACCTCGTGTGGCACCGTGAAGAGGTTTAGAACATTACTGTATTAAGATTTTTTACTCAAAATAGTCCAAGGAAGGTCGCCACGTGTAGCTTTTACACTCATACCTGGACACCATGTATATGGCTGGGTCAATGCCAACGGCATTGTTTACCCTTACTCATCATTTCTACAAGGTTGGGTTACCGTCTTGTTATTAAACATTTTTTATGTGTGTCAGTATAATATTACAAATACTACTTGTTTTCATAACAAGATAGTTAATCAATTGACTTTAAAATATCTACTTATTGAAAGTAAGATTTCTTTGCTAATAATCTTAACTGGTCCATGACACATCCATCACAGTTTATTAAACCAGAAATAGCTAGGAAAAATATTTATTCGAACAAATTTTAAATTTGATTCGACTCTTAATCTAAATATTTTTCAAAATAATAAAGCAACACAGTTGGATTGAATTCCAAACTTACCAGTTGTACATAATGTATACATAGGTACGTAGACAAATCAAGCGTTTCAAGAACCATTGTGCTTATTAAAATTTTTTGGCCCTGACAAGGGCCGTTTGTTATATTGGAGAAAATCCCTCAACACCACTCAAGACACACGAGAGCTTGAGCCATGAAGAAGAGACGCGCCACCACATCAATTTTCATGCACTGTCTTGAAAGCTTTCGCGCATAAGTTCGGATAACTCTCCTTCTGGGCAGTTTCTGACGTTTTTTCAACATTTTTCTTTTTTTCTCATCACCAATACGCTCTTCATCTTGCTCTCAGAGTCTTGAGAGTTTTTCAAACTTGTCCCTACTATATATTGACTGTGTTTTGTCATTAAGACACCCTTCTCTCTCTGCTTGTAGGGCAGTTTTGGGATATTACTGCCTGAAAATTATATTCAAAAATAAATATATTTTTATAATACCAAATAATAATAATAACGGGCTTGGCTCTTCGAGCTCTTTGACAGTCTACAAAACAGAGCCTTCCAAATAATCCTTCGAAGTCACAGACGGACCGTTTCGCTCTTATCTTATTATTATTATTATTTTGTGTTTTCATACATACGGCTCGGTTATAATATTTTTCTTAGTATTATACTCTCATTGGGCAATGATGGTGACATCTACCGGCTGCGCAGCAGAGCCAGACGAAAAGTCGATGCCTCATAGCATATAAAACTGCACGAGGCCACTTTCTCTGAATGGCGCGAGCTGCCGTCATGTCGGTAGTTCCGTCATCCATCGGTAGATGTAGCGATGTTCTCCGGGTCACTGTAAACCGGATGAATATTTTTGACAACATTCCGAGACCGATGGCAGTCTGCAATTTCATCCTCCAGATGTATATATTTGATATATAACACTGATGAGCTCATACCCAAGCAGCAAAATTGGTCGTGTCTGCAAAATTAGGAAATTCTGTCCTATTTTAGTCAAAACTACTTGTATTTTACTTAATTTTCGACTTTCAAGTATTTTATGAAGTAATATTTTAGTCAGTTTTTTACTTTGAAGACATTTAACTTATAAGTAAATGTTGTAGGAAATAATAGGTAATTTGACTAATAAAAATATCCTTATGGTAAAATTTACCAACAGGGTGAATATAGGGTATTACATAAGATTATTTGACCAAATTGTTTACCAATTTCTGACTTCAAAGTTATATTAACCATACAGTCGATAATAAGTAAATTAGGGTTGGTAATTAATTTCCCTATATTCGTCTTGAAAGTAAAAATGACTTTGAAGGCCACAAGTGGGAAAATTTTCCATTTACAGTTATCCATATGAATGAACATAGACCAATTAAGTCATTATTCACAAAAATTTTACTTCAAAGTAAGTGTATCATTCAAGTCAAATGATTCTGGGAAAAATAAACATCAATTTTATGTAATTTTACTTCAAGTTTTTCAACTAGCAACAAAAAGAAACTGGGATCACATTGCGATCCCAAGGTCAGATTATGGCAAGTTAATCGTAATTAAATTCCAAGTACCTATAAAAGTTTGGTAATTTAGCTTGATGTACTGAACTAATAAAGGCCATTATAAATTCTCAAATCCAAAAGAAGAAGTTCCTCTGCCGTATGTAACGTAACCTCACTTGGACGTGGAGTACGTGGATCGTTCCGGCCCGTGAACGATTTTTTGTTTGCTTCCCCCTTATGTGGAATCCCATTAATTTGTTAATGTTAATACTTAAGTAATTTTATATCCAATTATTACTTTTGGTTGTTTAAGAATTTGTTTACTTATATTTTTCTTGCATTACAAAAACCTGATAGGTACCTACCTACCTGCCCTTAAAAATAATACAGGTGCTCCTCTAAATTTAAGTTGGTTTAAGTAATTTTTATTTATAGCACGGTGTAAGATATAGAGGTGAATCGACGACAGCTCGAAAAGCGAGCGTAAACAGTCACGATTAGAGCGGTGCGACTGCTGTGAGAGGTAGACAACTTGGGCAAGCGCTAGCAGAATTCAATGCGTATAGGTACTTACCTACATTGATAAATGTGTAGGTAGGTACTTTATATACTCACCTAGTACCCTCTATATTATTGTATTGTACCTACATATCGGAAAATAAGGAAAATACGAATTAATTATTATTTATTCGTTTAACTTAACACGAAATAAAAACTCAGACTGCTTGTATAAAAATAATTTAATAAACAAAATTTAAAAAAAAATAGGTATATCTAGTTACCTACCTATTAGTGTATTAAAAAAAAAGAAACAATCCTTTCGTGGATTCGAGTACCGTACTATCAGAATGTCCAGAGTGCCAAGCAACAGCCTAAAGCATTCGGCCACGCTCCTATTTCAATTTCATAGCGCTGAGCGGGTATTTAAATTCACCTCAGGCAACAAACAACTACATATGAGTTATAAAGATATTTTTTGATCATGAAAAAAACTCTAGTTATGTATGAGATATTTATATGTACCTACCTACTTAATAATTACCAATAAATAGGTACTTACATACCCTACATACCTATTAGTTTTGTAGGTAGGTATTGAAATTATCATCATTTTATCTAACTTTTTTTTTTTTTTTAATAATCTTCAAGCTAAGAAAAGTTCCAACACTTGTATAATCGGCACTAAATATATTACTTACCGAATAACAGGCAGTTTCGACTTTATATTGTAATGAAGTCATGAATTTTTGACTTCATTTTAGTTAGTCAGCTGCCTCCAATAATGGCTTTCATTCATTATAAAAATCATCAAGATCGCTTCATGCATTTCATCCATAATAAAATCATGCTAATTAATAATTTCTTAAATCATTTATCAGTTTTTTATGCACAGGCCGTATTTTAAGCGAGCTGAATCGAGGCAGTTGACTACTATTTCTGAAGCCACATCGCTGATACCAGCACTATCACCGGGGACAAAAACGAAATGAACCTTTTTTATGCTCCGTGGCCTGCCTGAAAAACGGCAGATAATTGGTTTAGGAGATACGACGACCGTATAAAATGAGCGACATTTTTGAATGAAAATGACTTCCGATCCGACGTTAGTTTGAGTAGGTAGTACCTAGTGTTAGAGATTCCGATCCAACGTTAGTTTCAGCAGTGAATAGTTCACCGGGATAGTGTCCCCGAGATACCGATATTTGGACCATAGAAAATGCCAGGTTCCGAAATAGATTCTTTCCGCATTCCGAGCTGATCACCCCTTCGCTCCCGTATTAAAGGTAGGTGATATATTCATACCCGTCGTAAGATTTGCATTTTCGCATTTGGTTGTGACACGGCCACCTTGAACAACCCTTCTCAAGCATCCCTTTTTACCGCCCCCGCTCCTAACCCTCGCTGTAGTAACAAAGGCCCCGTTATTGTCGTGAGATTGCTGACCCGGCGGAGACAGGGGGTAATCTCGCGGTGGCAGCGTGGCCTGGTACTAGTTAACAGCCCATCGGTACCCGTCTTCCGCTGGAGTAACAAAGGCTTCGTCATTTTCGTAAGATTGCTGACCCGGCGGAGACAGGGGGTAATCTTGCGGTGGCGGCGTGGCCCGGTACTCGTTAAACACAGCACGCCGATCCTCTCCTCCACACCTACGATACAATCACCACCACCGCGGCCTCACCGCACTTACCCGGTTTGCCATACCGACACGCAATAAGCACGCACGTACCTACCAGGGATCAATACGAATCACTAATAAGGCCGACATTTGATATCACCCCGTCGATCGCGTCTCGCTGTCCGCCGCTTTGCTTTGCACCCATAGTCGTCTTCATAGCTATTTGTGTTAATTTATCTAAATTTCGAGACACCTTCTTTTATTTTTTCTTTCATCAAATGTAAATTGTTTTTCTGTATAATAAAATTTAATTTGAACTTACGCCCTGCCCTTCAATTGATGTCCCTACCGACCGTGACCCTCAAGCTACTCACTAGACAACTTGAACTCAACGGGAGTGCCACGTAAGCCGCAAGGAGCGCCTAAAGACCGCCCCTCTGCGTACGTATAGTTTTGGTGATAACCTCGTCTGACCCCTGGCAGTTTCCGTCTTCTCCATTGAGTTACCCTGGACAAGGATACGACCAACGTATCAATTGTGCGATAACCCAGGTCAGCGGGAAAACGAATTGGTGAGTCATTTACGGACAGTGCTGATAGTGTATAAGTCCTGATATGCAGTTTTAAAGGTGTCCATACACCTTACATTAAATCTATTTTAATAATATATTTATAATGAATGAGGCGGCAATAAAGAAACTTTTGGATCAGTTATCTGAACGGGTACTGGGAGAAATAAAAAGTAGTAAAAATGAGCTGAGAAATGCTCTTAATGCCAATGAAGCCAGAATATTAATGAAATTGGAGGAGCAGAAGAACAGAATAAGAAAACTTGAGGATGAAAATAATATATTACGGAACAAAGTCGAAAAACTAGAAAGAGACCAGAGGGTAAATAATGTCTTGGTATTTGGCATAAAAGAACCTGGAAAAAAAGTTGATGCGGGATTAGTTAAGACTAAAATAGAAGAACTACTTCAGGTGAAACTACAGGATGGTGATATCGGTAACGTCTATTCGCTTGGTAAAACAGTTACTGCTCCTATTAAGGTAGAATTTACAACGTACCTGAAGAAGAGAACTATAATTCAAAACAGAAGGAAACTAAAGAATACCGGCATCACAATCGTAGATGATCTGACCGAGTGTCAGCGGGAAGAATATAAACAATTAAAATATCTAAGGGAACAATATCAGGAAGCAGGGTATAAGAATTGCTATATAGTTGGGGGTAAATTGATACTGAATGGTAAGGGATTTACATTGAAGGAGTTAAAGGGGGAAGAGGAAACACAGGAAGTAGCAACAGAAGATAAGTCGACGACCTCAGCCCTTGAAGTTGATGCTACATTGGCGGGGAAGAGTAAGCATACTTCACAGCAAACCAACTCTACAAAACCAATTGAGTACATGAAGACTCGATCAAATTCGGTAAAGGATAAATAATTTTATGAAGTATCGTGTTCTGTATTGGGCTATTGTAGTTAACGCTAGATATAGTAGTTATTATAAATAGATAGGGGTTAGATTAGAGTTTCTTATTTGTCTTTTTTTTTTTTTTTCCTTTTCTCTTTTTCATTTTTGGAGGATGACACTCAGTTTTTCTCACGTGAACGTTAGATCGCTTCTACCTAAATTTAATGAAGTACGAGATCATATACTGGATACTCGATATGATATAGTGGGGGTGACAGAGACCTGGCTACACGGTGGCATCGGTAGTGATCGTGTAGCAATTGATGATTATAACATTTTAAGACAGGACCGTCCCGGCAGGGCGGGAGGCATTTGTGTATATATAAAAAAATATATAAAATATGCGGTTGTCATTGGTCAGTGTGCAGAATTTTTTGAACACATATGAATAAAGATAACTCATGCTAGGGTAGATTACATGTTGGGGATTATCTACAGGCCATCTACAGATCCTCAGATACTGTACAATTAATATAGATAGACGAGAAGTTATAAAAGAGATGCCAGAGTTATACACTTACAGACCAATTAAACAGATCAATTTGGCGCACTTTCAGAGTGATCTTGAGTCACTTTCGTGGAACTTAATTTATCAAATTGATAGCATCGATGACATGGTCAAATTTATTACAGATAATATATTGTACCTATTGAACATACATGCTCCTGTAAAAAGGATGAGAAATAATATCAAACATGCTCAGTCACCTTGGATAACTGAAAATATTAGAAAAATGCAGAAACTGCGGGACAGAGCACGAGATAGATTCAGACAGACCTCAAGACAGGAACATTGGGATTACTACAAACAACTCAGAAATTTTACAACAACTGCTATCAAGTCAGAGAAAAAAGCATATTTGAATTATAGACTGAGGAATGCTGGTGATAGGGAGATTTGGAAAGAAGTTGGAAAATTGAATATTATGAAAAAGAAAAGTAACATACTGCCGACTTGTTTGATGAGTGATCTAAACAAAGTGAATGAATTCTTTACTGATGTGACAACTACAAAACAACCTGCATCTGAAGATGTTATTAAGTTCTATGAATCAAATGTAAGGACAGGTATTTATCAGAAATTTTCATTTAAAATTGTTACTGTAACCGCTCTACAAGTTCTGGCCGTCCGATCACCCTGTATAGTACGAGGATACGAGAACAAGAACATTATCCTCAAGTGGCTGAAGTACACCAGGTTGGTCGGGTGCCTTGGATTGCGGAGCGGAGACCGGGAGACCGGCAGTCTGCGCTGGATCAAGGGTCGGCTTCAGCGAGCGTTCCCTGCTGTCTTAAGAAGACTGGTGTCGAGTTACATATTGAATACCTAACTAATATAATCTCTTTATTATACCGGTGTTTCATTTATTTCTGGCTCTAGAATTTATAACATTTACAGTTCAGGTGTGGGGTAGACTTAAAGCTTCCCTTATATAATTGACGTGTTAATTAACTGGACAATTAAAAACATTTATCGAAGTGTGTGCCTCTTTGGTGATTTTAGTGATTTTGTGTTGTGAAAATGGGCAAGCCAGGCTGCCGCTATCGCGACAGAAGTGCAAGCAGCACCAGCTCTGGGAGCTCTTCTGTATCTTCTAACGGAAGATACAGGAGGACAATTCCCAGCGTCCCCAACGTAGCCGGACGCCTCCCAGGCGATCTCAGCCACCTGCCTTAAACGAGGGAAGGTCACCGAGGGCTGAAGAGACTCCACGGTCTCGTGAACGACAATCACGTTTGTCGCTACATTATGAGCAGGTAAAAGCACGTACTAATAAAATTCCGTCTCGGGTTATGGTTCACGCATCATATCCTGATACATCTCATGATAGTGCTGAGTCCAACAAAACTCGAACTTCTGAGCCTACTATCCAGACCTTGCCACAGTCAATCACGTCTGCCTATGAGTCTCGCATCGAACGTCTAGAAAACATGATTAGGGAGATGTCAAAGTCAAATACAGGGCCGGAAAATCGCCGCATGACTGTACACAGCGACTGCATTCCAGAATTCCACCCGGAAAATGACAACCTCTCAGCGGTGAAATGGTTGGCTAAAATCGACCAGCTGAAGGATATTAATGGATGGGATGACGTGACGACTATTTATCACATGCAGACAAGATTAGCAGGCATGGCTAGAACTTGGTACCACAGTTTGTCTTCTCTCAACTACACTTGGACAGAGTGGAAGATTTTAATTGGTAAGACTTTTCCTGATCATGTCGATTATGCCAAAGCTCTCCGAAAAATGCTAGACAGAATGAAGATGCCGAACGAGACGATGACGTGTTATTACTTCGGGAAAATGGAACTCCTCAGGACTTGTCAAATTACTGGCAAAAATGCAATCGCTTGTATTATAGACGGTCTGCCTGATGTGTCTATTCAAAATGCTGCTCGAGCAGGCCGTTACGTAACGCCTGAGGCATTATTTGAGGAATATTTGTCGTTGCTAAGAAATGAAAAACCAAACGAAAGTAGATCCCCGAAATCTGACAACATCCCAAGACGCAGAATGGATTTACGTCAATCACTTGAGGTCAAACGTCATGCACCATATTCCAGGTCTAATAATATGCAAAATGTGACATATTTTAATTGCAAGATGAAGGGGCACTATCAATCAAAATACTTGAAACCGCGCAGAGAGTGCAGTAAATGCCATTTATTGGATCACGATGCCGAACACTGTGTTGCCATTTCCGGAAGACATTTCCCGCTGACGGGAGCAACAAGGGTAAGGTCGAAAACATATTAAGCTTGTCTAATAACGCTAACGATAACACTAAATGTACAAATACGTGCTATTTCATTGACTGCATGATTAAGGGAAAACCTTTACGAGGGTACGTCGATTCAGGGTGTGCTGCAGTTACAATTCGAGAAAGCGATGCAGCAAACCTAAGTCTTCAAAGGGAACCGACACTTGTTCGCTTGTGTGGTTATGCCGGCGGTTCAGTGCTGGCAACGTCGAAGGGAAAATTGTCGCTAGAGGTGGATTTAGCATCTGCTGAAGTGGAGGCACTTGTGGTGCCCGATAACGCACAGACCGTGACTTTAATTATGGGACAACCTTTTAAGAAGAACGTTACCGTCGTAGTACGGGGTAACCAAATACGTCTATTCAGAACAAATGTAAATTCTGGAAACTTTAACATCGATGAGTTGCCTGCGAAGAAAATAAATCTCTGGGCGCTAGAAACGACCATAATTCCTCCTAATTTCATAGGCCATGTAGCTGTGAGTGGCGATAAGAATTTTAACGATGTTTACGTTGACTTACAATATCGAGACTGGAACGATAATTTTCACATACTTGTGCCATGTGTTACTAATTTAAAAGAAAACGGCACCCTTTCTATTGTTAATATGTCTGATAAGCCAGTTATTTATGAAAAGGTAGGGTAGTCGGAAGAGGCTGTTTGTGTTACGAAACATCGAATATTAATTACGTGGACTGTTTAAGCACAAAAACCACTTGCTTTCGAGAGTTTACGCTCGAAGATATTAAGAATCAGGTAAATCCCGCATTAAGTGGTGAGGAACAGGTTCGTTTGTTACGATTACTTAACGAGTATAGGGACTGCTTCGCCACTACGATAGCGGAATTAGGTAAAACGAATATCACGAAAATGTCAATAAAACTTAACGACGATCAACCAGTGACGTACCGACCCTATCGCATGCCCTTTGTTGAAAAAGAACGAGAAAGTACGTGACATTGTTCAAGAACTACTTAACAACGGGATAATTCAAGAATCTCAGTCTCCTTATGCCAGCCCAATTCTTTTAGTTAAAAAGAAAAACGGCAGAATGTGCGTGGATTATCGAGCCGTCAATAGAAAAACTATTAAAGATAAATATCCCCTGCCCCGAATTGACGATCTGTTGGACGGTTTGGCCGACAATAAATATTATACCAGCTTAGATTTGGCTTCCGGGTATCACCAAATCCCAGTTTCTGAAGAGTCGGTCGAGAAAACTGCATTCGTAACGCCGGACGGGCATTATGAGTATTTAAGGATGCCCTTTGGACTCGCCAACGCGTCAGCTGTTTTCCAAAGAGCTATTAATAAAATATTAGGTCCTTTGCGTTTTAGTACTGCGTTGGCATATCTCGATGATGTGCTTATTCCATCCAAGACAATTGATCTGGGCATCGAACATCTTAAAACCGTTTTGCAACTGTTTAGAGACGCCGGGATGACCCTGAGGCTTACAAAATGTCGATTTCTTCACACGAAGCTAGAATACCTGGGTCATGAAATTACAGGAGAAGGTATTAGACCTGGCTATGATAAAATAAAGGCCGTCGCGGAATTTCCGAAGCCAACAGACGTACGTGGGGTTAGAAGATTTCTAGGCCTAGCTAGTTATTTTCGACAATTTGTAAAAGAGTTCGCGGCCATTGCCAAACCCATGAGCAATTTGACGCGAAAGGATCATAGTTTTCATTGGGGAAATGACCAGGAAACTGCATTTGACGAGTTGAAACGAAAACTTGTCGAAAGGCCTCTTCTCGCGATATACGATCGCAATTTAGATACCAAGGTGCACCGTGATGCCAGTAAAATCGGAATAGGAAGCTACTCATACAACGGCAAACAGACGGAGTCCTTAAAGCCATTAATATGTCAGTAGAGCTACGACTAAAGAGGAGCAACATTATCATTCTTATGAGCTGAAAGCGCTAGCCGTAGTAGGTAGGTGCCCTACTAAGAATTTTAGCATTTAAATTGAATGAAAAGTAACCACCGATTGCAATTTGTATGTACTGCAATGTAACCACCGTTAAATTATGTGGAAGCGAGATGTAGTCCCACGAATTACACGAGAGTCGCTCACGAATCAAGAGTATGACTTTGATATAGAATACCACCCCGAGACGAAGATGAGTCATGTTGACCCGTTAAGTCGAGGTCCAAGTCAGTTGGAAGTACTACCAGTAACGAGTGTACTGCTGCTGGTCATTGAAATTTTTTTGAAGTCCACGTCGGATCATTTGACTGCTTTTACGAGTAGGTAAGAGTTTTACGAAGAACAATTATTAAAAAGACCGCGTGGAAGTGCTTTTTAGGAGCAAGAGTTTTACGAACTTCTGTGTACGTTTGGGTATCAAGAGTATTGTGCGGAATATCAACTCCAAGGGCTAACGGCCAAGTGGAGAGGATGAATCGTTCAACTCTTTCTGCCCTGATGGCCCCAACCGAAGACGAGACGCGTTGGGATGAGGCTGTCACCAAGGTAAAGGGGGAATATACTCAACGGTAAATTTCCCCAGTATAGGGAAAGCCCATATTGGTAAGTAAAATGGCAAGTAAGTGGTAAGTACTTAGATAACGAAAAGTTGTTCTTTGGCTAAAGACGTCGAGGTGTTAAGGATGCCTTTTGACGGCCGAAGCTGCAAACTTCGTTTGCAGAGACGAACGTTCAGATCTGAAAACGTTGAGAAGTGACGCTTCTCCTTTGCTTACGGCAAAACAGAGGTACCAAAAAGAATGTTACGATAAGACGCATGTTTCGTCGAAAATGTGTAACGTTGAACACACGATGTCCGAAAGGCTAAGGGTTGTAATGACAAAAAAAAAAAAAAAAAAAAAAAAGTCTAAAGCTCGAGCTACAAATGAAAGCCCTTTGCCGTTACGAAAGTCGATAACGATCGATATACGTTTTAGACGAATTGCCGGGATCGAAAGTGCGAGAACGGCTTATTCGGGGATACGCCCCTAAGATCGAATGAAGCTATTTGTTCCGAGACTGTCATCAAGCGAGGACATCTCGGAAAACGAATAGGTTCATTCAACATTTCTTTCATAAGTATCTAATCAAATTGTGTACATATGTTACAGGTAAACACTTCACGGGGCGTGAAGGAACGTCAGGTTGACCGACTGTAACCGCTCTACAAGTTCTGGCCGTCCGATCACCCTGTATAGTACGAGGATACGAGAACAAGAACATTATCCTCAAGTGGCTGAAGTACACCAGGTTGGTCGGGTGCCTTGGATTGCGGAGCGGAAACCGGGAGACCGGCAGTCTGCGCTGGATCAAGGGTCGGCTTCAGCGAGCGTTCCCTGCTGTCTTAAGAAGACTGGTGTCGAGTTACATATTGAATACCTAACTAATATAATCTCTTTATTATACCGGTGTTTCATTTATTTCTGGCTCTAGAATTTATAACATTTACATTACTGATGATATTATTGCGAATATTTTACTGGGAATAAAAACTCAATCTACCGGCTTTGATGGTTTGAATGATACTGTGATAAAGCTGTGCTGTCCATTTATTGTACCATACATAACTTTTATTGTCAACAAATGTATTGAAAACTCCTACTTTCCAGCCATGTGGAAGAAAGCAAATGTAATTGCTATGCCAAAAAAGGTAAACGTATCTGAGTTGAAGCATATTAGGTCAATAAGCATTTTACCGATTTTGTCGAAGGTCTTAGAGAGGGTTATGGCAGCTCAGATGGGGTCATTTTTGGAGGAAAATCTAATCTTGCCGAGGAACCAGTCAGGTTTCAGACGTGGCTACAATTGTAATACCGCTTTGTCGTATATCACGAATGATATCATTCAAGGTCTTGACAGGGACAAGGCAACTATTTTGATCCTCCTTGATTATACCAGGGCATTTGATTTGATTGACCACAGGGTCCTGATTTCTCTATTGCACTACCTTAGGTTTGCACCTCATTCTATAGAATTATTAAGATCATTCTTAACTGGTAGACAGCAACGTGTCGTTTATCGGGGTAGAGATTCAGATTTCCTGACTGTACACAGCGGAGTCCCTCAAGGGAGTGTGCTGGGACCATTATTGTATGCTCTATATACCTCTCAATTCGAGACAAACATTATACATTGTAAATATCACTTTTATGCAGACGATACGCAGCTTTACCTTGAATTCAAACCAGAAGATGTTCTAGAGGTTAATCAATGTATTAATGATGATTTAAGCAGGTTACTCAGCACTTCCACAGAGCATTCGTTGAAAATCAATCCAGGAAAAACAACTGCTGTTCTTTTTTGCAGTGATAAACACTATGATTTTTTGAAATCTCAGTTGCAAATTGTTCTGGATGAGCAGAAAATTGATATCATGCCTTGTGGAAGAAGCCTCGGTCTAACGATTGACCGGAAACTAAGATTTAAGGACCATATATCCAGTTTACTGAGATCTGCATACTCTGCCCTGAAGGCAATTTATCCGCATAGGCACTACTTCAATGGGGAAACGAAAAAAAGATTGTGTGATTCTTTAGTTCTCTCCAGGCTGAACTATTGTGACAACATATATGGTCCATGCATCGACAGTACAGATGTGAGAAGAATTCAAAAAGTTCAGAATTCATGCCTGAGGCTCATCTTTGGAATACGAAGACGGCAAAGTGTTTCACATAGACTTAGGGATATTGGTTGGTTGAATATGTACAACAGGCGACAGTTGCATTCCGCTTGTTATTTTTATAAAGTAATAAAATACAAGATGCCTCCTTACCTGCTAGAAAGATTGACATTCAGGACAGATGTGCATAACCTGAACATACGACGACGTAACATCCTAACTATACCAATTCATAGTAAAGAATTGTATAAAAGATCATTTTCCTATAATGTTGCGTCGACTATGAACAGGTTAAAGGTAACAACATTCGGACTGTCATGTGTGTCATTCAAAAAAAAAGTCCATAAACAGTTGTTTGTGGGTCAGTGCCGTGCGGAAGTGTGTGGTTGAAGCAATCCCCTTTCCAGATTTCAAAATTATATCTAACATGTGAGAGAGACCGAAGTGTCTGGTCCAGAAGCAAAGGGAAAAATGTATTAAAGTTTAAGGTAATTTATTATGCTGGCTGTAGGCTATAGATTAGTAGGAATAATCATTTAATATTAACATTTAACAACTAGTAGGAATTGTATACAATTTTTTTTTTCTCTCTTGTTATGAGATTGTATAAATTAATAATAATAGGCCGTAAGCCTTATGTGTTATAATGTTTTGTTACATTATTATTAAAGGTGCAGATGGTAGATCAGATGTCATAATTTTTATTATGATAGTCTGAATCTGAACCTACTTTCCACTGAGTATTTATTTATTTGTTGATACTTTATGAGCTTAAAGGATTGTTAAAAAGTGGATAATAAAGGATTATTATTATTATTATTATTATTATTATTTCCCCAAGGGAGTAAACCCTTTTATAAAAATCTGGCGCCCGAGCAATCCGTCCGATTCCGGCCAGTTTCCCGGATATCCGGGGTTGTCGTCACAATATATGATGTCTTCTTCTTTAAAGTGCTTTGCACAAATCGCATCTTTAGCGGTCAATTGTCTATCTTGGCGGGGAATCGCCCTTTGATACGCTTCTAATTTATGGTTTTATAATTATTTTTATTGAACCACTTATTTGATTATATAATATATTTCATGAATTTTATTGGGACTTAGGTTCTAATTTAAATTTGCCACTAAAAATTCTTTACAGAACAAATTAGAAAAACTTTCGTACAGCATGCGAGGAGAAGACTGAAGACATGGACGGTACCGTTTCGTCCTTATTATGGACTCATCAGCATATCATATCAGTCAGCTCTAAACCACACATGCTATACGAAATTTGGAAGTTGTATCTATTCTAACTGGTGTTTTCGTTTTGTAGTGACCTTTAATTTTCAAATGAGTGAGTAGGCAACCAGAGAAACGTGCGTGTCTTTATATAGTATTATCCTCGCTATAACAGTAGAGTTTTCATGGGTTTATACTTATGAGAATCAATGTGTAGTTCTTGAATTAATAGAAACCTCTGCATTAGTAGTGTAAAATTCATAAACCCATGAAAACTCTACTGTTATAGCGAGGATAATACTATATAAAGACACGCACGTTTCTCTGGTTGCCTACTCACTCATTTGAAAATTAAAGGTCACTACAAAACGAAAACACCAGTTAGAATAGATACAACTTCCAAATTTCGTATAGCATGTGTGGTTTAGAGCTGACTGATATGATATGCTGATGAGTCCATAATAAGGACGAAACGGTACCGTCCATGTCTTCAGTCTTCTCCTCGCATGCTGTACGAAAGTTTTTCTAATTTGTTCTGTAAAGAATCTTTAGTGGCAAATTTAAATTAGAACCTAAGTCCCAATAAAATTCTTCTAATTTATGTTAAGGTATGCCGAAAAAAGAAATACCCTTTGTAGTTTCATCGTATCCACTTCTACAATTAGGTACAACACACTTTCTTCCCATATTTACTTATCACTCACTCAATAAAAAATAAAGTGTAGCAGCGCGACTTCTTAAAACCTAACTTGTTATGTGAATTCCACGTGTGGAAGTAAGAGGGGAGAGCGCATGGATCGCCCAAAAGAACTATCTCTCTCCCGCATCGACGTTCGCAGTTTAGTGTCGTTCGCTAGCGTTAAAAGACAAGCATCGTGCGTTCACCTCTATATCTTACACCGTGATTTATAGCGTATATAAGGTACAATAATTGTTATAAGGTACGTGTGACGATAGCGAAAATATTCAAAGCCACAACCAGGACCAGGCAGTCCACTCCACAGGTACAGGCAACACCTGACAGCCTGACGGACTGACACCTGAGCAACGGGCTTGAATATAGCTCCAAGAGCTAGTGCCACCTAGTGCCGAGAGCACATATTCCCGTTCACGGTTGCCACAATCCCACGAATTTCTACAAGCAGTTCAGTGGGATTTTAAACAAGTTTCATGCAATGAACCTCAAATTATTACAAATTAGTCTTTGCTTAGATGTACCTCCGACAAATAGCGGTGCTTAAATGTCCAGGGACGGAGATATTATAGACATTTTTTTTTAATTCCTCGCCGCTATCTTTAAATGCAAAATTAATTTTTACCGTCTGGCAACAGTGCACTGGAATATGTATTACCATCGCTGCTAGTTCTTTGCGCTAACTTCAGGCGTAAAAAGGATCCGCCATACCTACCTATTATTCGAAGGACTCCATTTGTTATATCCTAAAATTAATCAATAGTTTTTGCTGTTACAATGAAGAATAACGTTCCAAGAAGTGAAATACGAAAACACAATATTACTGCAAAATAATTACATAAAACCTACCTTCCAAATCTGAAAAAAAATTTTTTCTTATTTTTTCTTTTGAAAAAAAAAGCTTTAAACTGCCTAATTCACGAGGCGCGCTTGTTATTTACCACCTATAATCATAAGTTTCCTCGGAAAATTTCACTGGCATGTAAATTGGCACTTGGCTACGCATACCTACCTGCACATTATATCCAAACAATCAACCAACGTATCCATATTCTTTGAGAACCTCCCTTCTTCATTTTATGCTGTGTGAGTAGAAGACTGACTGACGGGACGGGAGTGACGGGGACGACGAGAAATAATAGACTTGCGCGCCAACAGCGTGTTCAGAATTCAGAGCGCATCAGACGGAACAGATCGGATAGAAAGACTTGAAAAGAGATAAACTATTTAAAATTCACGGCCTCTTGTTGCTTAGTGGCTATTCGGCTATTGGCCTCTCTCTCACTCGCGAGGTTTATATTACCTATTTTAACTAAGTATTGGGTAATATTGACTTAACTTCATAGTAATAATTTCCAAATATGTCGACGAATTTACGTAATATCTACTCTCACTTTGGTCTTCGTTACGTAAATTCGAGGTAAATTTTACGTAATTTAGGTTAGGTGTATTAGATTAGTATACCTAAATTACGTCGAATCGACGTAAATTTAACCTAAAATGCTGCTTGGGTAATAAGAGCGAAACAGTCCGTCTGTGATATCGAAGGATTATTTGGAAGGCTCTGTTTTGTAGACTGCCAGAGAGCTCGAAGAGCCAAGCCCGTTATTATTCTTAAACTAGTCTTTAACTATGGAAATTAAAAAAAAAAAAAATTTAATGTAAGTGTAATAAAACAAAACTATGTATATAGTTTTTTTACATCTTGATAAATGTAGATAATTATTAAATTTATAATAATTATAAAAAATTCTGATAAGTTTTTAACGATTCCGCTAATTACGTGGGACCTTAGGGCCGGTTGCACAAACGCAAATTAAAAATTTTGAGATAATTGATGATTTTAAATTGTAAATTTTGAAAATATGGCGAATATATTTAATGATCTTTTATTTTTTATCAGTAATTAACTCTTCTTAAAGGGAGTAACACTTACTTTCAGCAACATCAGACCAATATCCTCATAATACATGGCATTTTAAAATCAGTAATTATCTGAAAATGCTTAATTTACGTTTGTTCAACCGGCTCTTAATGTCTTTTAATCTTTTAAAAAACAAATTACAAACTTGAAGCTACAAAATTTATTTAAAGTCTATAATACAAATAAAGTCGCCACGGACTCAACCTTCGCGATGTCGATGCTATTAATGTATGAAGTTATAAACTCTACTGTGCTGTTCCATGTTGTGCAATCCTCACTTATGAACGAGATCAATGTTAAAAGAGCAGTCTGCGGAGGTACAAAATGTTACAGAAGTGCAACGAATTAAATCGTTTTCAAAATGAAGAGCGTACGCTCGTGGACGCCTGCTTCCCAGAAGTACGACAAAAGCGGCAACTATGAGCGCCATAAGAGCACTGCTGCATTATAACTATGGTCCTTACTATAGAACAGGTCAGGATAAGAATGAAGTAAAATTACGTCATCACGAGAGAGCTTAGTCAGAATGCTGGAATAAGCGACAGTTAATACAATAGACAATTAAACCGCATATATCAGCTATTCTAAATATAATGATATTATTGTGGAGTGAGAATGTAACTCCTCCCGACTTAGAGACAAGCTTATCTTTCATATAGGTAAGCTGGTCTTTACAATTTTCCTTGAGTAGTCATATTATTAATAGAATATGATGAGTAATATGTACCTAACTAAAGGATAATATCTTGATTATTACTCAAACTATTTAAAGTTGGAACGTTATTATTATGTATTAGGTATAATAGTTTTAATTAGGTATAAAATACTTAATTCTAAAATGCTTATGAATTAAATAAACTGCTCAACAAATGAAACGTTACATGACCAAATTTGCCCTAATTTTGGCACTGATAGAATTTGGATTGTTTTGAGCAATTCAATTTTTGTTTCGAGGGTTCACTAGTTCAATCCCTTGTTTATCAGTCCGTATGTTTGCAAGAACTTCGTACTTCACACAAAGTTTTTATAGGGTGGTAAATAAAACAGTTCAAAATTTCAGAAAGTTCGGCTTGCTCCCATTTGATCAAAGATTTTTATTTTTAAATTTCAACACAAAGATCATGAAGATGGACCTCATATCTCGAAACGGTTTTCGAATTTTCCGATTATTTCTTTTATTTACAGGGTGATCTCAAAATAACTACTTTTTGGTGTAGCAATGATAACTTTGTTACCCGTGACCCGATTTTCAAAATGTAGGGCTCATTTTAAAGCTAAAGCTTCAAGCAAGAACACGCAAGATTGATAATCGCCTAAGGACAAAAATTGAAAATACAGGGTTGTATTAAAACTAACCCAAATCTGAATGGCTTCCGAAATCTGGTATTAAGGAAAATTTGAAATAAAGTTAAGTTGCTTTCAAACAAACCATTCATTCTGAATACTTCAAGATGTTCTTCGCTTGCATGAGTTAAGAATTCTTGACATAAGAACAAAATTACAACCTCGTGTTTCCGAATGAGGTAGTCCCTTTGATATTATTAGGCTTATTGTTTATCATATGGATGTCACTGTTATTGATTGTTGTTTGACGGCTGATAAAACTGTTTTATTTATTGTAAGAATGAATTGACCACCCTTGTATCTCCGGATATAAATCCGCTTGAGCATGTTTGGAGCAGAATGAAAAAAAATCTGAAAGAAAGGGAAGGACAAATGGATAATTTGGATGATTTGGTGATAGCTATACAGGAAGAATGGGAAGCTACTCCCCAGCAGTTTTTACATCACCTGGTGGAGGGAATGCCAAGAAGACTTACGGCAGTTATAAAAGAGGCAGGGGAGGTCCGACAAAATATTGGTATTTGGATACTCCCCTTTTTTTGGAATGCCATTGTTTTTTGTACATAAATAATAAAACATTTTAATGGACACCTCTTGACCTTTTTTTAACTGAACTTTCTTTACGATATGACAGGCTCAATTATTGCTGAGTGAATTAACAAGCCATCACGGTAAGTATTAATGAAAGTCATGCAACGAAATCTCAGCTCAACCGACAATATAAAACAGTTTTATCAGCCGTCAAACAACAATCAATAATAGTGACATCCATCTGATAAACAATAAGCCTAATAATAACAAAGCGGCTACCTCATTCGAAAACACGAAGTTGTAATTTTGTTCTTATGTGAACAATTCGTAACTCATGCAAGCGAAGAACATCTTGAAGTATTCAGAATGAATGGTTCGTTTGAAAGCAAATTAACTTATTTTAAAATTTTCCTTAATACCAGATTTCTGAAGCCATTCAGATTTGGGTTAGTTTTAATACAACCCTGTATTTTCAATTTTTGTCCTTAGGCGATTATCAATCTTGCGTGTTCTTGCTTGAAGCTTTAGCTTTAAAATGAGCCCTACATTTTGAAAATCGTGTCACGGATAACAAAGTTATCATTGCCACACCAAAGAGTAGTTTTTTTGAAATCACCCTATAAATAAAAGAAATAATCGAAAAATTCGAAAACCGTTTCGAGAGATGAGGTCCATCTTCATGGTCTTTGTGTTGAAATTTAAAAAGAAAAATCTTTGATCAAATGGGAGCAAGCTGAACTTTCTGAGATTTTGAACTGTTTTGTTTGCCACCCTATATAAACTTTGTGTGAAGTACCAAGGTCTTGCAAACTTACGGACTGATAAACAAGGGATTGAACTAGTGAACCCTCGGAACAAAAATTGAATTGCTCGAAACAATCCAAATTTTATCAGTGCCAAAGTTAGGGCAAATTTGGTCATGTAACGTTTCATTTGTTGAGCAGTTTAGATTATCAATACAATAATCACTACATTGGTATATTATTATTGTCCACACACTAATATTTTTATGAAAGTTCACTGGGGTAATCGGAATTTTTTTTTGATTTTGCAGGTTCAAAGAATTTTGAATGTTCTTTAATTCGTCAAGTTTAGGGAATCCAATTTAATACGTTGTAATGAAGTCGTGTTACCCCGACTCCATCTATTTCTTTTATTTTATTTTTTTCCATTATTTCAATAAATAGGGATCGTTCCGATGGCGTAGGTAGATATACAGAACCGCCCCGTTTTAGTTTTGGAGTTTTAAGGTTGAAATTTGGTATCTACATGGAGAAAGGACAGGTCTATCATCGCGATATAATAAGACTGAGATCTACTATACAGGTTAGTCACAAATAACTGTCAAATTTAGCTTACTTCAGAAGGTCATAACTTCACTTTTTCAAATGGCACACTCGGTATTTTATTCCACAATTAGATCCAACTCTGACTGCATGTAGATCTGACTACATTTTTCGTTTGGTATGTCCTATACCTAAAATGCACAGTTTGAGAGATATTACACATTTTCCGTTGGTCTGACTGCAGAAGATGCAAATGTCATACAAAACAGGGGCTATGAAAAAAAATGTGACATTTCTAGTGACTTTTATCATTGCAGCGTAAATAGCAAATCAAAGCTCGAGCGAAATTAAATAAAAAATAAAATACAAGATATGACAATAATTTTAAATTAAAATAATATCAAATCAAATATGTCAAAAAAGATGCAAATGTCATATAAAACAGGGTGCTATGAAGAAAAATTTCGCTTTAAAGTGATATGGAAGAATGTGACATTTTTAGTTTTACTAGTGTAACTGTCACTGCATGTTTAAATTCCTCACTGCATGTTTAAATTCCAAGTTCTCGTTAGTTAAATTTAACTAAATGGATTTACGTTTACAAGAGCAAGTAGACATGACTTATTTGGGAGAAAGTGAGAGAAATTCTCTCCTTGCGGCAAGAATTTATGTGCAAGTGTGTATTTGACAACTTCGTTGCAGTTTATTTTTTAAATCATATTGGGTCGTATGCTAGAAAATCTCATTTGGCGTTGTTAACGTAACACCGATGTCAATCTGACGTCGTTGTTAAAATCAATTCGGTATGCTAGAAAGAAATATTCATGATTTGACACTGTTGTTAGGTAACATCATCATGTTAAAAATGTAACATGAACAATAGCGGCAACGTTGTATATTCGCTGATTACAGGCTAAGAACAATTCACGAGCTAGATCGAAGCCGAACCGAAGTTCAATTTCGTAATTAATCGGCGATCCGAGATGGTCGTGGCCAATTTTGGTTTCGCGTTGTTAGAATGTTGGCTAGTGCCTACTGAACGCATGCGCATGAGCTAGATAAACACGAAACTCAACGTCATTGTTGTGTTGTAACATAAATAATAACAAACGTAAACGTTTCAAAGTAGTAAACATCAAGCAGGGAAAACAATTTAATTAAATAACATTTCCACCAACCCAGTTTGGTCTGCCCATGGTTAAATGTTTTTTTATTTATTTAATTTTTTTCTGAATCTAAATGAAAAATACATACATATCAAGCAGGAAAAATAATAAATGTTTCCCTATTTACTCCGCCCATGGTAAAGTAAGTTTACATAATATTATATTATTTTTTTGAACCTTAAAATGCGTCCCTGCTGTGTTTCTACAGTAAGGTACTCCTTTCTCGAAGAAAAATTTTGGAAATTCAAGATCTGATGCCCACCGTTGTCAGGTAGTCAATTTTGAAATTAGGATCTTTTATGATAGAAGGGTTTATAAAAATACTTTAAACTGAAATTATAGTATAAAAATACTAGGTAGGTACCTACTTGGGTAATTTTTAATTTATGGAACAAGATTGTTGATATTTAGTTGTGATGACACTGTAAATAAACATAGAAAAACACTTCACTCTGGAATAATACGGGATTTATTAAAAATCTTCCTAAAATTTGACAGCTAATAATAATTAATCGATCCATACCCTGTGATTAATGTAACATGGCCATTTAACATTGACATTCAACTGTTTCTACTCGATTTTCCTTTCTAGCATACCAAATTGGGTGATTTTAGCTTTAACGCCGTTGTCAACATGAAATTTGACATGACGATGTTAAAGCATTTAACATGGTCACGTGACCATGTCAAAGTGATTTTTAACAACAGTGCCGTTGTTAACAGCGCTGTCAAAGGCGAAATTTAGTTTCTAGCATACCACCCATAGCGATGTTAAAGCATTTAACATGGTCACGTGACCATGTCAAAGTGATTTTTAACAACAGTGCCGTTGTTAACAGCGCTGTCAAAGGCGAAATTTAGTTTCTAGCATACCACCCATAGCGATGTTAAAGCATTTAACATGGTCACGTGACCATGTCAAAGTGATTTTTAACAACAGTGCCGTTGTTAACAGCGCTGTCAAATGCGAAATTTAGTTTCTAGCATACCACCCATAGTATTTCACTTTATTGTTGTTTTCCTCTAAATACTAAATTTCTTTTGGGCAAATGAATAATTTTTTTTTTAATTGATTTGATATTATTTTAATTAATTATTGTCATATCTTGTATTTTATTTTTTATTTAATTTCGCTCGAGCTTTGAGTTGCTATTATGCTGCAATGATAAATGTCACTAGAAATGTCACATTTTTTTTCATAGCCCCTGTTTTGTATGACATTTGCATCTTCTGCAGTCAGACCAACGGAAAATGTATAATATCTCTCAAACTGTGCATTTTAGGTATAGGACATACCGAACGAAAAATGTAGTCAGATCAGAGTTGGATCTAATTGTGGAAAAAAATACCAAGTGTGCTATTTGAAAAAGTGAAGTTATGACCTTCTGAAGTAAGCTAAATTTGACAGTTATTTGTGACTAACCTGTATAGTAGATCTCAGTCTTATTATATCGCGATGATAGACCTGTCCTTTCTCCATGTGGATACCAAATTTCAACCTTAAAACTCTAAAACTAAGTTTTGAGGCTTCTTTTTTAGTAAATACATGCATGCGATCAATTTTTTTGAAAATATTTTTTTAAATGTCAACGCCGCACCTAAATGTCAAATAATATGTATTGACATAAAGCTATTTCACAGTCGAATAAGAATATGTCATAAAATATAGGGGGTTCCATTTGAAAAAAAAAATTGATACATGTAGGCAAAATATGGTCCACCCTGTATAAGTGAAAATATTTTTGAAATATGCAGAGTAACAAACGATTTGGGATGACGTTTGAAATTTTGTTTTACCCTGTACGGTTGAATAGCAATGTTCCGATCTCTCACTATTGACTCACCCTGTATACAGGGTGATTCAAAATTCAGTGCAAATATTTTAAGGGCGTATTAACCAGCCAAAAATAAGAAAAAAATTTCATATAATCGTATGTCTTAACTTGCTTCGTTTTCTAGATACAGGGTGTAAAATTTTGAAAAAAAAATCAATTTTTTATTAATTAAGTACTCAAAAACCTTTCGGCCTTTCAAAACCTTTCAAAAAACTCAATCAATAACACCGCGGTAGACCACTTATAAGAACAATAACTTTGAACAGTTTATTTAAGAAAATAATTTTTAAACTGTAAAATTATGAAAAAAAAGTAATCTACATACATTTTGGTATGTATGTACGCGAGTCGATGAGAAGACGAGCTGAGGCATGCATACTTGCAGGAGGTGGACATTTCCAACACCTGATTTAATTTGTTTCGTTGATATTGATATTGATATTGAGGGTGTCAGATGCGCTGCGACCTATTACAGATCTATTGTGCCCCCTCTTCTCTGCTCCTTTGGAGTATATTCCCTTCATTGAAGCAGCCTCTCCAACTCCGCTTCCCTTAGGAATTTCAGGATTTGAAGGGGATCAAGGCCGGGCAAAGCCCCCCCGTTGAGCTGGTGTTGGCCCAGAACATCGTTTCTTTCACGTTCTAGGGCTTCGCAGTTCATCAATAGGTGACGAGGCGTCTCGTTTTCTTCCCTGCAGAGTCTGCAAACGCCATCTTTTTCTATACCAAGTTTCCTCAGGTGTTCATTGAGCTTGCAATGACCTGTTAGGAATCCTGTTAGCATTCTGAGACTTCCTTTGTTGAGGGTCAGGAGCTTCCTTGACCTTTCTCGGTTAAAGTTCCCGAGGAGCTCTTTGGATTGTCTCAATCCTGAGAGGTTATTCCAATGGATTTCTCTAAGTTTTTCTTCTTCTTTCCGAAGTTCTGCCTTGAAACACGTGTCTTCAAGGCTACAGAATGGTTCTGGTCCTATAAAGGGCGTCGATGCTCCTTTTCTTGCCAATGAGTGGGCACGTTCGTTTCCCTCAATCCCAGTGTGTCCTGGTATCCATTTGAGGTGAATTTTGTTCTCTCTGCCTAGTTTATTGAGTTTTTGTAGGCAGTTCCATGCCATTTTTGAGCTGATGATAGGGGAGCTCAGCGTCTTTATGGCTGCTTGACTGTCCGTCAGTATTGCTATTTCCCTATCTTTATAGTTTCTGTGGAGGTTTATTTGGGCGCATACTTCTATTGCGTACAGTTCCGCTTGAAGTATGCTTGGGGATGTTCCCATCGGCTCGGAGTAGTTGGTGCCTGGCCCATATACTCCTGCCCCAGTTCCCTCGGTGGCCTTTGAGCCGTCTGTGTACCATCTTATTGTACCTTCTTTGAAAGTGTGAATGGATGTGTTGCTCCATTCTTCTTTCGTAGACAGTTCCATGATGAAGTTTCTCTTGAAGCTGAATTTCTTGACAGTTTTGTCTTTTGGCATTATCAGGAGGTTTTTACAGATGTTCAGGGGTTGATTCCCCTCGGTCCGTAGTCCCCCCCTGATCCCCATTCTTGACATTCTGAGTTGAGCCTCTGCGGCACTTCTCTCAATCACTAAGTGCAGTGATGTGAGATCTAGAATTACTTCCAACGCTGCTGTTGGGCATGTTCTCATTGCTCCTGTGATGCAGAGGCATGCAAGTCTCTGGATCTTCTCGAGTGTTTTCCTCGCTGTTATTAGCTTGGTCCTCTTGTACCAGACGACCGCTCCGTATGTGATGATGGGTCTCACTAGCATGGTGTACATCCAGCGTAAAATGGATGGGTTACAACCCCATGCATTCCCCGCCATTCTCCTGCACACCATGAGTACGGATGTGGCCTTACTTACTGTTGCACTTAAGTGCTTGTTCCACATTAGCTTCTTATCCAGTGTTATTCCCAGATATTTTACTTCTTCCTTCCATTCTAACTCGACTCCATTTAAGTCGATGGTTTTGAGGTTTGGAAGCTTGTTTTTTCTTGTGAAGTATCAGTGTAGTTTTTGTAGGATTGATGTTGAGTCCTATTTCCTGGCACCATTTCAAGGTTATCTTTAACCCCCTCTGTACTATGTCGCAGAGTGTTCCTTCAAATTTTCCTCTGGCCATGATGACGATGTCATCGGCATACCCGATGCAGGTAATGCCGTTCTCGGTGAGTAAACCGAGGAGCTCGTCTACTACCAGGCTCCATAGGAGGGAGGATAACACCCCTCCTTGTGGGCATCCTTTTGTTGTTTTCACCTGGATGGTGTCATCGCCCACTTTGGTTCCAACTATTCTTGTGGACAGCATTTGTTGAATCCAATGGGATGTTGTGCTGTTAATGCCTTTTTTAGTTAGGGCTTTCTTGATAGCATCGCAAGAGGTGTTGTCGAATGCTCCTTCTATGTCCAGAAAGGCGCAAATGGCCGTTTCCTTGTACTCCAGAGTGTCCTGAATCTTTTCTGTCAGCTCATACAGGGCGGTCTCTGTCGATCTGCCCGCTCTGTATGCATGCTGGCTTGGGTGTAGTGGTCCCCTGTTCAGTGTTTCCGTTCTGATGTGATTATCAATGATTTTCTCCATCGTCTTTAGTAAGAAGGAGGTAAGACAGATGGGTCTAAATGACTTCGGGAGAGAGGTGTCCTTTCTTCCTGCCTTAGGAATAAAGATGACTTGCGCCTTCCTCCAGGCTTGTGGTATATATCCCATAGCCAGGCTGCTTCTGAATATTCTTACCAGGTGTGGTATGAGATCCTCCAGTCCTCTTTGCAGAAGAGCCGGAAATATGCCATCCACCCCGGGTGATTTGAATGGTTGAAAGGTGCCAATTGCCCATTTCAGTCTTTCGGAGGTGCAGATGGTTTTCGCGACCTCCCAATCTTCTTTCGTGGGTTTACCAGATTCGAACGAATTCTCGTTCCCTACTTTCAGTGCACTGCCTGGAAAGTGAGTTTCTAGCAGAAGTAAAGCTCTTTGCTCTTCATTTTCTGTGTAGTTCCCATCAGGTTTTCTGAGCGACATTGTTCCCTGAGCAATGCCTTTCGCTAAAGCTTTGTGAAGTCTGGATGCTTCACGTGTTGAGGTGATATCCCTGCAGAAGTCCCTGAAGCTCTTCCGTTTAGCTTTCCTGATTTCCTTATTGTAGGTTGTCGGTTCCGCCGTGTAGCCCTGCCAGTCTCCATCGCGCTTGGCTTTATTGAAAAGCCTTCGAACTTCTGCCCGGAGCTTGAATAGGTGTTCGTTCCACCACGGAGTTTTCCTACAATTTCTTTTCTCTCTAATGGGGCAGCTGGATTCGTATGAATATTTCAGCGCTCCGTTGAGAGATTCTAATGTTGCTTCTAATTCTAGATGGTTTTTGACTCTAGAATTTGTTTGTTTCATATTTTCTCTTAGGCTGGTGTGAAATGTGTCCCAGTCGGTGTTTCTTGGATTTCTAATGAGGGTGTTCTCTTGCCAGAGTCCCCTCATGTTGAATTCTATTATTCTGTGATCAGAGAGTGAGGGTTCGTTAGATACCCTCCAGTCTCTGATCAGTTGACATATGCTCGGACTACCGATCGTTATGTCTATTACGTCTTGACTCCTTTTAGTTACAAAAGTGGGTGTGTTCCCCACATTCAGTACATCTAAATTGGATTCAAGTAAAAATTCAAGCAGTTGCTCACCTCTTTTGTTGGTATACTTGCTGCCCCAGCTGATGTTGTGTGCGTTGACATCACTGCCGAGTAGGAGCGGTAGCCCATGCCCGTTGCAGTACTCGACTAGTTTCTGGACTTCCATAGGAGGTGCTGATGTTTTCTCATGGAAGTACCCTGATGCTACTATGATGCTACGGTGTGTGCCTCCGGTGATGTTGACCCGGATTGGCACAAGGTCCCGTGTCATGAATTCTGAGAGACATACATATTTAATGTTGTTTCTTATCAGGATGCAGGCCCTTGGGGTATCACTTCTGATATCCCAAATTGTCTTGCAATCCTTTCGTGGTAGGCCCCTTACCTGCCCCTTGTATGTCCAAGGTTCTTGTATAAGCACAACGCCCAGGCATGACCTGTCGAACGCCCGAGCTATGACGGCTGATGCCCCCCTAGCATGATGGGCGTTGAACTGGGCCATGCTGGTGACATTTGCTGTGCTTATACTGGTCATTGGTCTTCTTGCGTTGGGGTGCTTGCCCCCTGTATGAGCATAGGCTCTTCATAGGTTCCCGATGAATCCTCGGTGACATTACCTTGGTCGGTTGATCTTACCATGGTTGATCCCACGAGTAGCAAGGGAAGGGTGTTCCACCTATGCAGAGCCCCGCATGCAAAGGTGAGGGGATTGATACAGTGGGGTGCCCCCTGGTGCCCCAAGGTTGAATCCAGTAGGGGCTGGTCATCTATCCAGTCATGCATTCCATCAGCCTGGACCCCCGCCTTTTCTAACAGGTGGACATTTCTAACACCTGATTTAATTTGTTTCGTTGTGCGTTTAGTTATCAATTTTCTGTTACTATTCCAAAATGTATGTAGATTACTTTTTTTTCATAATTTTACAGTTTAAAAATTATTTTCTTAAATAAACTGTTCAAAGTTATTGTTCTTATAAGTGGTCTACCGCAGTGTTAATGATTGAGTTTTATTTTTTTATGCAAAAACAGTACGTCAAACGAAAAAAAATCAAGAGACCACATTTGCTTGGAAAGGGATGGGGACTTCAAAAATAATTTTTACTTTAAGATGTGACGTTATGCCAGAAGTGCGCAACGTCGCGACGCCGTTAGCGTCGAATAATAATAAATTAATTAAAATTTATTAATATAAATTCGCAAATAATCAATTTGCAGGGAAACGAACGACATAAAAAGGTCAAATTATCAGAGTTTTTAGGTGTTGTTGAACAAATGGAGTAAACAAGATAAGGAAGCAGCTATAAATACACCGCAGAAGAATCAAGCAGGGACAGACGGATTCCACTGCCTGTCGAACCTATGCCAGGGAGTTGAGCTGGTCTAGGTATACACCTATCCTCTAACTAGGGAGTTGACCTAGTTATTCCTGGCCATTACTTTTTGCTTCTTCGGGAGTTGAGCGAAGAACGCGGAAGGTAAAACGGCTATCACCATTGACTGGGAGTTGACTGGTCAATATCATTCTTTTCATAAACCCTAGGTCGAAGAGTTGATTCGATCTAACCCATCCTCGTAAGCTAAGGAGATGATTTAGCCTACAATCCCATTCTTCTCTGTATGAACCAGGACCCCGTCAGGGTTATTGAATGAATTATCCATAAGGATAGACATAATGAATGATACTGCTGAATTTATGATTGTTTGAATCAAACGTATATTTGTAAATATTATTCTCTATTAATTAAAGGGGGCGATTTGGATTAAATTGTATAAGTTGTGAATGAATGAATGGGTGCTTGCTAATTTATAAAGATTGTTTTATTTTTGAGAAAGACGACTAACTGAATAGAATTACAGTAGTACGGGGTTATAAATATTTTCTTTCTTTATTCGTTACCAGAGGCGTTGACTCTGGTAGATCATCTTATAAATTAATCTTGTGTTCCAGAACAGAAAACCACAAGGCGAACAAGGATAATTTCATTTCGTTTTCCACGCCAGTTCCTATAGGTAGTATTGTAGGTACTTCATACGCTGATATACCCCTACGGCCGCCCGGCCGATCGCTCGGATCCTGCAATATAGCGATAGTGGCAGGAATCGCCTCACCGTCTGTACCGTCACCGGGCTTATCGCTAGACCTGCATTTCTTATGCCATAAAAAAAACGGTCGGCTCTATCGTTGGTGCTGGCGACCTTGAAATAATAAACCGATACGATTTTATTATTCGTAGAATTGATATTTTAAATAATCATTATTATTATTGAGTAAAAATAAAAATTTGTAATTTGTTGTACGTTGGCTTATTAATACCTCCTTCCCTCACTATAAATCAGAAGGCAATTTAAAGCACCCGCAGACTGTCGGTTATTTCTAATAAATAAACCGACAGCTCGAAATAAAGGGGTGACAAAGAAAAAGCAGTGGCGTAACATATTTTTCTTCAAAAACATTTAATTCAAAACCCGTACAGACGCCACTGGTAAAAGTACTAAAATTGTTTTCGCCTCATAAAATGCATGTTAATGCATAGAAGGCGTGAGTAGAGTAACAAAGCCGATTGTAATTCACTTTGAGTGAATTTGAATCGGCTCAGGTCCAGAACGATAGGAGTGATTCAGTATCGGCTCAAGTCCAGAACGATAGGAGTGAATTAGAATCGGCTCAGGTTCAGAACGAAAGGAGTGATCTAGATAGGCATGATTTATTTCGGGGGCAATTTTCGGCACTCTCATCTCGGCACTGAGTGATTTTTGACAGATGTGCTCCAAATTTCGATCCATCATAATTTTAGCCGGACCTTCGATTTTTTTCGGCGTGTGCGCTCCAAATTTGGATCCATTGTCCTACAGGATTTCTGGGGTGTGGCATCTTCATTATAGCACAGTACGGCCAATTACTTGTTTATGTCACATACATGCATTAATTAACCTTTGAAAACGAAGGAAAAAAAAGGGACTTTTATAACTGCAGTCCTAGATCGAAAGGTCAAACGCATATTAATTGATTACATTTCATGAAAGGTCACGTATTGCATATTTTATCTAATGCAAATATGCACAAATTATTTTATAAAGTATTGGATAAATGTGATAAAAAATGGAAAACAAGCTGTTTTACTTGAGAGGGAAAATGCAGTAACGTATAAAAGCTGTGTTTATCATAGGAAAATTAGTTATTCGTATACTTGTCAGTAAGCAACAATGAGTTCAGATTTATTGAAACAATTGAACAGTTGCGGTGGAAATTGGAAGAAAACTAGAGAGCTGCAAGTCGGGAAGAAATATAAAATAATAAAGATGAAAACAACTTCCACGCAATATGGGGTAAGTATAATAGTAGATTTAGAAGATTTTGACTGTCCCATACTTTTACCTAAAAGATTTTCTAGTTTCATTGAACAAATAGATGATTTAAATGAAAAATTTAAAAAAGAAAGATTTTATTTAATAACTGAACCAGAAACGAACAAAACTATACCCATAAAATTTATTAAAGATTAATGTATGTAAACAGGTTCATCAGAAACTGAAAAAACTTAAGAAAAATTTGGAAGAAATAGAAGTAGTGCTTAAAGAAAAACAAATGTTTTATCATATGCTTATTAAAATATATTGCATGAAAATTTAATATATAAGTGCATGTAATTCTCTAATCATGTTATTATTGATGCAGAACTCATAGCCTCAATATGAGTATTTTTGCATTTTTTGTCATTGCTAATATTGCCAATCAAACACTACTAGCAACAAGACCAGATCATATAAGAGAGTGCTTCATAACCGCCCGCTTCAACAATTCAGGCATCGACAAATGGCCCGAAGACTGGAATAGAATGGACGTCGGACAATGGGAAAATATTCCTGTTTGTACTTGGAAAATTAAAGGTGAAAATGAGAAGAATATATTATATTTCAAAGTACGGTATTTTTTAAGTAATGGAAAATCTTTTGTTAACCAGCATTGGCAAGCAGTGTTGCAAAATGTAACAAAATTTGATAATTATGAACAAATAGCAAATCTGAATTCTAAATATCAAAGAATTTCGATAATATTTTTAATTATAATAGTAGCAATATTATTGTTAGTCATAGGTGTAATGAAAAGGATGTATGGCAATAAAAATTTAATGCAATAAAAACCATTTTTATTAATAAAGTATGTAATATTACAAAACATGTTTTATTTTATTCCCTCCTAAACTATGTAATGTCTGTCTTATTGATCCAGGATGATTGTTTGATACCAAGCCATTTTACGAGCAGTTTGTTGTTTTTCCGTTTAACCACCCTTTCAATTAAAAAAACATCAGGATATTTGGTTTTTTGCAATTCAAGTTCATAGAAACCCCCTCGAATCGTCTCCCCCGCTTCATCTTCTAAAATGTAAGTAGTTGGATTGGTTCTATGAATCTTTTTCACCCTAAAAATCTCGTTGGACCAATTTGTTGTATACCCCTTAGAAAACTCCCCCCTATATTTACTGATTCGTACATGATCGCCCAATTTGAATTTAGGAGCTCGTTCAGCTATTTTTATGTGACTAAATGCTCTATTAAATACCTCTTTTTCATTTTTTCGATTCACTTGAATAGGCTTCATCCCTATTGTACCATGAGGTGTATTATTATAATTCGAGACGATTTTCGGCAGCAAGTTCAGCCATTTATAGGAACCCTGATAACTAAATTCTTTCCACATTAAAGACTTTATTGTTCTTATTACACGTTCTACAATAGAGGCCTTCTTACTAGTAAAAGTAGAATAGTGATTAATATTTAATTTATGCATTAAGTTGGAAAATTCTGAGTTATAGAATTCTTTGCCCATGTCGGTTTGTAAATTTTTGGGTAAAAATGGCGATGAATTCAAAATCGTTTTCATTGCCTCAGCTACTATTTTAGCTGTTTTATTCTTTATAGGTGATGCCCAAACATATTTACTAAAAGCATTAATTACAATTAAAATGTATTTATATCCTTGGTTTTGTGTTGAAAAATTGATCATCTCTACGAGATCTGCTTGAAAAAGGTCTTCTAAACCGGTTACAATTACTCTCCTGGTTTTGAAATTCCTTCGAGCTGGCTTATGAAGCTCGTTTACAACTTGTCTCTTAATATCCATTATAAGAGAGGGCACCTAATTATTAGCTGAACAAATATTTTTGGTTCAGGAGCAACCTGAGACACAGGCAAAAACTTAATCTTATCTCCAGTTTGCAGATGTTGCGATATTAAACTTTCTGCAGTAAATTCATTTTTATTTATAAATATTCTCAAGTCATTGGGATGGGTTTGTACATGTGATATAACACCTTCAGGTAAAATGAAATTAAACAAGTTAAGTCCTGTTGCTAATTCGTATTTATTCTTATTCCAGTTTGCCGAAAGTATAACACTTATATAACTATCAGAAGACTTTGCTTTGGGTAGCTTTGAGATTTGTCTATCTGCATATTTTTTCAAATGATGAGACTGCAAGTGTCGTCCGAATTTATCGACACTCATTTCTAAAATGAATAGAAGTTGAAAAGGCAAACGTTTTTATTGAATAACATTAGCCTCCTTTAACTCCTCAATAATACTATTTATCTCATTATTATGTGCATCACTTCCGGCTGACTGCGATGCCGTTAAAAGATTCAGTCGATCAACCAACTCGTTTGGATCGTCCCAAAAAACATAATCTATAGGGTTTTCTTCATATTTCATAACCATTCCTTGGCCGCTCGTGGATGGTATGCGAAGTTGAATTGCTCTTTCTCGAGCCATCTTCCTTTCGTTTCTTTCCATAACTGACAATATTGATTTTATCACAAATTTATATTTGCTTCCTCTGTTTCCGGCAACTTGCTCATTAGAATCAAAATTTCTCTTGTGTGCATTACTAAGTATTAATATTTCTCCAAAATGTTTCAAATCGCTTTCGGTGTATTTTGTTTCGTGAGGGTAAGTCTTAAAGATTAGCTCATATAAACCGGGAGTACCCGTATACTTTTTTCCCTCTATTATTATATCACTGCCCTTAAAGTTCAATTCGGAAGCACCAAAATATAATTTATCTGTTTCCATGTTATGTCTAAGGTAGTGATGATCATACATATTTTCAGTGTCTCGAATATGTCCGGCAACATACATTCGGGGCAGCTCATCATACTGTTCCAAATATTCTATAAAAGACTCTTCGGGAATTTGTTCGATAATTGTTTCATTGGTAGGGTTATCGTAATTTTCTTCATCGAAAAAATAGCTATCCCCAGGATTATGTTCATAGACTGTTTCATTTAAATCACTACCACTTTCTGAAGATGGTGAAACAACAAATGTTCGATTTCTGGGGATATCAGTAGACTGTGAAGGCTTAGGAGTTGAAAATGAGTATGGTTTCTTTTTAATTTTATTTACTGTGTATGGATGAACTGTATCTTCATTTTTAATTATTATCGGTGGATGTTTAGCCAACGTTCTAGATAACACAGTCATTTACAAGCGGTATCAATGTCTCCTCCCCTTGAACTTGCCCAGATTTAAGAGCATCAAGTTTTGATTTAACGTTACGTCTTGCTTTGATAATATCCCAAGTTAATTTTTTATCCATTTGTAAATAATACTGGATAAACAGCTAAAACAGTGTTTTACCTGTTTTATTTTGAACAGCTTAATTAAAAAAACAGTGTTACATCTGTTTTCCTACGCGGTTTTAAATCAAGTGGTTATGCATCAGCTCTGTTACAGCTCTATATAGTTGTCAAAGCCTTTTCGATATCGACCATCCTGTATATCATTATCTTTGCTAATGACTAGAAAATCATATTTATTTCTCCAGCAAAGTTGACATAAATCAAAAAATTTTGAATATTCCATGTCAGGGAAAACGTGGTCATTGTATAAATGTTTTAAATTCATTTCATCTTGCTTGAAAACTACAAGTAAGTTAGCATTATCTCGAATCAAATGCTTCGGTATATGAGTGTATGTCTGACAAAGATAGAAGCTGTCTACTAATTTATGTCGACCCATGCTGAAATATTCTCTGATGATGCTTTGCTTATCGCAAGCTACATCATCGAAAATAAAAACGGAATTCATTTTTGCTTCTGAAGGAGGCATTATATCTTCACCACTGTTGTATTCAAAATACCCCAGTTCTTTTACAGGTTGCAGCACCTTTTTTAAAAAGCCATACAAGGGTTGATAAAGCGATTTGCAATAAATGTAAACATTTTTGAATTTTAACCCATTTTTATCCAGCAATAAACTCAACATTACATTTGATTTCCCACAATTGGAGGGGCCGCAGATAATACATCTGATCGATGCCGGTAGTAGTTTTCCATGTTCGGTTATGACAGTATCTTGTATTTGATGATCAAATTTTTTTACACAGAGGGACTGCTTTTGTTTAATCAGACGCATTATAAATGACTGTTAAAGTAGACCAGATGTGTGTTTATATATAATATACAATGTTTATTTTCAATTTAGTTTACTATAAATACGTCGAGAATGAGGATCTCTGACAGTCACAAAGCAACTACAAAAAGAGAAGGTGGTGGGCTTGTTAATAAGTTGATTAATTCACTTCTATTTGAGCTGCACATTCCGGGGTATAATTATTGCGGACCTGGGACAAAACTAGAGAAAAGATTGATTCGTGGAGACAAGGGAATAAATCCGTTGGATGAGGCGTGCAAAGAACACGATATCGCATATTCTCAACATAAAGAAGTTGCTGAACGTCACAAAGCCGATAAAACATTAATTGATAAAGCCGTTCAAAGAATAAAATCTAGCGAGTCTTCATTGGCTGAAAAAGCTTCTGCTTTAGGTGTAGCAGGAATAATGAAAGCAAAAGTTAAGCTGGGTATGGGTAAACGTAGACCAATATTGTCATTTAATAAAGCAGTGAGAAAAGCACGAGCTGCCGTTAGACTTCATAAACCAAAAGACTTTGCAACCGCAGTAAATGTGGCTCTGCGAGCAGTCAAGGGTGTTAGTAAAAGCAGGCGGTCTAGAATTATTCCAGTACCTAAAAAAAGAGGTTTCTTACCATTAATACCCATTTTTGCTGGTCTAAGTGCCCTGGGGACTTTAGCGGGGGGTGCTAGTGCAATAGCCAGTGCCGTTAACAAGACTAAGGCTGCCCAAGAAGAACTAAAAGAAACTCAACGCCACAACCAAACTATGGAGTCTCTTGCAATGGGAAAAGGATTATATCTAAAACCTTATAAGAAAGGACTCGGCTTGTACTTGAAACCATATTCAAATAAAAAAAAAACTTCTTAAATTTACCGAAACGAGCTCTAACGAACCTTGATTTAATTAACTTTGGAAAACGTTTGAAAGGGTTCAGAGGGGTTTTCATGCATGATACTTTACCAGATAGAATACAAAAAAATGAATGCGGTATTATAAATTTAGATAGTAATAGCGGTACTGGCACACACTGAATTTCATATCGTAAGAAAAATGATTATGTATTATATTATGATAGTTTTGGTAATTTAAAACCAAGCTCTAATATCGTGAGGTATTTTAATAGTTCGGGCAAGGTAACCATTGAGTATAACTATAATAGAAATCAAGATTTTAGATCGTATAACTGTGGACATTTATGTTTGGAATTTCTGTGCAAATCTTTAGTATAGATAAACTCATTGAACAATGAGGACGTTTAGTTTCAGCGGAAATAAATCTACACTTACGGCCGATTACTATCCACCTATTTTCTTGAATAATAGCTTTGATTATGCTCTAGGGCTTATTAGTTTTGAAACTTATAACGCTATACCAAACATCGATAAAAAATCAAACAAATTTTACATAGGTAATCAGGTAATAGAAATTCCAACCGGTTCTTAAATTTCAGATATCGAAGAATATTTACAAAAAGAAATTGTTAATTTGAATAAGGCTCATTTCAACTGCTCACTGCACTTAGCCGCTAAAAATAATACGCTTAAATGCGAATTGAAATGTACACATACAATTGACTTTACAAAGGAAGATTCAATAGGAAAATTATTAGGTTTCAAGGAAAAAATTTTAGAGGCTAATCATCTCAATATATCTGATGCTCCTGTTAATATTTTAAAGACTACAACAATAAGAGTGGAATGTAATTTAACAACAGAAGCATATTATAACGATATGCTAAGCCACACTTTGCATCAATTTTTCCCCGCAGTGCCACCACGTGGAAGTTGTTTTCATCTTTATTATTTTATATTTCTTCCCGACTTGCAGCTCTCTAGTTTTCTTCCAATTTCCACCGCAACTGTTCAATTGTTTCAATAAATCTGAACTCATTGTTGCTTACTGACAAGTATACGAATAACTAATTTTCCTATGATAAACACAGCTTTTATACGTTACTGCATTTTCCCTCTCAAGTAAAACAGCTTGTTTTCCATTTTTTATCACATTTATCCAATACTTTATAAAATAATTTGTGCATATTTGCATTAGATAAAATATGCAATACGTGACCTTTCATGAAATGTAATCAATTAATATGCGTTTGACCTTTCGATCTAGGACTGCAGTTATAAAAGTCCCTTTTTTTTCCTTCGTTTTCAAAGGTTAATTAATGCATGTATGTGACATAAACAAGTAATTGGCCGTACTGTGCTATAATGAAGATGCCACACCCCAGAAATCCTGTAGGACAATGGATCCAAATTTGGAGCGCACACGCCGAAAAAAATCGAAGGTCCGGCTAAAATTATGATGGATCGAAATTTGGAGCACATCTGTCAAAAATCACTCAGTGCCGAGATGAGAGTGCCGAAAATTGCCCCCGAAATAAATCATGCCTATCTAGATCACTCCTTTCGTTCTGAACCTGAGCCGATTCTAATTCACTCCTATCGTTCTGGACTTGAGCCGATACTGAATCACTCCTATCGTTCTGGACCTGAGCCGATTCAAATTCACTCAAAGTGAATTACAATCGGCTTTGTTACTCTACTGGCGTGTACCAAATTTCAAAAAAATATCTAGGCTAATATCACAGTTATAATAAAAAACAAGTTTTTTTCTTTAAATTTTAGCACCCTGTAGTTCAAAAGTTAAGACTTTTAGGACATACGTTCATATAAAGTTTTGTTCTCAAAATTGACCCAAGAATAACCTCCTTAAATATTCGCATGTTATTAAGAAACACCCTGTATACAGGCTGTCCCAGCTTATTCGAAGCGGTTTCTGTAGGCCAAACGATGGATTTTTTCCAAAAAAATTTTGCACATTCAAGTACAGGATCACAATGGCCATAATTTGAAATTATTTTGGGGTATACAGAGGGTCCCATATGACAGTGGCATATCAAAGTTATGTTTTTTTAAATGGAATGCTCCTATGTTATTGCATTTTTAGATTGTCTGAAAAGAGAAAATAAGATCGGCTTTTACAGTTGGTGTTTAAATTCAGAAGTTTTTGAGTTATAAACAAGTGAAAATCGTCATTTTTCAAGTTCAAGGCCCTGTATAAGGAAAACGGTTCAAGATAGAGAAAAACGGCTTACATGTCCCTATTTTAACTTTTCATGTACTATCCTATGATGTGGATGAAATGTTTATACAGGGTGATAAAAAATTTGAAAAATTCTGAGATTTCTCCACGCGTCGCCAAATAAAAAAATCCAAGAAAGTACAAATGTTTCTATACCATAGGATAGTACATGAAAAGTTAAAATAGGGACATGTAAGCCGTTTTTCTCTATCTTTAGCCGTTTTCGTTGTACAGGGCCTTGAACTTGAAAAATGACGATTTTCACTTGTTTATAACTCAAAAACTTCTGAATTTAAATACCAACTGTAAAAGCCAATCTTTATTTCTCTTCTCAGACAATCTAAAAATGCAATAACATAGGAGCATTCCATTTAAAAAAACATAACTTTAAATTATGGCAATTGTGATTCTGTACTTGCATTTTCAAAAATTTTTTTGAAAAAATCCATCGTTTGGCCTACAGAGACCGCTTCGAATAAGCTGGGACATCCTGTATATACAGGGTGAGTTTTTTTCAATGTTTAGTACAGGGATCTCGTAAACTACTGCAGTTAGAGGAACGGTTAAATGGGGAAAGAAGTGCAGTTTTATGAGCTTAATTCGAAACAGCTTTTGTTTTTTCGAAAATCTCCATGGCTTCCTAGATATTTAACGTAAAGTAAATTCCGCGGATTTCTTTACACCGAGATAGCAGTCTTATTATTGGGATTAGAGAAAAATCGTAAAGGAAAACCTTTTAGACGATTTCATAGACAATAAAACTCCGTTACAATTTTTTTAATTTGTTGTGTCATTTTCGAGCTATGACGTAAACTTGTTTTTTTTTAAATGTAAGTCATAGTTGGCTATGACATCATTCGATATGTCTTTTTTTCTCTAAATACAACGATATAAAATTCGATATCGTGTTTTTCGGAAAATAAAAAAGTTAGGACGGTTTTTAATTTTATTTCCTCAACTTAACTAGGCGGCCATGTAAGCATAACTGATAGACCTCAGTTGAATTTGAAATTATACATAGATAATTTTGCAGAATAATTTGTAATACTCTATGCAAACAATTATAATTAATTAACTACAAATTTTCTAATAGCCATCTAGTAACTCTAGAAAATATTATGAAACATTTGAATATATAAAAGGTTAACGACGATTAAAATATCTGCGAAAATATTGTTTCGCAGCCCTGACAGCATTCTTTTGACACTGAATATAACATTCTATCATCTCCCGCTTCTCTTGGTTGGAAAACTCCATACTAGTAATTCACCTTGCAGGTTACACGATTTAAGAACTTCTGCAAAACCTGACTTCATACTTAAAGTTCAATGGAAATTATAAGCTAACTAACTAACTGTCAAATTTTATAGTTTCACTCTTTCTGTTACTGGTTGCTAAGCAACCGTCACATTTTGATATGAATATTTAGTCTAAAGTTCTACAGCGTAGGTAGGTATTGTTACAAGATTTTTGAAAGATTAGAATAAAAATTATTTTTTTTTTAAAGTTCTCGAAAACTAGCTATCCCGTTGAACTATTAATTCATATAAGATTTTCAATTCAAAGTTAACTATTAAATTCAGCGCCTATACCACGTATTTGAGGAAATAAAATTAAAAACCGCCCTAACTTTTTTATTTCCTGAAAAAACGATATCGAGTTTTATATCGTTGTATTTAGAAAAAAAAAGACAAATCGAATGATGTCATAGCCAACTATGACTTACATTTAAAAAAACACAAGTTTTCGTCATAGCTCGAAAATGACACAGCAAATAAAAAAAATTGTAATCTCGGGGTAAAGAAATCCGCGAAATTTACTTTATGTTAAATATCTAGGAAGCCATGGAGATTTTCAAAAAAACAAAAGCTGTTTCGAATTAAGCTCATAAAACTGCACTTCTTTCCCCATTTAACCGTTCCTCTAACTGCAGTTGTTTACGAGATCCCTGTACTAAACATTGAAAAAAACTCACCCTGTATATACATATATTTATTTATATAATAACGAGTAGTTTTTTTGCCAAAAATTAGTTATACTTCAGTCTTTTGTATTTTCGGGTTACGTGGCATATATAAAAAAGAGCACTCTTTGCTAAATAGACTAGCTATCGAAAATTTTTATTTTCATCTTCAGGTCTAAAACAAAACAAACAGCATCGTATTAACACCTAAAACTAGAGAATGGCTGGTAACAATACATGCCTACCTTAGCGTGAGGTTATCTTCAAAATGTTGTTAAAATTTAAATTAAAAATCATTTGCTATTACTTCTATGGATTCATCTCTATGACTAGATCTACCTAGGATACTAACACAGCAACTGGGAGTTTCATTCAGGGACGGCCCGAAAAAATTTGGCGCCCTAGGCGAATGAATTTAATGGCGCCTCTTTGACTCTTTGAAATAAATCTTTCGCACAAAACAAAATGTTACTGACATTGAAAATAAATACTTCATCCATTATATACTTCATCAATTACTTAAAATTTTCAATTTTTTTTTTAATAAATCATAAATCACATTATAATGACAAAATGTACGAGGTTCATTATGTACCTATACCTCATAGAATTTACATTTTCATGTTCCTTGCCTTATTAGTAATTTTTGCAAATGTAGAATCCTTTATTTACAATTTCACTGCTATTTCCTGTTCTATTCATATGTGTTGATAATCCAACTAACCCTAAGTGACTTCCAAAGTCACTAGTGACAGTGTACAGGGTGGGAAATTTTTGTACTACCCACATTGGAATCTCGTAAACGGTAAGGAGATACAGGGTCGCTTTTATTAGAGAAAAATTTCTCAATTTCATGCTTATTAAGAATCTGAAATAAAGTTTAGGAAAATTTCAGGCGTTGCTGAAATATGCTGAAAACACTGAAAAATGCCGAGTTTTTATTTCAGCCATATCTTTTTTATTATTGAAAATTAATCGAATTTTTTTTGTAGGGTTACATAAGTCATCAAAAGCTATTCATTTTTTGACATTAAAAAAATTTAAACCGACTAGATCCCGGAGTTTTCATAGACAACTTTTGTTTTTCTCATTGCCGCCATATATTTCCTCATTTTCATGTTGTTCGGTATAAAATAAATCAAGGAAACCAAAAAACATTTTTTCATTCCAATTTTTTTATTTTATTTTCAATGTTTCTCTTCTGTTTTCACTGAAGTACGTCAGTATGAAGTAATATTACTTTCCTTATTATGTGTTTTTAATTTTTGCATCGTAAAAAATGTTGTCGAAAAGAGAATAAAATGTAAAAATTTAGTTTTGCATGTTACTCACATTTGCTTTCTTTGAATTTTTTTAATGGCTGATGACATGATAAAACAATATGGTGGCCATAAGAAAAACAATATACATAGTTGAATATGAAAACTCTGCGATCTATAGTCGGCTTATTTGAAAATTTTCGAAATGTCAAATTGACAGCTCTTATTGACTTATGTAAGACTACAATTTTTTTTAAATTATTTTCCAAAAAATAAACAAGATATGGCTGAAATAAGGAATTTGGATTTTTTATTTTTTTCAGCATATTTCAGCAACTGTTTTTCAAGTTTTTCAAAATTTTATTTCAGATTCTTAATAGGCATGAAATTTGGCCTTTTCTTAATTTAAGCGATCCTCTATCTCTTACCGTTTACGAGTTCCTAATGATGGGTTAGGTATAGTACAAAAATTTCCCACCCTGTGGAAATAACAATTTCCTTGAATTCTTAATTAAATAAAAGGTTATAGAGAAACGGTGAAGAAAATATTTTATATCTTCAGTTCAAATTGTTATGAACTAACTATTGTTTGTTAATATATGTAAAGTGTAATATTCTGTTGAAATGAAAGTATATAAAATTAGTTACTAAAACTCATAAAATAAAGTTTCTTGGAATCAAGATCAAACAAATTAAATTAAATAACTGGAAATTCTAAAATCAAAGAATTTGTTCATTTTGTGTACAATTTTTTTTTCAACATTTTCGGGTTTTGTTTTATGATGAACATGAAAACGCCGCCCCCAAATTCTAGCGCCCTAGGCGGTCGCCTAGTTCGCCTATATGGACGGGCCGGCCCTGGTTTCATTCTATGATAATAGTTTTCGTTTTACATGTCTAATATTATTTAAAAAACATACAAGAATTACAAATTAAAAATGAAATCAAAAAGCAAATGTCTGCCTTTATCGAGCTCTGAATTGATAACGTCCCTGTTGTCGTATTGCTATTGGTTGGTTACACGTACATATTTTGAAATTTATTGGCGGCAGTTTTAAATTCTAATATTTAAACAGAAATGTGTGAAAATTATTCTTCTAGTGTCTTAAAACCCAAAAATTACAATAGTATACTATAGCAAAAATACATGGAACAACAACTATGTCTAGAGGCACTACGCACTGTATATAGCGATGTTTCTTCTTTTTTTCAAATGTCGGTGTCTTCTGTTAGGTTTCTAAATTTGTTATTGTCTAGGTCTAACAGGTTGGCATAGATGTTGCTGAGATTCTCAATGACTTTCTTGTTGTTGATTATTGAGGTGTTTTGGAAAATTCTCCCCATTTCGATGAATTTTCTCTTTGTGGCGTTTTTTACTTCGTCTAGTATTCCTATGTTTTCGTAATCCATGTTGTTTCCTATTTTTAGTGTGTGTTCAGCTAACTTGCAGGAGTTCTTCTTTCTGTTAATTTCACTTCTATGGTTGGTTAATCTATCCTTTAATAATCTGGACGTCTCTCCTACATAGCATGACTCACAATCCTTACATGGAATTGAGTAGACTACTCCCGACTTTTTGAGTGTTGGTATCTTGTCTTTAAGTTTGCTGAAGATCTGGTTTGTTGTTTTCGTATTTTTTATGCCAATCTTTATGTTAGGTCCCTTGATTACCTTTGTGAGCTTCTTGGTGAGTTCTTCTATGTGAGGTAGAATTATGTATCGTCGTTCGTTTTCTGGGGGATGTTCTGTCACTTCTACATTGTCCTGGTTGTTTGGTATTTGTCTTATTTGTGTGTTGAAAATAATCTTATCAAGGAGTCTGATTGGGTACTCATTCTTCGCCAATATTTGTCTAAGTTGCCTCAGGTTTTCTTGAACTAGTGTTGGATGGCTGATCTTGACTACTCTTGTTTTGAGGTTCCTTGTCAGGTTGATATTTATCTTCATTGGGTGATATGATTTAAAGTGTATGTATCTACCTGAGTATGTTGGTTTTCTGTACCAGTAGGGTGGTTGTTGGTTCTGATCACTTTTGTGCCTAGGAAGGGGACTGTACCTTCATTCTCATTTTCTACAGTAAATTGGATTGTTGGGTGGTAAGAGTTGAATATTTCTAGAATTGTTGTTTGTTGGTCTTTCGGTACTGCGCATATTATGTCATCTACGTACTTCTTTAGGAAGAGGACTTCGTAGGGCAATTTTGGCAAACATTCGTCTAGGAGTTAGTACGGCAGCCCGTTACCAAAATTTTCTGTCATCGCGCCCGAATCGAGTAAACTATTAATCGATAGTTTTTTTAAAACTAATAAAGTTTTTCCTGATCGAAAAAGTCGTACAACGTTGCCGTAACCCGTCAGAGTAATTTCAGTAGGTAAAAAAGTAAACGGTAATTTTGTTACTCCGCCTGCTCCGTTCTTCATGTAATCTTATTAAAAATTTACAAAAAAACATGAATCCATAGAGAACGGAAGTTTTTGATATTGAAATATTTCCATTGTTTAAAAAAAACATGTATAGAAAAATTGTCTGAAAAAGTTTCAGCGCCCGGTTCAAAATTTATTTTAAATTATTGATAGGACATCCAAAAACGGTAAGTAGAGTCGAACGGACGTTTTCCGTGCTGCGATGCTCCAGGGAATGCTACGGAGTCAGCACTATATATTCTGTATGGTCCGTGCTTGGTTGTCTATAGCAATACAGCGTCTATGCTATAGTCCAATAAAGTCTAAAAAGTCATACGTATCGATTAAGAATACACATCCTTTTGATAGTTCGATTTTTTGTTTCATTTACGTGTTTTTATAGTAACCGTCCAGTTTGTCTAAACACTCCATCCCGCATAAATAAGTATACATCAACATTGGTTTTGAATGAGAATTAAATGCACAACACAGAGGATAGAATGTCATTACGTGAATACATTTTATGTAGTTGTCAGTGGCTCTCAAACTGACGTAAGCGGTTCAATTCATTTTTTGAATGATTCCTCCAATAATAATTATTACGCTCGTTCACAACTTGACAATTAACTGTTTGACATTTTCTGGTGAAATTAAAAATATTAATTCGGACGGTTAGTAAGACGTCACATCTGACTTTTTAAAGTTAATCCTACTATATCATCTACCATCTTACACCCGCGTGTTGTTTTCGTATGCTCGTGCATGCGTTTTATTATATGTTTATGTGGTTAGTGCAATATTATTTATTCCGTGCTACCCGTAATATCGGAGCAATGTCTCTCCAGGAGTGTATTTTCTGCAATGAGAATAATCCAATAGACAAAATACTCCGATTCCAACAAAAAAACCATTGAAAAGTGCCGACAAGTTTTATCTGCTCGTAAGGAACGTGGTCTCGGGGATGACGATCCGGAGTTCTCCGAGGAAGAATGCTTGCTAAAAGGCTATCATAGCCAGTGTTATAAGCGGTTCACGGGTTGTAAAATCCCGAAAGGGTTTGTGAATTCGAAAAAAAATACGACAGATGCTGGAAAAGAAGATAATACTTCTATCTCGTCTGGAGACGTTCGTACAAGTGTTTTACTCCCAGATGAGGATTCATCTCAAAAAATCACCGATGATCCAGTGCAATATCGACAAGTTGATGAAAGGTAGGTGTCCCATGTGACTTGTCGAGATATAGACTCAGTTACAGATAACGGCAGAATTTGTGTTGTAACGACACTAGCGATAGAAGTCAATAATATATTATTCAAGTTGGCAGAAGAAAAGATGTTCGTAAATTGATTTTTGGCTCACTGTTCATTTGCCTTTATGTTTCTCTTCAATTTATTCGATAGTGAATTTTATGTAATCTCCGGGCTTTATTCAATTAGATATTCAAGTAACATTTATTAAATCATATTGAATCTAATAACTCTTCAACAGTTCAAATGTTACTTCTGACGATACGGATGCTGAATGTGAGTCCTCCACAAACGTCCCAGCGGATCAAGTTTGCATTTTCTGCAACAGGTTCCGGAAACAACGAAGAGGCCGGCAAGTAGAATTACTAAAAGGAGATAAGGTCGTCCTGAGGATACGTGAATCCGCAACGATGATGGAGGATATACAACTGTTAAATACATTAGGAAGCCAAGATAATCCACAAGACTTCTGGTACCATCGATGTTGCTGGAAACAATATGACTGGGCTCGTGATAGATCCAGTCGCACGGCAAGTGGAAGCTGGTTGTCCAAACGTCAGGCTAATAAAAAAGGTTTTAAAAAATTGCAAGAATTCATCACAAGTACGGTCATTCTGAAAGGCCAGTGCTTCTTCATGGATCTGATTCGGAACAAATACGTAGAATTTCTGAATGACCAATACAACTCTGATGCCAATGCAGAAAAGCCGACTGCGTTTTTTACAGAAAAATTGGAATCGAAAATTTAGAAGGCGCATCCGTGCGAGATTAAAATAACTTACTTAAATAAGAAAAAAATAATTGCACCCTCTGATTTTATGATAGGCAATATACCCGAACTGCTTCTTCAGATGTCCATGGAGGAACAAATATATTTGTCGGCTCTAGCGCTTCGTAAAGAAATTCAATCCATGAACGTGAAGAAACTGAACGAAAAAATAACGGTGGAGGATCTTAAAAATGGCGAGTGCAAGGAACTGCCTCCGTTACTAAACTATTTTTTGGAAACTGTTATCTGCGGAGACTTGGCGGCGCTCTCTAGGCCTCGAGCTGTTAAAAAACGACAAGAAAAGAGCCAAGTTATATCTTCTATCGGCCAAGATATTATATTTTCCAGCACTTCTGGTCGGATAAAGTCATCGAAGCACGTTTCTTTTGGCTTAACAATTAAAGGTCTCTGTAACTCCAAAAAGATTATAAAGTTGCTCCATAAGAAAGGACACATCTTCAGCTATGACGTTCTAGAGCGACTAGAAAACGAAGGGACATTGGCTGTTGTCGACGAACTTAACATTTATGTCCACATGACATAAACACTTCTGGTACTACCCCTGGCCTCGCCTTTGATAATTTCGACCGGTTTGTCGAAACGAAAACTGGAAAAGGAACGCTTCACGATACTGTGGGGATTATATTTCAAAATCGCGATTGCGCTGTGCACAATGTTGCTGAAGAAGCAAACTCAGATGAGGATGATGAATCAGAGGCTCGACCACATAAACGAATGCGACGAAGTTTCGAACACACGACAGAAGAATTGGCACCTTACAAAAGGAAACCGCAATTATCGGAAAATTTCAAGACATTTGGAAATCAGCGCTTGGAGCGCCCAACAGCGTGCAGCTTATGGCGAAAGCTGGACTTGGCTTGGCTGTTTTCTCATGCTTGCAGTAATGCAGATTCTCCAATGTGGATCGGATTTAATTCTAAAATTCTTCTTGACGAATCTCCGATACAACATATTTCTTATCTACCGCCAATCAACGAGTCTCCTACAAAACCTTCTACGGTACATCAAACACTGCTCATGGCCTTGAAAGTTGCCGATGAATGCAAATCGCCTTACATTGAAGTGACGTACGATTTGGCCATAGCAAAAATTGCTTTCCAGATCCAGTCTACGGAGAAAGAACAATTCAAGCGGATCTTCATCCATCTCGGAGCTTTCCACGTTTTTATGGCATATTTCCACGCCATAGGAAATTGCGTAGACGGATGCGGTTTACCAGATATAATGGTGAACAGTGATCTTTTAGCCAGTGGGTCGATGAAAGGTTTCATTACCGGGAAAAGTTATAACCGCTGTAAACGGCTGCATCCCATGATATCGTTAGCTCTACAAAAGCTCCATTTTGAAAGATTTCTCAGCGACAGAAGATTAACTGTCGATGACTGTGTTATCGAGTACGTTACTCATTTCCTTGATACGCAATCATCAAATCCTATCATTGACCACCAACCAACCAACAATTGCTCTCATGGAAGAATATGAAGCATACAAAACCGAAACTATGACTGGCAAACATGGTAAAACAGCGCAGTTTTACATGGTCTACGTGAGATTAGTCGATTATTTTCATGATTTTATTAAAAGTATTAGACTTGGAAATTTGACAATGTACATTTACACGATGAGTAAAATCGTCAATATTCTCTTTGCATTTTATCATCCCAATTATTCTCGGTGGCTGCTATTTTATCTACAAAAACTGACCAACGTCTCTGAAACGCATCCTGGTTTAGAGATCAAATTGTCAACTGGATCCTTTGGGGTGCGCAGAACTGAAAAACCATTTTCAAGAATTCCGGTGGACTTGACCTTGGAACAGACAATAAATGCCGATGCAGCAAGGAAACTGACAGGGATCATTGCCCTCACTAACTCGATTAGTGCCCGTAAACGCTGGGCCATGGGCCACTCATTAAGGGCCGATGTTATCTCGCATGTGCTCGAGGAAGCTGGATTAAAGAAAGGATGCGAAGTCACTGCAGAATTACGGGACAGCAGCATAAAAAAAGTGCTCAACAAATCGAGCAGTTCATTGACGCAGTGAAATGCACTGTAAATCCCTTCGATCCGCAGTTGGACGAAACAAAATTGTTCAATATTGCTACAGGAGACTCAGCTTCAGCAGCTGTTGAGAAGTACTTACTCGGGATCGAGAGAGAAGGAAGCCGTTTACGCGAGGTTTTCACCGCAGAATGTCGGAAACAGGGTGACAGGTTCCAGCGAGCAATTAAAAAAAATCCGATTGCAAATTTTACAACGATGGTCAAGAAAAGGAAGGCCGTGATAAACGGTAAAGTTCAGGAAATTAGATTACAGCGGGACATTTTTGGAAAGCTTCTTGGTCTTTCCCTTGAAGCCAAGATAGATCTGCGTCGAGCGTTGACTTTTCCATTATCACCAGTCCCGCCAGCATTTTGTCATTCTGACGGAGCACATCGCAAGAGCGACAAAGCAACGTTACTGAAATTACTGGAGAAGCGGTTTGAATCTGAAGGTCCTGAATCTACCGACATTATCATTATTGACGGATTTTTTCTCCTCCACACTTTGAAGGAGCCGGGGAAAACAGCTGGAGATATTTCAAGACGAGTTCTAAGGCACTTGACTACGTACGAAGCTCAAGAAGTACATGTTATTTTTGACAGATATTTCAAGCCATCAATCAAGGACGTAGAGCGACAGATTCGTGGAGAGACCGAAGGGCCAGCTTTCCATATTACAGGTGATAATCAATGTATCAATGATTTTCAAAAAGAGCTCAAATATGGTCATTTTAAAATGTCGTTTGTTGATTTCATTATCAATCATTGGCCGAGCCTAAATCCAAAATTGCTAGGTGACAAGACTATATACATAAATAATGAAATGTGTTACAAGTTTGCTGTTGTCGGGGGCGCGATTGTCAATTCGATTGAAGACCAGCTAGACTGTGCAAATCACGAAGAAGCCGACTCAAAAATTATTTTCCATCTCTGCCAAATTCATAGAAAAGCAAATATTTCAGTGAGATGCAATGATACGGACATTCTGGTGTTAATATTGAGTAATATGGAATTTAAAAAAAATGATAAATCCAACATATGGTTGGATATCGGAGTCGGAAAGTGCAGAAGATATGTCAATGCTACTGCCATTAAGCACACGGGCATGAGCCCCCTTTTAGCTCGATCACTAGCTGCATTTCACGCCTTTACGGGATGCGACCAAAATCCAGCATTTTACAGAAAAGGAAAAATTCGTCCATTCAAAATCCTTGAGAAATCATTAGAATTCCAAACGGCTTTTGCTTCACTTGGGACTAGCTCCAACAACGAGGGTTTTAGAGTCATTGAAAAGTATGTTTGCCACCTGTACAGCGAACCAAACATCGCCGATGTTAATGAGGCTAGAATGAGGATTTTTCAACGAACATACGATACGAAAGATAAGAATAAGCCTCTGCATGTAAACGTAGCCAGTTACGATGGATGCATATTACCGCCATGCAAATCCGAGCTCCAGCAGCATCTCTTACGTACGAAGTATATAGCGAAGATATGGACCAATGCGCATCTTGCGCAGCCCAGCAACTTCATAGCAACCGACCACGGTTGGATGGAGGAGGACGAACGATTGGTGTTTAAATGGTACGACGGCGATCAAGTACCGTTGTGCACAGATCTGATATTGGATGACGAAGCTGTACCGGACAATGCAGATGGTGGGTCTGACAAAATATTTTGTTTATACTCTCTTGAAAAATATCACGCGATCGTGTCACATCACAATCACATCACAATCACATCGCAGATCACGTGATGATTACGTGAGAAATATTCTCACGTGACAAATTTTCTCATGTGGGAAATTTTCTCATGTCAGAAATTTTTGTCATACTTTTTCACGTGACAAATTTTCTCACGTGATCATCACGTGATCTGCGACGTGATTGCGATGTGATTGTTATGTGACATGATCATGTGATTTTTTTCAACAGAGTACTTTATGTCCTTCTCTATATATTAAAAAAATTGGTGGCCTTAGACTTACTGAAAGGTTTCGTTTCTGTTCGATTCCAGATATTGATGAAATTGACGATGAAATCGAGGAGTCCACGGATTCAGAGAGTGATGATACTTATGAGAGCAGTTCAGAAGACGACGTTTGATTTAATATTTTTATTTTGTATTTATGAAGTTTAATAAATAAACGGGACAAAATTTCGCAAACAAAAAAAAAATCAAAAATAAAATTTTTTGATTTACTGAAAATGACTTGACACACCAATGCAAGTATAACAATGTCCGTTAATATTTTTTTCTCACTTTTCAAGACACAAGAAATAATTTGTACCAGGAAACGGAGCAGGCGGGATAACTCGATCAGCCTTTAAAAAAAAACACATCTGAAATGCAACCCTTCATTTGCGCAACAATGAAAACGTCCGTTCTTATTTTTTTCTGTTAACGAAACATTCAAAATTATCTATGATCAGGAAAACGGAGCGGGCGCGAAAGGTTTAATTCCAAACTGTCACAAAATTTAGATTTTTAACGAACCAAAACCACTCACAACTCGGAAAATGTCAGTAACTATATCTATCCTATTGAAATGATCATTCTTCGTAAAAATAACGAAAAAACGGACCGGGCGCGATAACTTATTTATTCCCTTAATCTTTACATATATTCAGGTGTTTTTCAACCACTTCGCAACCTTGCCTAAGTCAGTACACTTGAACTTTTCTTCTCAAAACTTCATGAATCAACCGAAAAAAACAAAAAAAATTGCGGGCGGGATCAGGCGAAAATCTTGGTAACGGGCTGCCGTACTAAGTTCATCCACTACGTATTGAGATATAATTGGGGAAAGGATGGATCCCATTGGTGAGCCGATCAGCTGTCTGTAATATGACCCATTGTATGAGAAGGTTGTTGCATCAAAGATCAGTAGGACAATTTCGAGGAACTTCTTTTTTGGTACTTTGGTGTTGTTCTTGATTGTCTCCCATTTTCTTTCTATACTCGACTTCGCTAGTTGGGTTGTTATGTTGGCGAACAGTGATACTACGTCTAGGCTGATAAGGACATAGTTGTCAGGGATTGTTTTGTCATTTATAAAGTTGGCAAATTCGAAGGAGCCTTTTATGAAGTACATGTTCTCTTTGTCATATGACTGTGTGAGTATATCTGTTACGTATTGCGCTAGTTTGCTTGTTGGGCTGTTAATGGAGCTAACAATCGGTCTGAGGCTGAGCTGTAGTTTGCGAATTTTGGGAGCTCCGTAGAACTTAAGGCTGACTCCTGTGTACATCATCATCTTGCTAGCTTCTTCTTCCATGATGTATTTTTGTCTCTTTAGGTCTGTCACGATTTTGTTGCGTTTCTGTTGTATGGTAGATGTTGGTTCCCTTGGCAGGTTTTTGTAGTACTCGGTGTCGTTAAGTTGTTCCATTGCCAAGTTGTTGTACTGCAACACCCCGCCCCCCTACCCGCTCATTTCCGCTGAAAGTTGGCCTTGAGATCGTCCAGCTTTGGATGTAGAAGTTTCTGTGTGCGAAGTTGGTTATTATGTTAGCTGTCTTATGATGTTTCTCTGTTGTTCTTCGAGATTGTAGTGCGATTTTTCTCGTTCGGCGAGAAGGTCTGGTATGTTGATGTCTTGATTGTTCGGATGTACACGGAACTTCGGACCAAGGGCTACAAAGTTCTTGACTTCTGTGGGGATGTTTGTAGTTGTCAAGTTTTTTAACCAGTTGTCTTCAGTTTTTATTACTTTTTTCTGTGTGGAGAGTAGTCTGTCGAACTTGTCTTTATTTAACCTCATTATCTTAAAATATTCTGAATTGTACTTCATTGATTGTCGTGCCTTGAATTCCTCTAGTAAGTTAGCAACCAAGATGTTTGTTAGTTAGGTTTGTCTATTTTCTAGGTTAGTGATATTTTTACAAGTTAGGTTAATTTGCATATTTAAAATCCTGAAGCCTAACCTGGAGGTGAATGTATTCATGTTCTATCCTTGCTGTCCTGTTCTTGAGTCCAATAGGTACTCCAGTTTGCTTGTCTGATCCATTATAAATCTAGGTAGTATGTGCTTACTCCTACACCTGAGGAGGAAAGTTCTTCTGTTGTGTAGATGGGACAGTTTGTTGTTGTTTCCCATATACTCTTTGAGGTGTTGCGTCTGCATGTCCATATGTGGTCCATATGTCCGGTGATGTTCTCGAAAAAATCCATTTCTGTAATTAATAATAACGAGTAGTTTTTTGGTCAAAAACTAGTTAGACTTCAGTCTTTTGTATTTTCGGGTTACGTGGCATATATGTATAAAAAAGAGCACTCTTTGCTAAATAGACTAGCTATCGAAAATTTTTATTTTCATCTTCAGGTCTAAAACAAAACAAGCCTGGAATGCCTGGACCCCTTTTAATCCTTAAGCCAAACCCATTATCACGGTTCCCCGTGTCATCATGGATTAAGCGACATCTATCTGTCGATGACGGAGCTACCAGCCGCATTGTCAGCTTGCGCCCTCTAGGAAACCTGACTCCTCGGTTTGGAGGATTTGACAAGTCTCTCTGTTGCAGTGCTATACCAACAACTGGAAAACACCGCCATCTCTTATTCGCCCATAAAGTAATTATAATAATAATAGAAGATTTTGGTCGAGCATAAATTAATAACAGAAAAATAATTAGTGGGCTTTTGGCTCGAATAGTGAAGCGAGCTCCAAGGCAATCGGCAAGCAGAGCCATCTGACGGAAGACACAGACAGCTGTTTCGACCTCCTTGTGGTCTCTTCAGTGTGCCACATCCATGCAGAGGTTGCTTTGCCGAATGCCTGGACCGCCTTTAATCCTTAAGCCAAACCCATTAGCACGGTTCCCCGTGTCATCATGAATTCAGCGACATCTATCTGTCGATGACGGAGCCACCAGCCGCATTGTCAGCTTGCGCCCTCTAGGAAACCTGACTCCTCGGTTTGGAGGATTTGACAAGTCTCTCTGTGGTAGTGCTATACCAACAACTGGAAAACACCGCCATCTCTTATTCGCCCATAAAGTAATTATAATAATAATAGAAGATTTTGGTCGAGCATAAATTAATAACAGAAAAATAATTAGTGGGCTTTTGGCTCGAATAGTGAAGCGAGCTCCAAGGCAATCGGCAAGCAGAGACATCTGACGGAAGACACAGGCAGCTGTTTCGACCTCCTTGTGGTCTCTTCAGTGTGCCACATCCATGCAGAGATTGCTTTGCCGAATGCCTGGACCCCTTTTAATCCTTAAGCCAAACCCATTAGCACGGTTCCCCGTGTCATCATGGATTCAGCGACATCTATCTGTCGATGACGGAGCCACCAGCCGCATTGTCAGCTTGCGCCCTCTAGGAAACCTGACTCCTCGGTTTGGAGGATTTGACAAGTCTCTCTGTGGTAGTGCTATACCAACAACTGGAAAACACCGCCATCTCTTATTCGCCCATAAAGTAATTATAATAATAATAGAAGATTTTGGTCGAGCATAAATTAATAACAGAAAAATAATTAGTGGGCTTTTGGCTCGAATAGTGAAGCGAGCTCCAAGGCAATCGGCAAGCAGAGCCATCTGACGGAAGACACAGACAGCTGTTTCGACCTCTTTGTGGTCTCTTCAGTGTGCCACATCCATGCAGAGGTTGCTTTGCCGAATGCCTGGACCCCTTTTAATCCTTAAGCCAAACCCATTAGCACGGTTCCCCGTGTCATCATGGATTCAGCGACATCTATCTGTCGATGACGGAGCCACCAGCCGCATTGTCAGCTTGCGCCCTCTAGGAAACTTTATGGGATTGGAAATGGAACTTTATCTGATTTGACTTGCCAGCAAGCAGTCGTTGATGGAATTTATAGGGAGTGGCTGATATTAATACATGGCACTCTAGCCACTCCCTATAAATTCCATCAACGACTGCTTGCTGGCAAGTCAAATCAGATTCTAGCACACTCTCCCCATCTCTCTTGTCGATCAGACATGTACCATTTCTATCTCTCTCTGCGCCAGTCCCCGCATTATTTAAAAAACTTCCAGAACATTTAAGAAAAGTTCGTCATTCGATTTTGATCCCAAAATGGCTTCTTAACGTCTAGATAACAGACATGTCTATTTTATTTTAATTATTCCTAGTTCTGGTGTAATGAAGTCGTGTTACCTCGACTCCATCTATTTTATTTTTTTTCTATTTTTCTATTCTTTTCAATCAATAAAGATCATTCCAACGACATAGGTAGATAGGTAGGACCACCCCGTTTAGGTTGTTATTAATCCAGTTAAGTTTTTGCGAATAGTACAGAAATAGGGTTTGGTAGGTAGGTACCTTGAATCAGCAAAGTACTAATAATTTTCATGATTTCATTTAATTTCATTACTTTTTTATGCACAGGCTGATTTTTAAAGTAACTAAATCGAGGCAGTTGGCTTCAAATTCAAGCAAGTTATCGACCACTATCGCATTATAAAAACGCCGAAATGCACCGGGCCACAGATAGCAGTTTAAATTAACCTTTTTTACGGAGAAAATGTTCTCGAAAATTTCTATCTCACCAGGAACCGATAGTGGTCGCTATATAAACCGGGGCCGTGATTTGAAAAATTAATTCCGAATTTAGATCTCCGATCGTAGAGACGTGTGTCAGCAGTCTCAGTTTAAGTACCTACCAGGAATTCCGAATTCTGATCGCCGGTCGTGAAGACGTATTGCTGAGTTAACCGCATCCGATTCGCATCATTGTAAAATACCTACCGGGAAGTCCGAGTGTCTAGTTTAGTTCCTTTTTATTTAATTTGTATTTTACCGGGAAGTACCTACGAGCCGCAATTAGGGGTCACTTGTTAGTCCGGGAGTAGTGTAGACGAGTACCTAGTGTGGAGCCTAGACCCGTTGCCGAAGAATAGTCAAAGGTAGGTGCTGTTGCAATTTATATTTCTGCTGCGGTCGATATTTTTCTCCTCTCACTCCTATCGCTCCAGCCTTCATCAGAACCGTCTCCTCCTTCCGTTGTTGGTAACAAAGGCTTCGCTCCTAGTTCACGGTCCATCGCCTGGCATAGCAAGGGTGGATCAGTGCGCCGGGAGTGGCGTCTGGTGCCAGCGGAACAACGGGTTCCTCCGATAACCCCACCTCCTCCGTTGTGGGTAACAAAGGCCTCGCTCTTAGTTCACGGTCCATCGCCTGGCATAGCAAGGGTGGATCAGTGCGCCGGGAGCGGTGTCTGGTACCCGAGGAACAACGGGCTCCTTCAATACCCCTTCATCTCCCCGTTGTGGGCAACAAAGGCTTCGCTCCTAGTACACGGTCCATCGCCTGGCATAGCAAGGGTGGATCAGTGTGCCGGGGGTGGCGTCTGGTGCTCGCGGAGCAGCGTCCCGCCAAAATCGTGCCGATTCCCCTCCGAATGCGTAGTTGAGATCACCGTGGCCGCACTACTCACATAACCGCCGAGAACAGCCCGCCTAGTTATTTTTTTTTTGTCTAAACCGATCCAGGCCGTTTTTAACCGCCCGTTCGTCATTCCGACGTGTATACCTACCTACTTATTAGTCGCAACCACCCCTCACGTACCGCTGTGCCCCGTGACCGATTTGTTGTTATTTATTTATTCAAACCGATTCATTATTATTGCTCATTGTATACCTACTCCGATAAATTAATAATAAAAATTGTTAAGTTGAATTCTGTGGTGTTAATGTTCATCCGTTCTGCATTAATTAATTACGTATCCTTTAAACTGATAATCACTCGCTACAGCTTCGCTCCTCGGAGGTGTCAATGCTTTCGGAAAGCGATTAAAGCCCGCTTTGCCGAACACAGTTATTTTAGGGTGGTAACCTCAACCGACCCCTGGCACTTTCCGTTTCTCCACAGAGCTACCCCTGGGACAAGGGTACTATAGCAGTACCATTGTAATTGCGACTCAGGTGAGTGGGAAGATTTGGCGAGAACATCTTCCCGAGGGAGTAAACCCGCTGTAAAAATCTGGCGCCCGAGGAATCCGTCCGATCTCCAGGCGATTCCGGACCAGCGAAACGCCACGGACGACTCTCAGGCGGAGTCGTAGTTACAAAAGTGGCGCCCGAGCAGGGACCCTATTGAAGTTCCATTCTTCCCGCCGTACATAGAAAATAATAGACATTCCCGAAAGAAGCACTCACGACCACCGTAGTACCCCGCAGCGTTGCCAAGTGTCGACAAAAATCCGTACCAGGACCGAAATCCGAAACCGACCCGACCGTAACCTAAAAGTGCGATTTTGAGGCACTTCCCGGCGTCTGACGTCGAAAAGGACGAAATTTTTAAAAAGGCCGAAACAATAGGGAAAGCATATCCGAGGAATCCGAACCATCGAAAATTTTGGGCGGTCATTTGGAGTTTATGGCCTTTGGTTTGCTAGGTCAGATTTTCTTTCGCTATTGCATCCAGAGGGACCCAGCCGACCGTTTGAACCCCGCAGAACTTCCAAGACTCCATTGCAAGAGTCCCAAAATCGGCCAAAACCCCGCAGAAGTCGAACCGTTGGTCCGATCCGACCGGAATTTTTTGCTCTCCCCTGGGGACCTCACCGCCGACCTTTTCAGTGCAGTCAGTAACCTCCCCCCCCCGACCGCCGCGCATGCTCGGTGCTGACTGGTTCAAAATGGCCGCTGACGATCTCGAAGAGGGAGTAGCGGCGTCCGGGTCTACAGGACCGTCCACGGACCACTCCGCCGCCCCCTTCGGTGGCCTACCTCCGCAAGATGAACCCCGCACGTCCTGGATCTACAAATTAAAGAAGGACCAGTTGGACGTCGAACTGGCCAGACTAGGACTGTCATGCCCATCGACAGTGGAGGAGAAGCGAAGAATATTGTCGGCCAGGATCAAGTCCCTCCCTGGGTTGACCCTCGACAACAAGACGATGAGCACCGCCGTCACGACGCTCGCCGCGTCGACCGCCACGACGCTCGCCACATCGACCGCCACGACGCTCGCCGCATCGACCGTTACGACGACAACAGTGGTGTCTCCCGCTCCATCCGCATACACCACTGCGATTACATGGACGTCCCTCCCCCCTGCCGCTACAACCGTTCAACCGACGCCTCAGATCGCACCGCCACCATGGCATCTACCAACGCCAATGGCTCCGAGCTATACACCGTACGCCTTTCCTCCCCTCGTCCCGTCTAGACCGACCGAACCGATGGGACCGCCCAATGTATCCGCTTGGAATCTGCGGTACGACGGGCTAACCAGTGCAGTCGATTTCCTGGAGCGTCTGGAGGAGCTCCGGGAGATATACGGAGTGAGCCAGGAAAGGATGCTCCGCGCCATGCCACTCCTACTGGAAGGAGAGTGCCTAGCATGGTACCGAAATAATTCTGCCTACATGACGACGTGGCCCGACTTCCAGACGGCGTTCCGAAAATACTTCCTCCACGCTGATTATTTCTTCGACTTGGAGGCAGAGATCAGTCGGCGAGTGCAGGCGCCAGGCGAGGACGTGCTCCGGTATATCACCGCGATGCAGACGCTGTTCAGGCGTCACGGCTCGATACCGCCGCACCGACAGTTGGACTGGATGCAGAGAAACCTTCGACCCGAAATGAAACAAATGCTCTGGAGCCGCAGCTACGATGACGTAAGCTCGTTGATGGCGGACGCCAAGGCGGCCCAGGATGTGCTGGCCGAACTCCGAACCGCCCGAAGATTTCCGGGACCCGAAGCAAGACCGCTCCGTCCGTCCACCATGCCTTCCGCACCCCCCAGCCCACTGCCACCGAGAAGAACAGAATGGCAGTCCCATCAACGGCCGATCCGAAGTGCGTCGCCACCCCGGAGGGCGATCGAAGCTGGCGATACCATGACCGAACAGGCGGCGCCAAAAACAGCCAGGGTCTCTCCACCTGTGCGAGACAACGCCCGAGCCGTCTGTTGGCGTTGTGGGGAGACGGGACACCTCCGCAGCCAGTGTTCCGGGCAGCCGAAACTCTTTTGCTCGCGTTGCGAGCGTCCGTCCGGGAGTAATGTCGCGAGACTGCGACTGTCAGCGTCCGGGAAACGAGACGCGGGGCGGGTAAAGACGCCGGAAAACCGGATACCCGCCCCGAGCAACCGTAACCACCGCCTAGCCGACTTGGACCCAGACACACGTCCGTTCCTTACCGTCACTATAGAGGGGAGGACGTTCGAGGCCCTCGTAGACACGGGGGCAACCCGTTCGTTCGTGGGCACCGAAGTGGCCAGCCATTGCGAGAGCAGGGGCGTCCGGACTCGACGATATAAGGGGACGTCAGCGCGGATCGCCGACGGCACGACCGTACCAATCCGGACCACCTTCCTGCTCGACGTTTGCCTTGGCCCCGACAAATTGAAGGCGGCCTGCCTGTCCTTGCCGAATTTGCCCGTCGACCTGGTGCTGGGGCTGGATTTCCTGGGTGACGGTCATTTCTCGTTGGACATGCACAGACGGGAGGTGTGCATCAAGGGCCGAAGGTACCCTCTCCGGGCCCCGGTGGCGGAACCGGGACACGCCGACGACCGAAGCGGTCAGTCTCGCACCCAGCGGAAGGACAGTGACAGCGAGCGACCACGCCAGGCCGAAACCGGGCTGATGGAGCAGACTGGCGCCATGAAAGTCCCTCGTCAGCGCCGCCGACGCCCCAGGGAACGCCGCGCGCGCCCAGGACAGCGCCAGAGCTACCCGTTGGTGACATGCGACGCCCCGACAGCCCCGGCGCCCGCCGAAGGCGAAGTTTGCGCGACCGAAACCGCGGATCGCGAGAAACTTGACGCCCGGTACCGAGAGAAATGGGACCCCATCGAGAAGAACCCGGACGCATGCTCCGATGTCCGTATCCGTGACGACCGCCCGCAGCGGCGGGTCCCGGATAGTAACCGTTCGTTCGAGAAGGGGACCAAAGAGCAGTGTAAGCTGTGCGTCCCGGCAGGTCCGCGTCACCGTATTCTAGAGGAGAAGCGCGACGGAACTACCGCAAACCGTAGCCCCGAAATGATGTCCGGCGGCGAGTCCGAATTAGATTATGGGTTCAGCACACCGCCCTCCATAAGCTACACCTTTACCGACACCCCATCGCCGGAACCCGGACCGCCGATCCGCCACGCAACGCCGGCGGAGACGTCCACCGCAGAGGCGTCAACCACAGAGGCCCGGCGAAGGCCACCGTCACTGAAGAAACCGATCTTCCATCGATTGGGACACCGCCCCACCACTCCCGGGCCTGCCAGAAGTCCCGTTTTGTGCTGGCGGTGTGGCACGACCGGCCATTACCGGAGCCAGTGCAGGGGGGCACCGCGGCTGTTCTGTTCACGCTGCAACCGGCCGGAGATTTTGTCCCGGGACTGCCCATGCCGGGGCGGACCCCCGGGACCCAAGCGCCGGCGTCCCCAAGGAGATGACCGACGCGAGGAGCCGCCACGCCGAGAAGGCCGCGCCACCCAGCCAAGGACGACGGCGGAGAAGGCCATCCAGTGCGATCTGCTGGTGGCGCCACTCGCAACCGCCCCCTCGCCGGACGCCCAGGCCCGGAGGGAAGAACTACGACGCCGCCGGTTCTACATCCGGCAGCCTCGGCGAACGTCCAGGTCACGGAGGGAGTGACCGGGCGGAGGGGCGTCGGTGGACTATGACGCTCGATCGGGGTGAGTGAGTTTTTTGTGCCGCGATCAGCGAGACCCTCCGTTAGGACCATAATAGGGATAAGTGTTGGGTTAATTTTTGGGCCAGGGATTAGGACTTGTAAATAGTTGGGGATTGACTTGTAAATAGGTGGGGATTGACTTGTATGATTTTTAGTTAGGGAGTTAATTTAGGAGTTGTAAATATAATGTAAATAGATAGGGAATTATTTTTGTATATATAGATAGGGAAATTATTTTTTTTTTGTATACCTGGAATTTTTGATACCGGGAGTTTGTTGATTTCTTTTGTAAGCGAGTGACGAACGAGGGCGTTCTTTTTCTGGGATCCAGGGGGGAAAAAAGCCGGGGCTTTTGTCTACCGAAGTAGGGGGGGTGTAATGAAGTCGTGTTACCTCGACTCCATCTATTTTTTTTTTTTCTATTTTTCTATTCTTTTCAATCAATAAAGATCATTCCAACGACATAGGTAGATAGGTAGGACCACCCCGTTTAGGTTGTTATTAATCCAGTTAAGTTTTTGCGAATAGTACAGAAATAGGGTTTGGTAGGTAGGTACCTTGAATCAGCAAAGTACTAATAATTTTCATGATTTCATTTAATTTCATTAATTTTTTATGCACAGGCTGATTTTTAAAGTAACTAAATCGAGGCAGTTGGCTTCAAATTCAAGCAAGTTATCGACCACTATCGCATTATAAAAACGCCGAAATGCACCGGGCCACAGATAGCAGTTTAAATTAACCTTTTTTACGGAGAAAATGTTCTCGAAAATTTCTATCTCACCAGGAACCGATAGTGGTCGCTATATAAACCGGGGCCGTGATTTGAAAAATTAATTCCGAATTTAGATTTCCGATCGTAAAGACGTGTGTCAGCAGTCTCAGTTTAAGTACCTACCAGGAATTCCGAATTCTGATCGCCGGTCGTGAAGACGTATTGCTGAGTTAACCGCATCCGATTCGCATCATTGTAAAATACCTACCGGGAAGTCCGAGTGTCTAGTTTAGTTCCTTTTTATTTAATTTGTATTTTACCGGGAAGTACCTACGAGCCGCAATTAGGGGTCACTTGTTAGTCCGGGAGTAGTGTAGACGAGTACCTAGTGTGGAGCCTAGACCCGTTGCCGAAGAATAGTCAAAGGTAGGTGCTGTTGCAATTTATATTTCTGCTGCGGTCGATATTTTTCTCCTCTCACTCCTATCGCTCCAGCCTTCATCAGAACCGTCTCCTCCTTCCGTTGTTGGTAACAAAGGCTTCGCTCCTAGTTCACGGTCCATCGCCTGGCATAGCAAGGGTGGATCAGTGCGCCGGGAGTGGCGTCTGGTGCCAGCGGAACAACGGGTTCCTCCGATAACCCCACCTCCTCCGTTGTGGGTAACAAAGGCCTCGCTCTTAGTTCACGGTCCCTCGCCTGGCATAGCAAGGGTGGATCAGTGCGCCGGGAGCGGTGTCTGGTACCAGAGGAACAACGGGCTCCTTCAATACCCCTTCATCTCCCCGTTGTGGGCAACAAAGGCTTCGCTCCTAGTACACGGTCCATCGCCTGGCATAGCAAGGGTGGATCAGTGTGCCGGGGGTGGCGTCTGGTGCTCGCGGAGCAGCGTCCCGCCAAAATCGTGCCGATTCCCCTCCGAATGCGTAGTTGAGATCACCGTGGCCGCACTACTCACATAACCGCCGAGAACAGCCCGCCTAGTTATTTTTTTTTTGTCTAAACGGATCCAGGCCGTTTTTAACCGCCCGTTCGTCATTCCGACGTGTATACCTACCTACTTATTTGTCGCAACCACCCCTCACGTACCGCTGTGCCCCGTGACCGACTTGTTGTTATTTATTTATTCAAACCGATTCATTATTATTGCTCATTGTATACCTACTCCGATAAGTTGATAATAAAAATTGTTAAGTTGAATTCTGTGGTGTTAATGTTCATCCGTTCTGCATTAATTAATTACGTATCCTTTAAACTGATAATCACTCGCTACAGCTTCGCTCCTCGGAGGTGTCAATGCTTTCGGAAAGCGATTAAAGCCCGCTTTGCCGAACACAGTTATTTTAGGGTGGTAACCTCAACCGACCCCTGGCACTTTCCGTTTCTCCACAGAGCTACCCCTGGGACAAGGGTACTATAGCAGTACCATTGTAATTGCGACTCAGGTGAGTGGGAAGATTTGGCGAGAACATCTTCCCGAGGGAGTAAACCCGCTGTAAAAATCTGGCGCCCGAGGAATCCGTCCGATCTCCAGGCGATTCCGGACCAGCGAAACGCCACGGACGACTCTCAGGCGGAGTCGTAGTTACACTGGATTTAGGTATTATTCATGGGAGGTGTTATTCCCCATGACTATTTTATTTAATAACTTTTAACATTTTTAACCCTACTTGTGTGCTTTGTGTGTTGTTTAGTGGTGTAATCGGAGAGTTTTTTCCCTTTTTTAGCTGTTTTTCACGTGGTCTAGTCATAGTCCTTACATGAGACAATCTCCACAACATCTCTAATGGAGTGAATCATCGGTAGTTGCCATAATCATAGCTATGTTCTCCTTGTTCCCTTGCCGGATAGTAAGCGTTTCGCCTCCAATAGATGCTCGCAAAAAAGATTATTGTAATTTTCAACATCTTGTTTTCTAAACAAAGTGTAGGCAAACCTCACATTTCGGTAAGTCACTTCACCTATAAATGGATATCTACCTGCGACTATAATAGTTGTTGACCGCCTGAATTCTCGTTGCAGTTTCACCTGATGAAGGAGTGTTGCGTAATTTGATTACTCCGAAAGCTTGTGACCTCAGAAATATAGAGTACACCTAGCGATTTGTTTTTGACTGAATACCCAATTAACCAAGAAATATATATACATATATTGTTATAAAAGGCTCATTAAGCTTATTTATGTAGTAATAGTTTTTTTTTTCTTTCATGAAAAATAGTCTTTAGTTTTTGAAAAGTTCTATTGGAACAGAATATTTAGATTTGTTTGGGACAGTAGATTCGAAAATAATGTAATAATAAGGTGAAATGTCATAGAATAGTTTTTGTAAAATAATTAGAATAATTAGAATAAGTTAGCTAGAGTGTATGGGAGAAATGACAGGCAGAAAATGATTAAAAGTCACAATTTGGAAGAAACGAACACCAACTCTAGTAGCAGGGAAATTGGCTGTTAGAAGGGGGAAAACATAACATGTCCAAAGAGGATTTTGTGTGTTGTACTCCAAAAGAGAAATGAATTTCATAGATGTTGATTGGAAGGAAAATACAAAAATTATCCGCTGTCATAGTGAGAAATAATATGTTGTCAAGCAGATAACAATCGAATTTACATAATTACAAGAAAAACTATAAATAGAAAAACAACGATTATCTAGAGGAGATTCCTAAAACACAAGTTAATCAGTGTAGACCACTAAATCATAACCAAACATCGTGAACATCTAGAAAAATTTCGAACATCAAGAATTTGGTAAAGAACAGAGGCCGTAGCTGACTACTAGAAGAAACATATAGGTTAGAAGGAGAGATTTGGTTAGCTGGTAGCTGACAACTGCAATTTGATTTGTATACAGCCGTGCAGAGATTTGGCTAGCAGGCAGCTGACAATTGCAGTTTGATTTGGGTACAGCCGTGCAGCGATTTGGATTCTGCGATTTTGACATAGAAGATAGAAAAACGTAGCAGCGAATTGGATATATCCGTGCAGAGATCTACATTGAAATTGCTGACACACAAACAGCAAGGCTACTAGAGTTGACTTCAAGCTTTGTACAACAGCTGATTCCGTGGGTTATTCCTTTCGTTAACCTACGAGGGACTTCTGTCAAAAATTAATGACAGAAAGTCGGTGACGAAGAAGATTCATTAAGGGAACAAACTGCGAGTAATTTTAAGTTATTTTTAAGTTAGTTGTTGTAAGTGTTATTGTTGGGAAAATTTCTTATTGTAATAAAACCCAGACAAATTTAAATTGAGTTTCAATAGGAGTTTACAGGTTATGAAAATTTAAAAAAACAATTATTAAAAAAAAAATACTTGAACTCACTCTGAGTCATAGAGGTCTCATACAGACTAAATTTATATTAGTTTAAAAAAAAAAGAAAGGCCCCCTAAATAAATAAATTGTTTATGGTAAGAGGGAATCAAAGAGGAAAATAAATTTTCAAAAAAGAGTAGAGAAAGCACAGTCCCTACGAACCATAACAATATATATAAAAAAATCTTTAAAGAAGTAACGCTGTTACTACGTGATTGACGTGTCTAGGAATTGTAACGGGATAAACAGCAATACATATGGCCAAGTTAGTTTGAGTACTCTTTATTTTCCATCAACGTTTCGACATACATGCATGTCTTCTTCAGGATGCTAAAATTATTATATCATTCAAAATTATGTTCTAAATTATGACAAAATAAAGTCTCTCTTACCAAAAAACGAGGTTTTCAATAAATTGACAAATACTGGTAAAACATCAGGACAAAACATTTAAAAATATCAATCAATAATTAAAATTCATTTTACATCACTATTTTTCTATTACAGGATTATGTTTTTGATATAGACTAGGACTTAATTAGCTACGATAATAATTCACATTTTGAGGAACTACATTTTTAATCAGTCATTCACCATTTTGTCTTTTTCAGGGCCCACTGGCAGATAATTTTTAAATATCAATAATCGTTATCATGAGGGTCAAATGAATGTAAAATAAAATAAAAATAAGATCTCTCACCAGCTGTTTATCCCGTTACAATTCCTAGACACATATATAAATATATATACCATAGATTGGTGGAAGTACGACAGTACTTGTTGGAACGAACAAGTTGAGAATAAAACTGAATTAAAACTTACAAAAGTGGCGCCCGAGCAGGGACCCTATTGAAGTTCCATTCTTCCCGCCGTACATAGAAAATAATAGACATTCCCGAAAGAAGCACTCACGACCACCGTAGTACCCCGCAGCGTTGCCAAGTGTCGACAAAAATCCGTACCAGGACCGAAATCCGAAACCGACCCGACCGTAACCTAAAAGTGCGATTTTGAGGCACTTCCCGGCGTCTGACGTCGAAAAGGACGAAATTTTTAAAAAGGCCGAAACAATAGGGAAAGCATATCCGAGGAATCCGAACCATCGAAAATTTTGGGCGGTCATTTGGAGTTTATGGCCTTTGGTTTGCTAGGTCAGATTTTCTTTCGCTATTGCATCCAGAGGGACCCAGCCGACCGTTTGAACCCCGCAGAACTTCCAAGACTCCATTGCAAGAGTCCCAAAATCGGCCAAAACCCCGCAGAAGTCGAACCGTTGGTCCGATCCGACCGGAATTTTTTGCTCTCCCCTGGGGACCTCACCGCCGACCTTTTCAGTGCAGTCAGTAACCTCCCCCCCCCGACCGCCGCGCATGCTCGGTGCTGACTGGTTCAAAATGGCCGCTGACGATCTCGAAGAGGGAGTAGCGGCGTCCGGGTCTACAGGACCGTCCACGGACCACTCCGCCGCCCCCTTCGGTGGCCTACCTCCGCAAGATGAACCCCGCACGTCCTGGATCTACAAATTAAAGAAGGACCAGTTGGACGTCGAACTGGCCAGACTAGGACTGTCATGCCCATCGACAGTGGAGGAGAAGCGAAGAATATTGTCGGCCAGGATCAAGTCCCTCCCTGGGTTGACCCTCGACAACAAGACGATGAGCACCGCCGTCACGACGCTCGCCGCGTCGACCGCCACGACGCTCGCCACATCGACCGCCACGACGCTCGCCGCATCGACCGTTACGACGACAACAGTGGTGTCTCCCGCTCCATCCGCATACACCACTGCGATTACATGGACGTCCCTCCCCCCTGCCGCTACAACCGTTCAACCGACGCCTCAGATCGCACCGCCACCATGGCATCTACCAACGCCAATGGCTCCGAGCTATACACCGTACGCCTTTCCTCCCCTCGTCCCGTCTAGACCGACCGAACCGATGGGACCGCCCAATGTATCCGCTTGGAATCTGCGGTACGACGGGCTAACCAGTGCAGTCGATTTCCTGGAGCGTCTGGAGGAGCTCCGGGAGATATACGGAGTGAGCCAGGAAAGGATGCTCCGCGCCATGCCACTCCTACTGGAAGGAGAGTGCCTAGCATGGTACCGAAATAATTCTGCCTACATGACGACGTGGCCCGACTTCCAGACGGCGTTCCGAAAATACTTCCTCCACGCTGATTATTTCTTCGACTTGGAGGCAGAGATCAGTCGGCGAGTGCAGGCGCCAGGCGAGGACGTGCTCCGGTATATCACCGCGATGCAGACGCTGTTCAGGCGTCACGGCTCGATACCGCCGCACCGACAGTTGGACTGGATGCAGAGAAACCTTCGACCCGAAATGAAACAAATGCTCTGGAGCCGCAGCTACGATGACGTAAGCTCGTTGATGGCGGACGCCAAGGCGGCCCAGGATGTGCTGGCCGAACTCCGAACCGCCCGAAGATTTCCGGGACCCGAAGCAAGACCGCTCCGTCCGTCCACCATGCCTTCCGCACCCCCCAGCCCACTGCCACCGAGAAGAACAGAATGGCAGTCCCATCAACGGCCGATCCGAAGTGCGTCGCCACCCCGGAGGGCGATCGAAGCTGGCGATACCATGACCGAACAGGCGGCGCCAAAAACAGCCAGGGTCTCTCCACCTGTGCGAGACAACGCCCGAGCCGTCTGTTGGCGTTGTGGGGAGACGGGACACCTCCGCAGCCAGTGTTCCGGGCAGCCGAAACTCTTTTGCTCGCGTTGCGAGCGTCCGTCCGGGAGTAATGTCGCGAGACTGCGACTGTCAGCGTCCGGGAAACGAGACGCGGGGCGGGTAAAGACGCCGGAAAACCGGATACCCGCCCCGAGCAACCGTAACCACCGCCTAGCCGACTTGGACCCAGACACACGTCCGTTCCTTACCGTCACTATAGAGGGGAGGACGTTCGAGGCCCTCGTAGACACGGGGGCAACCCGTTCGTTCGTGGGCACCGAAGTGGCCAGCCATTGCGAGAGCAGGGGCGTCCGGACTCGACGATATAAGGGGACGTCAGCGCGGATCGCCGACGGCACGACCGTACCAATCCGGACCACCTTCCTGCTCGACGTTTGCCTTGGCCCCGACAAATTGAAGGCGGCCTGCCTGTCCTTGCCGAATTTGCCCGTCGACCTGGTGCTGGGGCTGGATTTCCTGGGTGACGGTCATTTCTCGTTGGACATGCACAGACGGGAGGTGTGCATCAAGGGCCGAAGGTACCCTCTCCGGGCCCCGGTGGCGGAACCGGGACACGCCGACGACCGAAGCGGTCAGTCTCGCACCCAGCGGAAGGACAGTGACAGCGAGCGACCACGCCAGGCCGAAACCGGGCTGATGGAGCAGACTGGCGCCATGAAAGTCCCTCGTCAGCGCCGCCGACGCCCCAGGGAACGCCGCGCGCGCCCAGGACAGCGCCAGAGCTACCCGTTGGTGACATGCGACGCCCCGACAGCCCCGGCGCCCGCCGAAGGCGAAGTTTGCGCGACCGAAACCGCGGATCGCGAGAAACTTGACGCCCGGTACCGAGAGAAATGGGACCCCATCGAGAAGAACCCGGACGCATGCTCCGATGTCCGTATCCGTGACGACCGCCCGCAGCGGCGGGTCCCGGATAGTAACCGTTCGTTCGAGAAGGGGACCAAAGAGCAGTGTAAGCTGTGCGTCCCGGCAGGTCCGCGTCACCGTATTCTAGAGGAGAAGCGCGACGGAACTACCGCAAACCGTAGCCCCGAAATGATGTCCGGCGGCGAGTCCGAATTAGATTATGGGTTCAGCACACCGCCCTCCATAAGCTACACCTTTACCGACACCCCATCGCCGGAACCCGGACCGCCGATCCGCCACGCAACGCCGGCGGAGACGTCCACCGCAGAGGCGTCAACCACAGAGGCCCGGCGAAGGCCACCGTCACTGAAGAAACCGATCTTCCATCGATTGGGACACCGCCCCACCACTCCCGGGCCTGCCAGAAGTCCCGTTTTGTGCTGGCGGTGTGGCACGACCGGCCATTACCGGAGCCAGTGCAGGGGGGCACCGCGGCTGTTCTGTTCACGCTGCAACCGGCCGGAGATTTTGTCCCGGGACTGCCCATGCCGGGGCGGACCCCCGGGACCCAAGCGCCGGCGTCCCCAAGGAGATGACCGACGCGAGGAGCCGCCACGCCGAGAAGGCCGCGCCACCCAGCCAAGGACGACGGCGGAGAAGGCCATCCAGTGCGATCTGCTGGTGGCGCCACTCGCAACCGCCCCCTCGCCGGACGCCCAGGCCCGGAGGGAAGAACTACGACGCCGCCGGTTCTACATCCGGCAGCCTCGGCGAACGTCCAGGTCACGGAGGGAGTGACCGGGCGGAGGGGCGTCGGTGGACTATGACGCTCGATCGGGGTGAGTGAGTTTTTTGTGCCGCGATCAGCGAGACCCTCCGTTAGGACCATAATAGGGATAAGTGTTGGGTTAATTTTTGGGCCAGGGATTAGGACTTGTAAATAGTTGGGGATTGACTTGTAAATAGGTGGGGATTGACTTGTATGATTTTTAGTTAGGGAGTTAATTTAGGAGTTGTAAATATAATGTAAATAGATAGGGAATTATTTTTGTATATATAGATAGGGAAATTATTTTTTTTTTGTATACCTGGAATTTTTGATACCGGGAGTTTGTTGATTTCTTTTGTAAGCGAGTGACGAACGAGGGCGTTCTTTTTCTGGGATCCAGGGGGGAAAAAAGCCGGGGCTTTTGTCTACCGAAGTAGGGGGGGTGTAATGAAGTCGTGTTACCTCGACTCCATCTATTTTTTTTTTTTCTATTTTTCTATTCTTTTCAATCAATAAAGATCATTCCAACGACATAGGTAGATAGGTAGGACCACCCCGTTTAGGTTGTTATTAATCCAGTTAAGTTTTTGCGAATAGTACAGAAATAGGGTTTGGTAGGTAGGTACCTTGAATCAGCAAAGTACTAATAATTTTCATGATTTCATTTAATTTCATTAATTTTTTATGCACAGGCTGATTTTTAAAGTAACTAAATCGAGGCAGTTGGCTTCAAATTCAAGCAAGTTATCGACCACTATCGCATTATAAAAACGCCGAAATGCACCGGGCCACAGATAGCAGTTTAAATTAACCTTTTTTACGGAGAAAATGTTCTCGAAAATTTCTATCTCACCAGGAACCGATAGTGGTCGCTATATAAACCGGGGCCGTGATTTGAAAAATTAATTCCGAATTTAGATTTCCGATCGTAAAGACGTGTGTCAGCAGTCTCAGTTTAAGTACCTACCAGGAATTCCGAATTCTGATCGCCGGTCGTGAAGACGTATTGCTGAGTTAACCGCATCCGATTCGCATCATTGTAAAATACCTACCGGGAAGTCCGAGTGTCTAGTTTAGTTCCTTTTTATTTAATTTGTATTTTACCGGGAAGTACCTACGAGCCGCAATTAGGGGTCACTTGTTAGTCCGGGAGTAGTGTAGACGAGTACCTAGTGTGGAGCCTAGACCCGTTGCCGAAGAATAGTCAAAGGTAGGTGCTGTTGCAATTTATATTTCTGCTGCGGTCGATATTTTTCTCCTCTCACTCCTATCGCTCCAGCCTTCATCAGAACCGTCTCCTCCTTCCGTTGTTGGTAACAAAGGCTTCGCTCCTAGTTCACGGTCCATCGCCTGGCATAGCAAGGGTGGATCAGTGCGCCGGGAGTGGCGTCTGGTGCCAGCGGAACAACGGGTTCCTCCGATAACCCCACCTCCTCCGTTGTGGGTAACAAAGGCCTCGCTCTTAGTTCACGGTCCCTCGCCTGGCATAGCAAGGGTGGATCAGTGCGCCGGGAGCGGTGTCTGGTACCAGAGGAACAACGGGCTCCTTCAATACCCCTTCATCTCCCCGTTGTGGGCAACAAAGGCTTCGCTCCTAGTACACGGTCCATCGCCTGGCATAGCAAGGGTGGATCAGTGTGCCGGGGGTGGCGTCTGGTGCTCGCGGAGCAGCGTCCCGCCAAAATCGTGCCGATTCCCCTCCGAATGCGTAGTTGAGATCACCGTGGCCGCACTACTCACATAACCGCCGAGAACAGCCCGCCTAGTTATTTTTTTTTTGTCTAAACGGATCCAGGCCGTTTTTAACCGCCCGTTCGTCATTCCGACGTGTATACCTACCTACTTATTTGTCGCAACCACCCCTCACGTACCGCTGTGCCCCGTGACCGACTTGTTGTTATTTATTTATTCAAACCGATTCATTATTATTGCTCATTGTATACCTACTCCGATAAGTTGATAATAAAAATTGTTAAGTTGAATTCTGTGGTGTTAATGTTCATCCGTTCTGCATTAATTAATTACGTATCCTTTAAACTGATAATCACTCGCTACAGCTTCGCTCCTCGGAGGTGTCAATGCTTTCGGAAAGCGATTAAAGCCCGCTTTGCCGAACACAGTTATTTTAGGGTGGTAACCTCAACCGACCCCTGGCACTTTCCGTTTCTCCACAGAGCTACCCCTGGGACAAGGGTACTATAGCAGTACCATTGTAATTGCGACTCAGGTGAGTGGGAAGATTTGGCGAGAACATCTTCCCGAGGGAGTAAACCCGCTGTAAAAATCTGGCGCCCGAGGAATCCGTCCGATCTCCAGGCGATTCCGGACCAGCGAAACGCCACGGACGACTCTCAGGCGGAGTCGTAGTTACACTGGATTTAGGTATTATTCATGGGAGGTGTTATTCCCCATGACTATTTTATTTAATAACTTTTAACATTTTTAACCCTACTTGTGTGCTTTGTGTGTTGTTTAGTGGTGTAATCGGAGAGTTTTTTCCCTTTTTTAGCTGTTTTTCACGTGGTCTAGTCATAGTCCTTACATGAGACAATCTCCACAACATCTCTAATGGAGTGAATCATCGGTAGTTGCCATAATCATAGCTATGTTCTCCTTGTTCCCTTGCCGGATAGTAAGCGTTTCGCCTCCAATAGATGCTCGCAAAAAAGATTATTGTAATTTTCAACATCTTGTTTTCTAAACAAAGTGTAGGCAAACCTCACATTTCGGTAAGTCACTTCACCTATAAATGGATATCTACCTGCGACTATAATAGTTGTTGACCGCCTGAATTCTCGTTGCAGTTTCACCTGATGAAGGAGTGTTGCGTAATTTGATTACTCCGAAAGCTTGTGACCTCAGAAATATAGAGTACACCTAGCGATTTGTTTTTGACTGAATACCCAATTAACCAAGAAATATATATACATATATTGTTATAAAAGGCTCATTAAGCTTATTTATGTAGTAATAGTTTTTTTTTTCTTTCATGAAAAATAGTCTTTAGTTTTTGAAAAGTTCTATTGGAACAGAATATTTAGATTTGTTTGGGACAGTAGATTCGAAAATAATGTAATAATAAGGTGAAATGTCATAGAATAGTTTTTGTAAAATAATTAGAATAATTAGAATAAGTTAGCTAGAGTGTATGGGAGAAATGACAGGCAGAAAATGATTAAAAGTCACAATTTGGAAGAAACGAACACCAACTCTAGTAGCAGGGAAATTGGCTGTTAGAAGGGGGAAAACATAACATGTCCAAAGAGGATTTTGTGTGTTGTACTCCAAAAGAGAAATGAATTTCATAGATGTTGATTGGAAGGAAAATACAAAAATTATCCGCTGTCATAGTGAGAAATAATATGTTGTCAAGCAGATAACAATCGAATTTACATAATTACAAGAAAAACTATAAATAGAAAAACAACGATTATCTAGAGGAGATTCCTAAAACACAAGTTAATCAGTGTAGACCACTAAATCATAACCAAACATCGTGAACATCTAGAAAAATTTCGAACATCAAGAATTTGGTAAAGAACAGAGGCCGTAGCTGACTACTAGAAGAAACATATAGGTTAGAAGGAGAGATTTGGTTAGCTGGTAGCTGACAACTGCAATTTGATTTGTATACAGCCGTGCAGAGATTTGGCTAGCAGGCAGCTGACAATTGCAGTTTGATTTGGGTACAGCCGTGCAGCGATTTGGATTCTGCGATTTTGACATAGAAGATAGAAAAACGTAGCAGCGAATTGGATATATCCGTGCAGAGATCTACATTGAAATTGCTGACACACAAACAGCAAGGCTACTAGAGTTGACTTCAAGCTTTGTACAACAGCTGATTCCGTGGGTTATTCCTTTCGTTAACCTACGAGGGACTTCTGTCAAAAATTAATGACAGAAAGTCGGTGACGAAGAAGATTCATTAAGGGAACAAACTGCGAGTAATTTTAAGTTATTTTTAAGTTAGTTGTTGTAAGTGTTATTGTTGGGAAAATTTCTTATTGTAATAAAACCCAGACAAATTTAAATTGAGTTTCAATAGGAGTTTACAGGTTATGAAAATTTAAAAAAACAATTATTAAAAAAAAAATACTTGAACTCACTCTGAGTCATAGAGGTCTCATACAGACTAAATTTATATTAGTTTAAAAAAAAAAGAAAGGCCCCCTAAATAAATAAATTGTTTATGGTAAGAGGGAATCAAAGAGGAAAATAAATTTTCAAAAAAGAGTAGAGAAAGCACAGTCCCTACGAACCATAACAATATATATAAAAAAATCTTTAAAGAAGTAACGCTGTTACTACGTGATTGACGTGTCTAGGAATTGTAACGGGATAAACAGCAATACATATGGCCAAGTTAGTTTGAGTACTCTTTATTTTCCATCAACGTTTCGACATACATGCATGTCTTCTTCAGGATGCTAAAATTATTATATCATTCAAAATTATGTTCTAAATTATGACAAAATAAAGTCTCTCTTACCAAAAAACGAGGTTTTCAATAAATTGACAAATACTGGTAAAACATCAGGACAAAACATTTAAAAATATCAATCAATAATTAAAATTCATTTTACATCACTATTTTTCTATTACAGGATTATGTTTTTGATATAGACTAGGACTTAATTAGCTACGATAATAATTCACATTTTGAGGAACTACATTTTTAATCAGTCATTCACCATTTTGTCTTTTTCAGGGCCCACTGGCAGATAATTTTTAAATATCAATAATCGTTATCATGAGGGTCAAATGAATGTAAAATAAAATAAAAATAAGATCTCTCACCAGCTGTTTATCCCGTTACAATTCCTAGACACATATATAAATATATATACCATAGATTGGTGGAAGTACGACAGTACTTGTTGGAACGAACAAGTTGAGAATAAAACTGGGAATTCTGTCGAATAATTGGGACTTAAATCAGAATACTCTGTTTGCTAACCAAGCTTTCGAAAAATTTATTTTTCTTCATCAGGGCTGAAAATACATAAATGTGACATCTAATTCACTTATAAGGTAATTTACACTTACTATGCAAGTGAGGTTGTATATTAAATCAGCTAAGACAAAACAGGGGTTCATGTTCCAGGAGCAAAACTTATAATTACTACATTACTGGATTTGTTGCCAGTCAACTAGATAAAACTCACATAACTGTACACATCACACAATAGAATAAAACTTAATTAAAAGAACAAGCAAAGACAAAGACTACATGTTGCTGGTTTGATTAAACTAGAAAATTTTTACATTTTTACTTGTTGGATGAGGATGAACAGTTCTTTATAAAATGGCCGTGAGATAAGACCGAATTATTATAGATAAGGAGAAAACTGTGATGATAGATACCTACATCTCTCTCTCTTAAAAATTGACAAGGCAAAAGAAAAAGACAATTATTCGACAGAATTCCCAGTTTTATTCTCAACTTGTTCGTTCCAACAAGTACTGTCGTACTTCCACCAATCTATGTTATAGATGTAATGGGTTTTTACAACGAGATACAACGAACTTACGGTGCGGAAGTAGCTCGAGGTTTCCGTAGATGGGCAAAAATTAACAACAAGTTGGCGAGACTCAACAGCAGGAGAAGGTTCCTTATCCAATGTAGGAGGAAAGGAGTGGTCCCCAATCACATCAAAGACACTACCAACAACTTGCATGGGATCTTGGATGTCACCGATGGACGCAGGTCTGGGCGCATCACGCAGTTCACTGGAAGGTTGGAACGCAAAACTCTTTCTTTTGAAATTGAAATTACATTCACTAATATTAAAAAGTTTGAGAATGAACTGAGTCGGTTGGTTGGGTTCATCGGGGAGCGGGTTCCTGGTCACATCACTAATGAATTTAAGAGACGTTTAAATATTTCATATAATAGAGTTTTTCATAATTATAATAATACAACTATTCATAAACTAAATCAATTAATAGCAACACAAATAACTAAAATTAAAACCAAACCCAACTGGGTGAAAAACTTGACCAGTGAGGCTGTTCCTGCCGATGTTCTCAATTTGCTTGCTTTGGGACCTAAATTTAGTTTTCCACCAATAGTCAATAGTAGATTAATTGAAGGTATGTTGGCGGACTTAGAGACAGTCTTTGAGGAATTAACTGATACTAATGCTAGGAATATTATCACGGCTAGAGCCACCAATCACATCACTAATTATATTAAATGCTCAGAGGGCGGTGTGGGCCACTGGGATGATATGATCGGCAAACTTAAGAGATATTTAAACCAACATAGGGAATTACTGATACTTAAAGCAGATAAAGGTAACGTCACAGTAATTATGAACAAACAGCAATATATAGATTCTAATAAACTTTTACTTAGTGACACTAACGGTGGAGTGCTAGAACGTTAATTACAGATCTGCCAGATAATTACTGATTTTAAAATGCCCTGTATTGTCAAAATGTTGGTCTGATATTGCTGGAAATAAACTCTACCCCCTTTTAGAAGAGTTAATTACTGATAAAAAATGAAATACCATTCAAAATATTCACCCTTTTTTCAAAATTTGCAATTTAAAATCAGTAATTATCTGACAAATCTTTAATTAGCGTTCTAGCACTCCACCCTAAATATTATAAAATGTTACCGAGGGATCCTACCATCACTTTTCAGAACAAAGCTAACAAAATACTTGCTGATATGCAAGACAAAGGCATGATAAGTTTAGCCACAAAAAAGAAATTCACCACGTATGACTCCATCCCCGGTAAGTTTTACTCTTTGCCTAAAATACATAAAGAACCATTATCAATGCGTCCGATCATCTCTTCCATTGGCACGCCCAACTCGGGGCTATGTAAATTTATAACACAATTATTAACTGATGCATACGATAAAGACAATGAATATTTCATAGGCGATTCTTTTCAATATGCCAATTTTATTAACAACTTTCAGTTACCTCCGGAATATGTGTTGATCAGTTTAGATGTTTCATCCTTATTTACTAATATACCATATGAGCTTGCTGAGTTGAGTGTCAGAAGACATTGGCATGAGATTTGTTGGCATTGCGAGTTGGACCTAGATACTTTTCTCCAAGCACTTAAATTTATTTTTGAAAGTACAATCTTTACATACCAAGGAGACGTATACATTCAGATTTTTGGCACACCAATGGGTTCGACTATCTCCCCTATAATTTCAGCTTATGTCATGGATGATTTGCTGGACGATTGTTTGCCCAAATTACCCTTCCGGGTTCCTTTCCTAAAGAGGTATGTTGATGACATCATTTGTTCTATCCCGATAAATTCGGAAACAACCGTTTTAGAAACGTTCAACGCCTACAATAACAACCTAAAGTTCACTATAGAGAGAGAACAAAACAACTCGGTGCCCTTTCTTGATACGAGAACCATCCGTACCCAGAACCAAACAATCATGTTGGACTGGTACCAAAAACCTACTAGTAGTGGCAGATACCTTAACTATCACTCGTATCACGACGAAAGGATTAAAATAAACTTAGTCTTAGGACTAAAAAATAGGATCAAAAAAATTTGCCACCCCTCTCTATACAATAACAACATCGAAAAATTATACCACATCCTCATTGACAACTCTTACCCGATTAAAATTTTGCGTAAGCTCTTGTTCAGCAACTCCTCCAATGACACACAAAATATCTCATTAAGGACTCCAACGGCACTACAATTAACAGAGCCTGTTCGATATTCTTCCATCCCTTGGATAAAAGAACTCACCCCTAAATTAATTTACATCATAGGAGAAACGGGACATAGTAATAAGATTGCCAAAAAAAATATGAACCTACTCGGCCATTATTTTTCTAACATCAAAGATAAGACTCCTAATGGGAAGACTTGCAATGTAGTTTACAGGGTCCCATGCCATGACTGTGACTTAGTTTACATTGGGGAAACTAAGAGACAACTCAATAATAGAATCACAGCACATAAGAGTGATTGTAGAAGAACCAAACTTAATTGTGCACTCACCCAGCATGCACATGAAACACAACACACCCTCAAATTTGAGGAGGCTGTGATCTTAGTTAGAGAGTCAAATTACAGAAAAAGACTGATCCAGGAGATGATTGAAATTTCAAAAGATCCACATTGTCTAAATAAGTATTCAGATGTGAGAGGTCTCAGCTCTATTCCTATTTAATTCATAGATATTGCACTAACAATAATACGTCATAGTTGTATTGTGTGTCACATACCCCACATGAAGATTTAAATAATTACAAGCTGTCTTGATTCTGTCAACTGCCCTTCAATTCAGACACAGCAACTAATTGTCACTCATGCTCTGGTTCACTCATTACTCATTGAGACAGGCTCCTTCTTCTTTTTCTTTTGCCTTGTCAATTTTTAAGAGAGAGAAATGTAGGTATCTATCAGTTTTCTCCTTATCTATAATAATTCGGTCTTATCTCACGGCCATTTTATAAAGAACTGTTCTTCCTCATCCAACAAGTAAAAATGTAAAAATTTTCTAGTTTAATCAAACCAGCAACATGTAGTCTTTGTCTTTGCTTGTTCTTTTAATTAAGTTTTATTCTATTATTGTGTGATGTGTACAGTTATGTGAGTTTTATCTAGTTGACTGGCAACAAATCCAGTAATGTCATAATTATAAGTTTTGCTCCTGGAACATGAACCCCTGTTTTGTCTTAGCTGATTTAATATACAACCTCACTTGCATAGTAAGTTTAAATTACCTTATAAACGAATTAGATGTCACATTTATGTAATTTTCAGCCCTGATGAAGAAAAATAAATTTTTCGAAAGCTTGGTCAGCAAACAGAGTATTCTGATTTAAGTCCCAATTATTCGACAGAATTCCCAGTTTTATTCTCAGAACTGTATATACAGGGTGGGCCATGGTATACGTAACGGAAGATTATGGCCGTGTCTCTGGATTTTAGGATCTTTTTATTTTTGAAGTGGATAGAGACCCGGCAGAGGTACGTTTTAAAATTATATTCATAATGTACAGGGTGTCCCAAAAGCATAAAACATATCAAAGTTATGTTTTTTTAAATGGAATGCTCCTATGTTATTGCATTTTTAGATTGTCTGAGAAGAGAAAATAAGATTAGCTTTTACAGTTGGTGTTTAAATTCAGAAGTTTTTGAGTTATAAACAAGTGAAAATCGTCATTTTTCAAGTTCATGGCCCTGTACAACGAAAACGGCTGAAGATAGAGAAAAACGGCTTACATGTCCCTATTTTAACTTTTCATGTACTATACAATGATGTAGATGAAATGTTTATACAGGGTGATAAAAAATTTGAAAAATTCTAAGATTTCTCCACCCGTCGCCAAATAAAAAAATCAAAGAAAACACAAATTTTTCTATACCATAGGATAGTACATAAAAAGTTAAAATAGGGACATGTAAGCCGTTTTTCTCTATCTTCAGCCGTTTTCGTTGTACAGGGCCTTGAACTTGAAAAATTACGATTTTCACTTGTTTATAACACAAAAACTTCTGAATTTAAACACCAACTGTAAAAGCTAATCTTATTTTCTCTTCTCAGACAATCTAAAAATGCAATAACATAGGAGCATTCCATTTAAAAAAACATAACTTTGATATGTTTTATGCTTTTGGGACACCCTGTACATTATGAATATAATTTTAAAACGTACCTCTGCCGGGTCTCTATCCACTCCAAAAATAAAAAGATCCTAAAATCCAGAGACACGGCCATAATCTTCCGTTTCGTATACCGTGGCCCACCCTGTATATATATACAGGGTGCACCATGTATCCTTCTCTATATTGGTATCTCCTGAACGCTAAGAGATACAGGGTCGGTTAAATTAGAGAAAAGATGCGCAGTTTTGTGGCCATCTCGAATCCGTCAAAACATGCAAGATATCTGTGACCGTTCCTGAAATATCCTGAAAAAACGGAAAAATCGAGATTTCTTATTTTTCTCATATCTTTTTTATTATTGGAAACTAATAAAAAAAAAATTGTAGGCTTACATAAGCCGTTAAGAGCTATCCATCTGACGTTTAAAACATTTTCAAGACCTACTAGATCCAAGAGTTTTCACAGTCAACTTTCGTTTTTCTTATGGCCGCCATATTATTTTTTTATGTCGTTCGATATGAAAAAAGTAATGGAAACCAAAAATTAATGAACTTCAAAAAAAAAAATTTTTTAATTTTTATTCTTAATTTTTCAAAGATAAACCTAATAAAAAATCGTCGAAAAACGTCGACATTTGTAAAATACGCCGAAATAGTGTTTGCCTTATGTTTTTTTAATTTATCTATGAAATTCGGTCTAAAAATGTGTCTTTTTTGTAAAGAAAAATTAAGAATAAAAATTTTAAAATTTTTTTTTAAAGTTTATTAATTTTTGGTTTCCATTATTTTTTTTCATATCGAACGACATAAAAAAATAATATTGCGGCCATAAGAAAAACGAAAGTTGTCTGTGAAAACTCTTGGATCTAGTAGGCCTTGAACATTTTTGAAACGTCAGATAGATAGCTCTTAACGGCTTATGTAAGCCTACGAAAAATTATTCATTAATCTCCAATAATAAAAAAGATATGGAAAAAATAAGAAATCTCGATTTTTCAGTTTTTTCCAGGATATTTCAGGAACGGTCACAGATATCTTGTATGTCTCGACGGAGATGGCCACAAAATTGCGCTCCTTTGGACTTGTTTAACCGACCCTGTATCTGTTAGCGTTAGGAGATAGCAATATAGAGAAGGATACATGGTGCACCCTGTATATATACAAATTTGAAAGTTTTATTAGAGCTGTGATTATAAATCATGAAAATATAATTTTCGGGCATTTTAAGCTCATTAATATAGAGCTTTCAATGGCAGACAGCACACGCAACCATCTAGAGCCCCTCGAAGCTGTAGACGGACCGTTTCGGTCTTTTTATGACCTCATCAGTACAGCATATCGAGATGGAATCCAGAGGCTACGATGCTGTCCGCCATCAAAAGCTTGGCCTTTGTATCCACTAAGTTCCACGAAACTCAGTGACTTACAGCGCCTTTCGCCATCTAACAATGGAGGCAAGAACTACCATCAATGTGTGCCAGCTTTTCAAAAAAATCCTATTTTTTTTTTCAAAAATGTTCAATAGATTTTCTAAAGTTATGGATCAAATTATTTCGTTTGCCAACGAAAATAAACTTTTTCAGCAGTTGCCAACAGTCGACTATAAAAGATATTCGCGTCGCATTAACGGACAAGTCAAGACACACCGCTTACAATTATTATTAATGGCAAAATACGACAATCTTTTGTGGCGATGGAATTTTTTTGGAATAGATGGAGTCGCGTCCATTCAAAATAAACAGGTTCAAGTGAATCCACACACCAACTGTCTATTAAAAAACAACTTTGATGCGAAAAGTTCGGGTCAGGACCAGTGAGGAGGGATCGTGTGAGGGAAGGGCGGAGACACGATGCGTAACGCGCCCGCGGCACGCCCATTTCAATTTTAATCTTAATAAAACACGCCATCTTAATTTTGTTTTATGTAATCTTGGAATTGGAAAATCTTCATTCACTTACTAAATCGTTGTGTAAGAATTGTTTTTTTTTCAAACGTGAAGAAAAAATCGAAACTGCGACTTTTTAAGCGTCAAAATTGGAAAATCACGAGCAAAAATCAGTTAAGAGGTACACGTTGGATTTGTCGTTTTCTACACTTGAGGAAAGTGAAGTGCAATTAATAAATTCTCCTGATTCATTGGTTCCACACCATGATAAGGCTTTTTTTGTGATTTCGTGTGGGCGTGATGGTGGTGTGGGGGGATCGTGAGTAGGTTGGATTTTTGTAAGGATGACTACAGCCTAATTAATGATAGACTTTTGCTTGTACATTTGGAGGAAGTTTTTGTTGATAATGATATGGAGGCGAATATGGCTAAGTTTTATTCTATAGTGGATAATTTAATTATAGATCACGTACCTTTGAAAAAAGGATCACCTAATACCTATCCAATATGGTGTTCTAATGATCTTATTTCAGATTATTAATAAAAAGGTACAAGAAGTGGCTACAATTTAATGTTTTTGCTGATTATATGGAATTAAAAAAAAAAAAAAAGTTAAGGGCTATGTGCATTAGACAGTCTTGATAGAAAATACTATATTGTTATAAGGTTGAAAGGAAGTCTAATAAAAGTAATAAATATGTTTGGAATTATATTAATAATTTATCTAAATCAAGTGAAATGTATCTCAATAACCACCATAGTAATACTTAAAGATACATGTAATTTATTTGCAAAAAATGTTAAATATGTGTACATATTTGCAATCTAAATCTAACTTTGTTCATCAGTTACATTTAAATAATGAATTAGACTTTACTATTGGTGTTGGTGAGATTAAAGATACTATTAAGAATTTGAAAGATTTTAACAATGTGGGTCCCGATGGATTGTCTGCCTGCTTTGTAAAAAATTGCATGAACACAATTATTGTTAAACCACTGTGCTTATTGTATAATAAATCATTGGTATCAAAGATTTTTGTATATAGTTGCGCTTATTAGCCATTACCCATTAGAAATGGATGCAATTAAAATTACATTTTCGACGTTTCGAGTGGGAGACTTCGGAGTTTAGGAAATGACGATTTCTATCTAAAATTCCACAGTTGTTGGTGATGTAAGTATCTGAAGATCGGCCACCATAACTCTTACTCAGAAATGAAACAAAACCACTTGGTGTAATCCCCACTAACACTTTTGCCATAAAACCACCTTAGTACTGTGAATATGAGTAAATACGATGTTCAACTGTGTTGCGGTTAGTCATATCGAATCAGGAAAAAATTATACAAGCTGGCAACCATGCCACCCAACGAGCCCTTGCTGGGCTAGGAGAAGCAGGAAGAAGAGACGCACCGAGACGCTCGGAAGAATCGGACCTGAGTTACACGTTACAAGATCGGTACAGGTCCGCGCGAAAAATCGATACTCGCGACACGGCCACCGGTAACATTATTGTTAATGAATTCAATTTAATTTTATCAATATACATAATCAAAAATCAAAGTCTCGTGTTTATTCAATCGTAATTACATACCTAATTCAATCAAAACATCGAATATATCAAATATCAATTGGTCCTTCGAGAAGAAAAAACTAACCAAGCGAAATAATCGAAATCAACAACAAAACACGAGCAGATTTGGTCCAAACGAGTCGGATATCAGACCTGTGGAAGTTTCCAGATCGGTCGAGGATAGAAACAAGACCTGTGGAGGAAAATCACGTTCCTATCAGTAAGTCCTTTGTTCCTATCAAATAATTAATCATGAATCGAAAGCAAACTGATCAAGCCAAAGTGCAGACTGATCAAGACAAACAACAGCTTGATGATGCCAAACAGCAAGCTGATCAAATTGAACAGCAGACTGATAAAGTCAAACAGCAGGCTGATCAAGCCAAACATGAGGCTGATCGAGGAAAACAGCAGGCTGATGAAGTCAAACAGCAGACTGGCCAAGAAAAACAGCAGTCTGATCAAAATCAACAGGATGCTGATCAAAACAAACAGCAGCCTGGTAAAACCAAGAAAAACCTGGTCGAGCCAAAAAAACAGGTTGGTCGCGCCAAACGACACCCTGGCCGAGCCAAACAGGAGACTGCACACAGAGAAACACAGCAGACTGATCAAGTCAAACAGTAGGCTGATCAAGAAAAACAGCGGACTGATCAAGCTCAAAAGGAGGCTGATCGAAGAAAACAGCAGACTGATGAAGTCAACCAGCACACTGATCAAGAAAAAGGGCACACTGATCAAGAAAAACGGCACTCTGATCAAGACCAACATGAGGCTTATCAAGACAAACAGCAGCCTGCTGAAGCCAAAAAGAAGCATGATCATCAAGCCAAAAAGCAAACTCGTCGAGCCAAACGGCAGCTTGGCCGAGCCAAACAGCAGGCTGATCAAGCTAAACAGCAGACTGTTGAAGCCAAACAGCAGGCTAATCTAGCCCAACAGGAGGTTGATCAAGGAAAACAGTAGACTGATCAAGCAAAACAGCAGATTGATGAAGCTAAACAGCAGTCCGACCAAGAAAAAGGTCAGTCTGATCAAGACCAAGAGAAGACTGATCAATACAAACAGCAGCCTGCTAAAGCCAAAAAGAAGCCTGATCGAACCAAAAAGCAAGCTCGTCAAGCCAAACAGCAGACAGACCAAGAAAAACCGCAAACTCGTCGAGCCCAACGGCAGGCTGACCGAGCCAAAGAGAAGTTTGGTCAAGGACCACTTCGAGACCTGGAACAGGTCGTGAACGAGCATCTTTTGCCGGAGTCCCTATCATTTCATTTTGACATTTATGAATAGACAAACAGCCTAAATCAGCATTATAACAAATTTGGTAAGTGACATAGGATTTTTTATGTTTTGTGTGTGGGTTAGGTATAATAATGTTTATCTAATAGTATAATAGTGTTTTATATTTTTACAGTCTGCGTATCTCAGTACTTTGGGAGGGAGAGATGTTCCCACAACAGAATACTAAAAACTTTATTGAGTAACAAGCTAGTTAGCTGGTTTTCATTATTTGGTTCTGGTGCTGAAAGTTGGCTTTTGGAGAATAAAAACCAAAGACGGCAATTGCTGGTAAGTTAATGTTAATTTCTAGATCTACCTGTTTATTTAATTATAATTGGGAAATTTTCAGATGCTGTGAAGAGTGATGCAGCACGCACAATAACTGATGCAAAGGTGGAAGGTGCTATTCAAATATTACTAAAACATGCTCCGAAACGAATGAAAACTGAAGCAGCGAGGCAATGAGGGCGTTGTAAGATTTATTTTGACGGAACCGTGATTGAGATTCGCGCTTGGTTCTTTCAGACTGCACGCATTTTGAAATATTACACATTGCCTTGCCTCGCGAAGTCATATTATGTGTCAGCCTTTCCTGGTGTGTGTTGTGCCTGCTTCAGGATTTCAGTTTGTACCATATTACAACAGTTGGTTGTGCATTTTTAGTTTTGATTTAGCAATAGTAGTAGTAGTAGTGTTTTAGCAATAAGATCCTACCAATGTTTAGTGATTTTTAGAAAGTCTCTGTTAACTTTAACCTGCTTTAATTCTCAATGTATACTAAAATTTTTGTTTAGATTATGTAGATATTTTATTTATTATATTTATTTTCGTGATTAGGTATCGTTTACGGCCAATATTATAAACGCTGGTTAAGTAGATAGTTAGTTATCTGGCAGATAACACTAACTCCGAGTTAAGTTTCCGCATGCGTATTATAAAGCAAGATTTCCCCGAGCCTAGCTCGTGGTTAGTTATCGCCGCAAGTCAGCCATATTTAACCGTCCACTCTACACGAATGTCAACGAAACAGCCAAAACAGCCATTGACGCTGAAGAAATGACGTGAGTGACACTTGAAATAAATAAGAAATGTCGGTTGGCTTGCGCGCGGCGCGCCCGGAGTGGTGTCGTGTGAGCTGGAGCTGGTCAAGTTAAGTTCAATGACCTAAGACTGAAGCAACAAGCAAGAAGCAACAGCAGTAATTATTCTTCTTCTAAGTTCTAATCAGTAATCTAATCTATCTACTATTACCATTCTACCAATACCAAACGTAAGTAAATGTTCTGGTGATTTGGTAATTCAAGATCTGATAGTATTTACTAAAAATAAAATTTATATCTAGATGGATCAAGGTATTAATCACCCGGACCTGACTGCCGTGAAGAGGAAACGGGACCGGGCAGCAAATTTTACTGGCGAGGAGAAGCAAATTTTGCTGGAGCTAGTTCAAGGGTGAGTACCAACGTAGATTTACCTATTTTCATGTTGATTGAATCACAATAATAAAGTGGATAAATTTATGGTAATCCTATTGAAGTGGTAGGTATGTACAGGATGGGCAAATTTGGATGTTTCTATAGGAGATCTCGGTAACTATAAGAGCTATGGAAAAATGAATGGCGCATTCTCGATTGCTTTTTTTGAGAGGAACTCGCTATCTTCTTTTGTTTTCGAGCTATAATGAAAAGTACGATTTTTCACGATATCGATAAATGTCGATATCTTTCTTGGTTTTGAAGTTAGAGAAAAGATATTTGCACATTCTTCAGGCACTTTTTTGAGTAGAATGGAACGGCCTCAACAGATTTTGAATATCTTTTTTCATTTTTCCGTTATAACATAAAGTTGTATTTTTTAAAATGGAAGTCATAGTGGGCCATGAACTAATTAAATAGAGTTAAATTAAAATTAAAATTAAAAAAAAAAATAATTAAATTAAATTAAATTTTTTTCTCTTTGCAACGATATATAACATGTGTGTTAAAAATTTATGAAAAGTTACATTTTTCAAAATAAATTGAATTTATCATGGTACCTGAGATTTTTTTATTTTTATTTTGACTTGTCACGTAGTGGGCGTGAATTTCATTTAGAATAGTATATGAAGACGCCTGTCAAAGCCCAGTTCTCTTACATTTTTGAGTTAGAAAGTGACTGTTTCGCTTTGAAAAAAGTAAAATTTAGTTGATGACAAATGAAACTGTTGGTAATTGTATACATCCGCGGCTCCTAAATTTCATCAATTTTTTCGGGACCGAGGAGCGAAATAGGGGTGCTGGGTGGGTAAGAAGCTAAAAACAGCCATTGCAAACTAATATTAAGGTCACAACTAAGGCCTCTTTGGCACTACGGTTTAATTTCTATTTTTTTTTCACTTTCAGGGCAAGGAAAATCTTCGAAAATAACAGTACCACAATTTTTATTTTGAATTTTGCATTTATTTTGCATTTATAATCCGAAAATCATTGCATCAATCCCTCTGGACTGAACACGATATGTGAAAGCGGATATATCGCCCAATCCGCCTCTGTAAGTCTCGAACACAGAATAGAATACTTGGCAATTATCCTGAAGTGGTGTATCCGGGATCGCGGCATCTAATCGGTGCCTCTTGTCAGGACCGCACTCCATCCGCACTCTCAAAACCGTTTTTTTTTACGCCGTTTTGTGGCTTTCCCTTTCATTTGCAAAGCAAATGAATACCTTCCTGGTGTTACTATAGGTATGTTCTCCACACCTATATAGGTGCCATAGTGAAACTGTAGGAGCCGCGGATGTATACCATGGTATAATGACCAAACTTTTTATATGTTATGTTAGATTTCTTTATGCAAAATAGTGACAATTCTGATATTTATATTTATGAGAATTGGCAAGTACGGATCCAATTACATTAATGGCAGCTTCTTCGGCATCACCAATATGATAGTTTTTCGGCCTAGGCTTCTTGAATGACCCGTGATTGATAATATTTGCCTTCAACCTGTCAAAAATAGATTTGTGGGGTTGTCTCCTCTCTGGATAACGATTGAAGTATGTTTCGGATGCAATATCAGAATTGCTGTTACTTTGAATAAAGCACTCTAACATATCATACTTTTCGTAGTTTTCATAAACCAAATTTGTGATTTTGCAAGTGAGACGAGCACTTTCTAACTCAAAAACTGCGTAAACTGGCTTTGACAGGCGTTGTCGCACAATTTTCTAAATGACATTCACGCCTACTAGGTAAATAGTTGAAACAAATTTCTAAGGTACCATGATAAATTAAGTTTATTTTGAAAAATTAACTTTTCATAAATTTTTAACGCACATGTTATATATCGTTGCAGAGAGAAAAAAAAACTCTATTTAATTAGTTCATGGCTCACTATGACTTCCATTTAAAAAAATACAACTTTATGTTATAACGGAAAAATGAAAAAAAGATATTCAAAATCTGTTGAGGCCGTTCCATTCTACTCAAAAAAGTGCCTGAAGAATGTGCAAATATCTTTTCTCTAACTTCAAAACCAAGAAAGATATCGACATTTATCGATATCGTGAAAAATCGTACTTTTCATTATAGCTCGAAAACAAAAGAAGATAGCGAGTTCCGGTTTTCACCATTGAGTTCCTCTCAAAAAAAGCGATCGAGAATGCGCCATTCATTTTTCCATAGCTCTTATAGTTACCGAGATCTCCTATAGAAACATCCAAATTTGCCCACCCTGTACCTACATTAGAATAAGATAGTCAGGTTAGGTATTTTTTTCACCCTTACCACATATTCTTGCCATTTAAATTTACGGGTCATCTAAAATTTATATTTTACTTACTATAAAGTTTAGTAATACATAGAAAAAGCCGTAAGGGCAAGGGAAAAATACCTAATCTGATTCTTCTATATGTTTCTGATTCACTTCTATAGGATTACCAAATTTATTAATAAAGTTGTACTACCAAATTTGCGAATTACATACCTCCTAAAGGACCATACATACAAAATTTGTTCGAACTTATAATGGAAGATAATATCAGCCTTAAGCATAATAATTTTGCACTTCTATAATTATTATTATCGATTTGTAATGTTTAAATTGAAAGCTCTCGACTTACAATAACCCAGCGATCTAAGAGTAATGTGCCTCTATTCCAATCCAACTTTCATAACGTGTAGATTCCTTACCCTGCAATGGACCTACATTGTCTTTATACCGAGCCATCCAATTACCGAAACCAAACTCCAGTGTTCCAGTTTCATATTAAACACTTCCCTAAAATCCCATCATTCCTGTCCATTTTCTTAGGTATATGGATGTCATAGAAGACAAACGCACCAATAGCCAGGCCTTCAAAAAGAAGGTTGATGTCTGCGCATCCATTACCCGGAATTTTAATAGCCGCTCCAGCAACTGCCGAACTCCCGACGGACTGAAGGCAGCCTATTTTAATTTAAAAAAGAAGCTACGAAAAGAGGTGGCAGAAAGCAACGTATGTATAGTATATATGAATACTTTTATATTAGTGGCTAGTTTTGATTTTCATATTTACCTGATCCTATATTTATCTAAAATCTTACTGATCTTATGGTCATATATCGTAATAAAAATTAACTTGACATTTGTTCCTGTTTAGAAAGAAGTATATGCGAGAAAGCTGGAGGACATGGGGGTTACCAGCGAGGAAGCCAAGGCTTATCAGGCCTTTGCTGTAAAGGAAAAGGTGATTTTTTGATATATTTTCTTCTAATTTCCTGCTTAAAAATGGGAAAAAAAATTCCGAGTTTACGGAATTTCGAGGTAACCGGCTAAATCCGATTATAATAGAATTATGGTTTTGTTTAAGTAGGTACAGCCTTCTTTTACCTATACCTGTACAGTGTAGGTACAATGTAAAGGATAGAGCTATATAGCCTACGGTGGCAAATTTTCCAAGAAATTTTTTTCTTCAAGTACTGGAAAATTGCATGGCCTTGAATATTGATACAAAAAACTCCCTGAGGTGCTTTATCAGGGGGGGAGGGGGTTGTTTTTTTGCTGTCTTTATCGGCAGCGGTGGTTCAAAATCTAAAATCTAGCTACCCAGTGCTTTTTGGTGCGATCGTAGCCAATTTTTTATTTTTGTATAATAATTACTACTGTTGTTATTACCATTTCCCATCTCTTGATTCTGTTTATATTCTATTATACTCGTTAACATATTATAACAATTTAATTCTTATTTCATAACGAGAGTGACTATATACGAAAGGAGGGAATTATTTAACTTTCATATGCCTAAAAGCTCATAAGAAGAATTACCTCTTCGGCTGTTTTTTCAAACCCTGTATTTATTCAAGAGCTGGGAAATTGCGTGACCTTGAATAATAAAAAAAAATCGCCCGCACCACTATTTTGGGAGGGACCCTCTTTCTCTTTTTTTTTAAATTGCTTCTCGAACAACCATTGCCCCCCCCCCCCTCCTAGAAAAAAATCCTTGCTACGCCCTTGGGGAAAAATCAACAGCTAAACGAAAATCATTAATTGTTTGCTATTTATTTATGGAATTTTTACATTACCTGATACTAGTAATCTGTTTTATTTAGAAGGAGGTTATGGAAACTGGAGGAGGGAGCTACAAGTCTGGCCTCGGCGATATTGGGGCTCAAATTGTAGCAGGACTGCGGGAGCAAATGGAGCCGATCGAAAACACTTTCGATAGTGAGGCAGTTTTTTTTGGTGGTGAGAGCTTCTTAATTTTAATGTATATTTAAACGTATTGTTATGGTTCTTACACTTTATTAATACCAAATTAAAAGTCTTAAATTCTTTATTGTCAGTTACACTGGCCTGACAATATGTCTTTCCTATCATGTCACTTGAAATGTCGCGACTTTGCAGGCCGTCATAAGAAATATTGTAGAAGGTAAACATAAACAAGAAAACAAGTGTTCCTTCGTTATATGTAGTATTATTTTGAGGTTTCTAAAAATTATACAAAAATTCCGGTGGATATCTAATTGGGAGGTGACATGCATTGATTAGTTGTTTGACTCTCGCAGATGAAATATTATTTAATTTTAAGTTAGTCAGAAATAAATCAAATTGTATTTTTAATTGAATTCTTGACTTTATTCTTTATTGACTTTATTCTTGCACGTTACAAGACACACCTTAAAAAAATCTCTTTTCACTCAGTGCACTCATGACTTTTATAATACTCGTCTGTGTTTTTTGATATGTAGGTATTAATAATTGACATTTTACTTTTTGTATTTGAGCAGCTATTCGGTTACAGATTTTTGTTGTTTTGGAATGTATTAATTATTTTATGTTTCAGATAACATTGTTCCCGCTCCCGCACAGTTTGAGGCCCCGCTTTCTCCTGTTCCTGGACCCTCCTCCCGGATATATCCAGATCCTGAGGTTCCCAAGCTGGAAGTAACCCCCCCCCTCGCCTATTCCGAGACCAAATATATCCAGAACCCTCCCGGCAAAACTAAATAAAAAAAACAAAAAGGCACAAAAAAAAACTGAATTCGCGAATAGTTCCCGTTATGCCCTCCAAAGGAAATATTTTGAAATTAAAATCAATAATGCAAGGAGGGAACGGAACTATGCCCAAATTCAGCATAACATGTTCGTCGAGGAGCATGAGCTTAAAATGAAATTATTAAAAAAAAAATTAGCTGAATAAAAATTAAAAACAGTGTTGATTATATTTTCTTTAATAATTTTTAAATAAATAATTGGAAAAAGAGGGATTAGCACAGGGATTAAACATTTGAGGTTTATAACCATTATTTATATATAATTACATAGGTAGTTACTAAGTAACATTAACTACTATCTAATATTAATTTGTTTCAACTTCAATTAACTTTTAGTGAGAAAAAACATTTCTACAGCCTCTATAAACATTGCCTTGATAATTAGTGAACCATGCTTACAAATGAGTTAATTATAGTGGTTGATAAAAAGTATTCTAATAATTTACTACTCTTTAGTGCGTGGGCAATAAATGGAAGCTTTTATGCTCATTATCATTGATAATGTGGACTGTAATGTAAATTGCATCCATCCCTGTTATTATTGAATGTTGAAATATTTATAAGTACAGTGTGAAAATTGATTAAATTTAATTCAACAATAAAATTTGGTAGGTACTTATTAATTTATAATTTCTTATGAATAAAATAATTTTATAATCGGTCACTAAAATCCAGAAAAGGTGACCTGCAGTTAAATTACGAGAATTTTTAGGAAATGTGCATTATAAAGCACGTCACACGTATAAAAAGAAATTTAACACAGAACATTAAAACTAAAAATTATTTCAAAATTATAACTTCCACTTACTTATAATGAATATATTTTCATCCCCTCTTCAGCACTCCTATAATTACTTTCAATCTATTTTTTTTCTAGATAAAAACTATGTACAGTTAGCGAGTAAACACGGTGTTGATTAATGCCGTTCTGACCGCTGTATTATTATTCAAGGGACCTGCTATCCGTTGATCATCAACATCATACAGAGCTTCATCCATAGGAAATTCCTCTAATGGAACTTCGTCGCCAAATTGTAAAGCCATGTTATGCAGTACACAACAGGCTACAATTACTGGTGGAATATTGCGCAGTTTCAAGTTCAAACCTTGGTGCAAACAGGAGAATCTCCTTTTTAGGACACCAAAACAACGCTCAATTGTGTTTCTAGTCCTTATGTGTGCCCTGTTGTACAATTCTTCAGCAGGCGTTGAAGGATTTAATAATGGCGTCAACAGTATTCTTTTACATGGGTAGCCACTATCACCCAATAAGTAATATCGCCCATAGATACCATTGTTAAGTTCGACATTTAACGAGCCATTATTGAATATAGTGCTGTCATGTACCGACCCTGGCCACCGTGCAACTACATGTAAAATTTTTAGATTTGCATTGCAAACCACCTGAACATTTAAAGAAAAGAACCCTTTTCTGTTCCGATAAATTTCTGCATTTCTTCCGCCTGGTGACTGTATTTTAACATGCGTACAGTCGATGGTTCCAATGACTCGAGGGAAATCACTTATATTGAAGAAATTTAAAATTGTATTGTTAATTTCACGTTCTCCTTGAGGCATCTTACAGTAACGCGGGCGTAAAGAAGCTATCTCTCTTGTGACTCTATGCACTATTATTCTGAATACCGTTGTTTTGTGGACATTCAGTGTGTCTCCAATAACTTGCTGGAATGCTCCAGTTGCATAGAATCGCAACGTCAACAATAATTGATTCATAGCAGAAATAGGGTTGTTTCTCATAGTCGTTGGTTTAATACCATCACCAATTATCTCCAAGATCTGTTGCACGGTGGCTTTACTAAACCTAAACCTCATGCGGAAGTCTTGTTCATCGAAGCTCTCGAAAGGATTAGCCCTGTCCCTCATTATTCTCGGACGTCTGAGCCTGACCGGCTGCTCTTCCTCCTCGTCAGAAGATGACAGCAATGAGAGTTCTGACATTCTGAAAACAGTATCACTTGTACAGGTACTTTGGTAAATTTTTAGTTAAATTTTTAGAATGTCGGGATTTTCACTTGAAATTAACTTATGTAAATATTGACTTGTGAATTTTGTCTTTAAAATATAATTTATCCTTATACCTACATGAGACAAGCACTTTTTTTTTGTATTTTTACTAACCATTATAAATATTGCAGTTCATAATGATAAAGATTCTAATCATTATTATTATTATTAGGTATTTAAAAAGGTTAGTTTTTACACCGAAAAATTCTAGTTTCCAAGTAGGTATAATAATTTTCATATAGGTACAGGTCACTGCATTCAGTAACACAACATCATCCACCTTTCTATACCTTTTGATGTAACGACACAATTGCTGACATAGTTTGACAATATCAATCCATGAATCCAACATCTAAACAATCCATGAAAAGAAAGAGCGTTGTTGCCTTGCTGTTTCCGGCGACCTGTATAATAGTAATTATCTGTAGTTGATAAGTGGTTTTTGGTTTAAATAAAGTTTTATGTTTTTCAACTTTATGTAGTTGTTTTTTTTATTGAGTAGGTTCAAAAAGAATAAAGAAATGTATTGACTGTAATGCTGTGACTGTTGTAGTTTCTTTTGAATAAATACATGGTAAAACTAATTTGCAAACAATATTTTTGAAAACACATTCCTAGAGTCAATAGTTTTCTTGATTTGTTGTTCAAGTCAACGAAACTTTACCCCTAAAGCGAGAGGAATAATAGAGTAAGTATACACATATAGCAGATATAGTAGGTATACACTTACATATTACACCCCTAAAGTGAGAGGAATAGGAGTCGGTATACAAATATAGGTAGGTACTTACATATTTCCCTGCAAAAATCAGATTTAAAATTGATATTTATTGGATAATGTTTTGAATAGGTAGTAATATTAATACTTGATAGGAATATTATTATGTACCTATTATATATATATTTGATATATAAACTTACCTTATTATTGGAGTTTTGTAGGCAACACAAATTACAAAAAGTCTGTAAAGGTTTTAACTTTTTTGTACTTTTACCTATAATTAGGTTTCATAAATTAATTTAGGTACCTACCAAGCTTTTTTATTATATTTTTTCATAAATAATAATGTCAACAAGAAACTAACTTTTAATACTCAAATAACTATTATTATTTGCATTATTATTGATATTTCATAATAATAATATCCATTATATCAATTTCAGGGATGCAATCCATTGAAGACTAAAATGTATAATCATAATTTCTATTTTGATATTGTACTAATAATTTGTAATAAATATGACAATTCGCCAAGTTAAACCCAGGAAATCTGGAGGTTAACTTTATCAGCCAGATAGGCAAACTTAGGGCCGGTTGTTCGTACGTCAGTTAAAAATTTTGAGATAATTGCTGATTTTAAAATGCCCTGTATTATCAAACCATTGGTCTGACATTTCTGAAAATGAATTCTGCTCGCTTTAAGAAGAGTTAATTACTGATTAAAAATACAGGATCAATAATTATATTCGCCGTATTTTCAAAATTTGCAATTTAAAATCAGTAGTTATCTCAAAATTTTTAACTGACGTACGAACAACCGGCCCTTAACCGGCTACTTTAAAGTTATCTGACAGTTAAAAAGTTAACCTTGAGAGCTGAAAAAAGCTTTATAATACACCTGTTGCTTATTTAACTGGCAGATACGGACTAACTCCGAGTTATCTTCCTTAACCAGCGTTTATAATATTGGCTGTTAGTGTTATAAAATAATCATCAAAAGTAAGTGTAAGCATAATCTAAAATCCTGCTACCTATTCCCTGCTCTTGGTGCTAATATAATATTTTTAATTAGATAAAATAAATAAATAAATATCGTATGGCTGTGGTGAAGCCCAAGTGTCAAAAGTTTTCAAGTAGCCTCAAGGGCCTCTGACATAAGTTAACGACTGCTGTGAAGCAGCTGGGACCCCCTTTTTAACGTACCTCCCGGAGCACGATTTAATTTTAATCAGATAGAAGTATTAAACTATAAATTTTTTCTGGTTTTCTGATTTCAATAAAATTTGTTCTTCTCACAGATGCCACGTAAATGCTGCGTTCCAGGATGCAAATCTAACTATGACAGCCAAATAAAAAGGTTCTGTTACTACTTTCTCTTTTCCAAAAAACACCAAAAGAAGGAATATTTGGTTAAGAGCTATACTACATTTTCAGCGGTTTGCGCCAATCATTTTTATGGTGAAGATATAATAAAACATCAACACTATGTTAATTCAGATGGAGTAACAGTACCATTGTTACTTCGGTTTCCAAAATTAAGAGAAGATGCTGTACCAAGAAGGTTCCAAAATGTACCATCATATTTATCTGTTAAACATCCACAACGACGAAGGGATCCACAGGAAAAAAAGAATGAAATGTTTCAACGGAATGCTTCGAAAATAAAAGAAATCCTGAAAAATTACTCCGTTTCTTCATATGAAGACTTCTCTAATGTCTTTCAACAACATATTGATTTATCGTGCTGGAACTTCAAAATTGTAGAAGATGGTGTGTGGTTCGATATTCTTGACACTGAAAGTTTAGACGTGAATTGTCAAGGTGTATCAATGAAGTGCAGTGCTAAAATTTTCAAGAAATTAGATGTTAAGGTATATTTAGGACGAAATGAAATCCCATCAAATGATTTGACTTGGCTACTTCTTTCGAATATGAAACTTAGTAAGGGGTCTAAATTTGAAAATTAGATATAAAGTCATTCAAATTTAGAATTTGATGGCAATATTGATTACGTCTTAAAGAAGCTCTACTATGTGTGGAGCAAAAGAATGTTGAATTTAAATTTAAAAACTACCTATCAACCATTTTACAACAAATGAAACTTTTATGCCAGAAAAAAGACAGTATTGTTGCTCAGACTTATTGTTAGCCTTTATGATTTATTCCACTCAGTACCCACCGGTTTACAATATTTTAAGGAATTATTTATTTTTGCCGCATAAGCGCTATTTGCAACAGGTAACTTCAAACTTTAATATTTCAACTAATGCCAGTCCCAGCTTATTCGAAGCGGTCTCTGTAGGCCAAACGATGGACTTTTTCAAAAAACTTTTAGAAAATTCAAGTACAGAATCACAATGGCCATAATTTAAAATTATTTTGGAGTATACAGAGTGTCTCATATGACAGTGGCATATTAAAGTTATGTTTTTTTAAATGGAATGCTCCTATGTTATTGCATTTTTAGATTGTCTGAGAAAAGAAAATAAGATTGGCTTTTACAGTTGGTGTTTAAATCCAGAAGTTTTTGAGTTATAAATAAGTGAAAATCGTCATTTTTCAAGTTCAAGGCCCTGTATAAGGAAAACGGCTGAAGATAGAGAAAAACGGCTTACATGTCCCTATTTTAACTTTTCATGTACTATCCAATCATGTAGATGAACCCTCGAATCAAACTAACACGAAAGTAACTTTTTACGCGAATCTATAACTTCTACGCGAATTTTCGTAAGTTCACATATTGGTCCTTCAGGAGCGACATAGAAAAAATAGTAACAAAAAAGAGGTGACAGGCGTTAACTTTGACTTGGAATCTACTGTTTTCAGGACCGTAGCGATATAGTAAAACTGTAATTAACAAAAAAAAAAAATGATGACAAATTTCAAAAATTCGCGCTTATCCGAATTTAAAAAATCCGAACCTAAATTCGTTTTCCGATTTTGGAAATAGTTTTGGAGAAAATGGCGTCCAACAATCAGAATACATGGCAATTAATGAGCAAATGGGTGTTTGGAAGAAATGTATATTTTTTTTAGTTTCTGAAAATCAAAATGGCGGGCAGTTTTTAATTTTGACGTAAAGAAAAGACTTTAGGCTACCATCCTCTTTGGAGAAAAATTCGACTTTGAAATTTGAGCTGTCATTTTTGAAACGTCAAATTCAAAAGTATAGAAGAAATTTGTTTTTCCCATTAAAAAAAAATTCCCGTTGATGGCGTGAATCGGGATTGAAAGATTTTCGACGCTGTCAAAATAAAGGCATCACTCGCGACTCTCATTTGGCTATGCTGAAAAAATGACAGCGAAATCGAAAAAGTAATAAAAAAATTGTCAAATTTTGCAGAGTAATTTTTTTCAACAAAAAAATTCGATGCTACTTTGAAATAAACGATACTGTTAGCGACAGAGGAGGAAGAGGAAATATCGGCAGAACTGGCAACAAGCCCATCGCCGCCTCATCTCAAGTAGTGCCCGCAGCTGGCCTGCTGGATGCGATCGGGAGACGACGCGACCCAAGGACAAACAACACCAACACCATGACCATGATTCGGATACGCAAAATCCGGCATTCCATTCCAACCCGAACTGCGTGGCTGAATGCATCGCGACTTAATAAATAATTGATCAACACATCCTTAATCATATTAGAATAATCTCTTATTTAAATATTTGTTATTATACTCCGAATATAATTTTGATTTGGATTGGGTCTTGTTTTATTAGAAAAATCAACTCAATTAATACAATTCATATAAAAACAAAAACTTAATTAGTGAAAATTAAAATTCAAAATAATCACATTAAAGCTTAAAATACATTTTTTTTTTGAATAGTCAAATATATAGAAATAAACTTAGCTCGAACGTATTTGCGAAGAAAACGCGAAGAAAAAATCGGAAATGCAATTTTTGAAACGTCAAAGTCGAAAAATCCCCATCAAAAATCGGCTATTTTCAAGAAATCACAGCGCCGCCATTTTGGAAATTTAAGCGACGAAAATTGTAAATTTCGACAGAACAGCTCTTTCGCTATCCCGCAGAAAAAATCCCCGAGTTCCTGAGTGCAAAAATGGCCGAGAAATTTTTTTTCGAAATATGGCTGATTTTCAGTGATTTTAAAGCGATTCAGCTCGTAAATCGTGAAAATTTTGAACGGGTTTTTGTTTCGCTCGCACATTTTTTATCGTAACTTTGGTTTCTTAGATAGGGGGAACATCGCAATGGAGCCTGGCGCGGCGGGGGGGGGGGGGGGGGGGGTTGAAGTGTGCATCTAAAAAATAGTAAGCGAATTGTTTGGAGTCGTGGAGCCTGTGCCGCTATCGCGGGGGGCAAGTGTGCGTCCAAAAAAGAGTAAACGAATTGTTTGGAATCGCAGAGCCTGGGCCGCTATCGCGGCTGGGGGGGGGGCAAGTGTGCGTCAAAAAAAGAGTAACCGAATTGTTTGGAATCGTGGAGCCTGTGCCGCTATCGCGGAGGGCAAGTGTGCGTCTAAAGAAGAGTAAACGAATTGTTTGGAATCGCAGAGCCTGGGCCGCTATCGCGGCGGGGGGGGGGGGGGGGGGGGCAAGTGTGCGTCTAAAAAAGAGTAGGCGAATTGTTTGGAATCGTGGAGCCTGTGCCGCTATCGCGGGGGCAAGTGTGCGTCTAAAAAAGAATAAGCGAATTGTTTGGAGTCGCAGAGCCTGGGCCGCTATCGCGGCAGGGTAGGGGGTATGTGTGCGATTGAAAAAGAATGAGTGAACGTGGAATCGCGGAATTTGGGTCGCTATCGCGGGGAGATGGGGGGGTGCCATCTAATCAAAATAAGTTTGTCATTTTTGCTATTAATGGTGTCTAAATTACAGATTTTATGGCAATACTTTGTAAAGTGAGTGTTTCGAACAAAAAATATAATTTTTTTTTTAATTCGAGAATCAAAATGGCGACCATCTATTAATTTTGACGTAAAGAAGAGACCTTAGGTTACGATTATCTTTCGAAAATATTACGAAATTATAATTCAAACTGTCACTTTTTTAATGTCATATTTAAGAGTACTTAAAATGATCGCTTCGTCTTTTAATAATAAAAAAATTAATTTGATTGTGTGAATAACCATCGGAATATTTTTGACGCTGTCAAAATAAAGACATTACTCGCGGCTCTTATTTGGTCATTCTGAAAAAATAACAGCGAATTCGAAAAAGTCACTAAAAAATTGTCAAATTTGAATAATTTCAAAATGAGCCATTTTATGTTTCGAAAAAAAAATTCGCGGCGACTCTGAAATTAACTATAAATTTTTTTTAAAACAGTCAAAATAAAGGAAATGACCTCAGTTCGAACGTAGTTGTGAAAAAAACGCGATGAAAAAATCGAAAATGCAACTTTTGAAACGTCAAAGTCGATAAATCGCAACCGAAAATCGGCCAATTTAAAAAAATCACAGCGTCGCCATTTTGGAAATTTAAGCGACGAAAATAGAAAATTTCGACAGAACGGCTCTTTCGCTATCCCGCAGAAACAATCCCCGAGTCCCTGAGTGCAAAAATGGCCGAGAAATTTTTTTTCGAAATATGGCTGATTTTCAGTGATTTTAAAGTGATTCAGCTCGTAAATCGTGAAAATTTTGAACGGATTTTTGTTTCGCTCGCACATTTTTTATCGTAACTTTGGTTTCTTAGATAGGGGGAACATCGCAATGGAGCCTGGCGCTTTTTTCATATCTTGCTTTGTTTTCGAGAAAAAAAAATAAAAGTTTGACACCCTGTATCTTGAAAAATATGCATTTTCGGACCCATGTTTATTTGAACTTTTCTTCTTAAAATCACTCAAGGAAGCACCCTTTGGAGTTTGTCCCCGTACTTAACTAACACCCTGTATAGGTACCCAATTGAATATTTTGAAATTAATTTCAGATATTGTACAAAATGCCAAGATCTTACAAAAGAAAATTGGGTGCTCGCAGATACAGGGATTATAATGATCAGAGCATTGAAGATGCTTTACAGAAAGTTGTAGACGAAGGTTGGAGTTTAAGAAAAGCTGCGAAGAAGTATAAAATTCCTTATGGCACATTAAATAACAAGTATCATGGGCGGCATGGCAGAACCAGCGGCGGGCAAGCAGTCTTCAGTTTAAATGAAGAAAAATCAATTCTTAAATGTGCAGGTGTCTGCGGAGAGTGGGGATTTCCTCTCAATTTGACAGACTTGAGACATATGGCAAAAAACTTGTTAGACATGCAGGGACGTACAGTTGCAAAATTCAAAAATAACCTACCCGGTGTTGATTGGGTCTACTCACTTTTAAAAAGACACAAAAATGAAATCACTCAAAGACTTGCAGCGAATATTAAAAGATCAAGAGCTGATGTAAGTACAGAAATTTTAAATGAATATTTTAATAATAATTTGCAAAGAACATTAGATGGTATTCCTGCATGTAATATATATAACTATGACGAGACCAATTTACAAGACGATCCAGGACGCAAAAAACTTTTATATAAATGCAGAGTAAAGTATCCAGAGAGAGTGTGCAATTTTACAAAATCTGCAACTTCCATTATGATGTGCGGATCTGCATCCGGAGTACTTTTACCCCCCTACATAATTTACAAAGCGGAAAAAATGTGGGTCCAATGGAAAGAAAATGGTCCAAAGCTCTCTCCTTGTTATATTGATAGATGTTGTGCATCAGGAGCTCGATATAATAGAACAAGCCACGGTTGGATGGACGCGGAAACATTTAGTGATTGGTTCAAATCCTCGTTTTTACCGCATGCCAAACGACAGACGGGTCGCAAAATTTTAATAGGTGATAACTTATCATCACATTTCACAGAAGAAGTTATAAAACTTTGTGAGGAAAATGATATTGGATTTGTATGTTTACCCAAAAATGCCACCCACCTGTGCCAGCCATTAGATGTTGGGTTTTTCAGACCGTTCAAGATGTCATGGAGGGAAGTTCTTCTTGACTGGAAGAAGACGCATCCAACTCTGGCATCTATTGATAAGAAAGACTTTCCGCATTTACTGCAATCAACGTTAGTCCGGATGGATAATAAACTTTCCAAACAAAATGAACAAAATGCTATTCAAAGAAGTCTTATATCTTCCTTTGATGCTACTGGAATAGTTCCGTTTAACAGGGATCGTGTGTTAGACAAGTTGCCAAGAGAAAACGTTGAAGAAGGTGAAATTCAAAATATGTTAGTAGATTACTTAAAGCAGCAAAGATTTTCCAATACACCAACCAGGCGCAATAAAAAGCGGACCAAGCTAGTTGTAGAGGCAGGGAAGAGCGTAACAGCTCAACGTTCAGAGTCCAGCAGTTCTGACAGTGACGTAAACACTCAGGTAACAAATGACGACTCTGATGACGATATCAATGCAGATGATGTTTTCTCAATCCTACAAGACAACGAAGAAACTGAATATTTTGCTGTGAACAAAGATGAGATTAGAAATGGGACATACTTATTAGTGAAAGTACTTGGTGGGATGCGTAAAACAAAAAATTATCGTTACGCAGCTATCGTGCAAAAAAAAACTAAATGACGATGAAATTGAGGTAATAGGGATGAAATCACTGGACGGAACCAAAACCAACTTCAAAGTTGAAGACAATGATGAATTTATTGTAGACTATGAAGATATAATTGCTATTTTACCGCAACCTACTGTTGACACCAATGAAGACAAAGTTAGGTATTGGTTTGGAAAAGCAGTAGATGTTAAAGAGATTTAATTTGAAGTTATTCTTTGTGTTTTTCATTTAAGTATTTTGGCATTTCGCATATAAAAGAATTTTATTTTTTATTAGAATTGTATTTGGTTGTGTTGAGATATTTTAAGGATGTTAAGATATTTTTAAGGAAAATTTTGTGTGAGCGACAACGTCGCACTTTTACTGTCTCCTGGTAGAAACTCACAAGAACGAGAACCACCATCACAGCTCGAGTACATGTTGAGTTATTTTCTCTTGCTAATAAAACTATTATTTCTACTTGTTTGTTCTTTATATAAACAATTAAATACAGTCCATTATATCGAGTAAGCCAATAGGCACCATTTGGTCCTTCGAGCCGGATTAGTTCCATCGAGGATAATAATTATAAGATAGATAAATTAAAACGCAGTGGAAGAAAAGCAACTTCAAGTCCATCACGTCACGTCTCAGGTCCAGTCAAGTGCAGCTGCAGGGCTCGATCAATATCCAGTCAGGCAGTCAAGTAGTGAAGACGAACACGGTTGCAGATTGAGTTGAAGCATCAAGTTATATGAGCTGGAACATGAGAACTGGAAGAGATTTGAATATTTTACAACAGATTAGGAGAGCTCAGCGGTGTTACCTATACCTACCTACCTAGGTACACAACACTGGTTATAGTCCAATAAAGTCTAAAAAGTCATACGTATCGATTAAGAATACACCTCCATTTGATAGTTCGATTTATTTTGTTTCATATACGTGGTTTTTATAGTAACCATCCAGTTTGTCTAAACACTCCATCCCGCATAAATAAGTATACGTCAACATTGGTTTTGAATGAGAATTAAATGCACAACACAGAGGATAGAATGCCATTACGTGAATAAATTTTATGTAGTTGTCAGTGGCTCTCAAACTGACGTAAGCGGTTCAATTCATATTTGAATGATTTCCTTCAATAATTTACGCTCGTTCACAACTTGACAATTAACTGTTTGACATTTTCTGGTGAAATTAAAAATATTAATTCGGACGGTTAGTGTAACGTCACATCTGACTTTTTAAAGTTAATCCTACTATAGTAAGTTGTATCCTTTGATCTTATTTTATCCAAATTACCTGTGACCTGATTTTCTTTCTGCATGAATTTTAATGTGGTCTCTATGAATCTGAAAAAATAAGTAGTTAATAAAAAAAAAAAAATTGGTTTGATATCATTATGTGGAATTCATTATCTATAATATTAGCAAGGGTTTCATGTGCTTAATTTATTTGTGGATTGCAAATAATTGGCGGATAGTTGTGAAAAAATAAATGAGCGGATAGCTTCAAGGAAAATAAAGCGAATTGCTTTAATAATAAAAAAAAACGGATTGTTTTTTGTTGGAATAAAATTGTGAAATTAAGATTGGTATATCTAGGAATACAATAATAGGTGGGTGATTATTAATAAAAAAAAAAAACGGATTGTTTTTTGTGGAATAAAATTGAAAAGTTAGATCGGTATAAGGTATTATCTGGGAATATAAAAGCTGAGTGTAATAAATTTTAAATTAGTAGGATACAAAGTGATCTGAGGAATTGATTGCATTTGCAATTAGAGGAATTAATTAAATTTGCGATTACCCAGTACACCCAGTAGGTATAAGATGGTAGATCTTAAGGAATTGATACGTGTGCGAGGCACAGTTAAAACCAAATTAACCAATTTCAATACATTTTTGAATCCTATTCAGGAAAAATGGAATAAAAATGAGGTAATCTCTGACTGTCTTAAAAAACAGTTAGAAGTTAAATTGGAAAAGTTTCTAAAATTAGAAGAAGAATTTGAAAAGGTTCGATCTATAATTGAAATAAAATGTGAGGAAGCTCAGCTAGAGGAAAATTATAAATACAGAGAAGATTTTGAGAATCAGTACACTGAATCGGTGGCAAAGGCAAGTATAATTTTATCTGGGGTTGGGTCAAGACCGTCACAAATAATAACTGCGGAGAATGTTATGAATGATCAGGAGGATAATAATGGTGACAGGGATAGAATTCAATATCCAGAATCTTTAAATGAAAGAGTTGATAATTATGATAATTCGGAGAATGATATAAGTACAGGTATTAGGGATATTAAATTACCCACAATTGCTTTACCTAAATTTCTCGGTGGGCATGTAGAGTGGCTCGGATTTAAGGATTTGTTTCATTCGTTGATTCATAAAAATAATTCAATTGGGCAGATCCAAAAATATCACTATTTGAGGGCATCACTGCAAGGGGATGCACTTAAGGTAATTGAAGCTTTGGAATTTTCAGCTAGAAATTATGAGGTAGCTTGGGAGTTGCTTTGTAAAAGATTTGATAATAATAATTTATTAGTTCACAGTCATATTAAGGCGATTTTTGACTTAGAAGGAATAAAAAAGGAAGCAGCCAAAAATTTAAGGGTACTGATTGATGAAATGAATAAAAATGTTAGATCATTAGAGTCGTTAGGTCAGCCTACACAATATTGGGATACTTTATTGATTTATATATTGACCTCTAAGCTAGACAAAAACACAGCTAGAGAATGGGAAAATTATAAATCTAGCAAGGATGAAGTAATGCTAGAAGATATGCTAAGTTTTTTGTCAGCTCGAGCCAATTTGTTTGAGACTTTAGGAGTCAGCTATGTTAGACAGGAAACCAGTAAGCCATTTCGGGGTACAAGTAATTATCGTCATGCTTCATTGGTAGCCACAAATCCTGTGTGTTATAATTGTAAAGGCACTCATAGAATATATAAGTGTGAAGAATTTTTTAAATTGTCAGTGGAGGATAGGATAAAAAAGGTAACTGAATTACAGTTGTGCAGAAACTGTCTATGTCAGGGACATTCTGATAAGCAGTGTCGTTCTCAGGGATGTTTTGCTTGTAAGGCAAAGCATAATTCATTGATATGTAAAAAAAGAGTAGCACCAAGCGTAACAATGAGTTGCTATAGCAATCAATTTGTGCTTCTTTCCACTGTCATAGTTAATATGAAAAATTCGGATAATAAAATATACAGAATTAGAGCGCTTCTCGATAGCGGGAGCCAAAGTTGTTTTATTTCAGATAAGCTAGCAAAGTTTTTGAAGGTGAAGCAGGAAGCTGTCAATATTTCAGTGCAGGGCATAAATCAGGGCTCGTCTGAAATAAAATCTAAATGTGAAATAAGTATTTCCTCGGATGATAATTTATATGAGAGTACTGTGAATTGTTTGATTGTTCCAAAAATTGCAGACAAGTTGCCAGGAATAGATATAGACATTTCCAATTGGAAAATCCCAAAGAGGATTAAATTAGCAGATGATAGATTCAATTTGTCTCATGAAATTAATTGTCTCTTAGGGGCAAGTCATTTTTGGGAAATTATTAAGACACACCGAATTTCACTGGGAAAGAATAAACCGGTATTATTAGATACGAAGTTTGGATATGTAGTGTCGGGGTCAATAAATTTGCCTTTGAATAAAAACAATACTCTTTGCGGTTTTACAAAAAATGATGAAATGCTGGAACAGATAAAACAATTTTGGGAAATAGAGGAATTGGAAAATAAGGCAGAAGTTTCTGCTGAAGATAGGGAATGTGAAAATCATTTTGTAAATACTGTTAGGCGGACAACAGAAGGAAGATTTATGGTTAATTTACCATTAAAACATTCATATGAAAATTTAGGGGATTCAAAAATTATGGCTACAAAAAGATTCATAAATGTAGAAAAAAGATTAAATAGGAATAAGGAATTGAAGGAGAATTATCATGAATTTATGAAGGAATATGAGAATTTAAACCACATGCAAATAGCAAAGGATAATTTAAACTTTTCGTATTTTTTGCCACATCATTGCATTGTTAGGGAGGATCATGTAACAACCAAGATTAGAATTGTATTTGATGGGTCAGCAAAAACTGATTCAAATGTATCTTTGAATGACGTACTGTTTACAGGTCCTATGATATTGAATGATTTGCTAGAAATATTATTAAGATTTCGTCAACATAAATTTGTAGTGGTAGCCGACATTGAAAAAATGTATAGGCAAATTTTAGTTAGCGAGCAAGACAGGCACCTACAAAGAATATTATGGAGATCTAGCAATGATGAGGAATTAAAAATCTATGATTTAAAGACAGTTACTTATGGTACGAAATGTGCACCATTCTTGGCTATAAGATGTCTTAAGCAGTTAGGATTAGAAAATATGGATAGGTTTCCTGAGGTATCTAATAAAATAATTTCCGATTTCTATATGGACGATTTAATTACCGGTTTTCAAGATGAACTTCATGCCACGGAAATTTGTAGGGATATTAAAAATATTTTACTAACTGCTGGATTTAATTTAAGAAAATGGCATTCGAATTCAGAAGTGATTTTAAATGAGGTAAGATGTGAGGATGATCCAAATAATGCGATCCAGTTCGAAAATAGCGATTCTGTTAAGACACTTGGGATAAGATGGAATCCAAATAATGACAATTTCACATATCAAGTAAAAGATATGAACCCAAATATGCAAATTTCCAAAAGATCAATATTGTCTGAAATAGCTAAATTGTTTGACCCATTGGGTCTTGTTAGTCCTTGTATATTGTTTGCGAAGTTGATAATTCAACAATTGTGGTTGTTAAAATCTGATTGGGATACTCCAGTACCTAAAGAATTAGAGGATAATTGGCTAATTTTCAGAAATCAATTGGCAATATTAAATACTTTGCGAATTCCGCGAAATTGCATCCAGAGCAACTCAATTATAGTGGAATTACATGGGTTTTGCGATGGTTCAAGTAAAGGGTATGGAGCTGCGGTTTATGTCAGGAGTGTGGACAGAGATCAAAATGTTGAAGTAAATCTATTATGTGCAAAAACCAAAGTCGCACCTCTAAAATCATTGACCATCCCTCGTATTGAGTTGTGTGGCGCTTTGATGCTAGCTAGACTTATGAATAAGGTAAAGGGTTCCCTTAAAATAGATATTGTTAATTGCTATTACTGGTGTGATTCCAGTATTGTATTAGGATGGATAAATACTCAATCACGTTCGTTATTACCGTTCGTGCAAAATAGAGTGGCGGATATACAAAAAATTACGGAGGTTAGTCAGTGGAATCATATTCCTACTGACGAGAACCCAGCTGATGCGGCGTCAAGAGGTGTATTACCTGAAATTTTATTGCAATCTAAGATCTGGTGGTATGGTCCATTATTTCTTGGATCTCCAAACTTTGTAGTCAGTCCTAGGGTTCGAACGCTAGATCTTTCGGAATTACCCGAAACAAGGCAAATTAAGTATGTTCATGTAGCAGTAGAATCGAAGGATAATAAAATAATAAAATTTGATAAATACTCTAATTTCGTTAAACTAAAAAATACAATGGGATATGTATTAAGATTTATACGTAATTGTAGGGTATCTGCAGATAAGCGACAAGTTGGCAGCTTAACTGCAGATGAGTTGTCTCTAAGCTTGGAAAGTTTAGTAAGACTGGCTCAATTAGAGTGTTTTTCTAGGGAATATCAGTTGCTAAAAACACCAAATAAAATTGATAAGGGAGATCATTATAAATTGAAGGCGTTATGTCCATTTATGGACTCAAGTTATTTACTACGCGTAGGTGGAAGACTGAGTAATTCAATGTTGGATTATAATGCAAAACATCCAATGATATTGGAGGGAAAACATCCTCTTACTAGAATTTTATTTGTACATTTGCATAAAATGCATTGTCATGCACCTCCTCAACTATTATTGTCCATAATGCGTCAAAACTTTAGGCCTACGTCAGGAATGAATATTTCCAAAGATACTGTCAGAAGATGTATTGTATGTTTTAAATTTAAACCAATTTCAATATCACAAATTATGGCAGACCTACCAAGGCGAAGAGTGGAAGTGTCACCACCATTTTATATAACTGGCATTGATTATGCTGGACCTTTTGAACTGCGAGATAAAAAGGGCAGAGGGGCTAAATTCTCAAAGGCTTATATTTGCATTTTTGTATGCTTCGTTACAAAAGCTGTTCATATGGAGGTTGTCACTAACCTAACCACGGATAATTCTATAACTGCCTTGCGAAGATTTACGTCTAGAAGGGGTAAGCCAGCTGAAATATATTCAGATAATGCTACCAACTTCATTGGGGCAAATAGAAAGTTGCTAGATATGTCAAGGTTCATTTCACAATATAATGATGAAATTGCGAGCGCTGTCGAAAATGATGGCATTAAGTGGAAGTTCATTCCCCCAAACTCACCCCATTTCGGAGGAATTTGGGAATCAAATATTAAGCAGATGAAGCATCACTTGGTTAGGGTAATAAATGGAACTCAATTAATTTATGAGGAATTTTACACAATTGTGACCCAGGTAGAGGCCATTTTAAATTCACGCCCTATCCATCCTATGTCATCCGATCCCAAAGACTTGCAACCATTTACTCCAGCGCATTTCCTGATTGGAAGACCTCTGCTAACCGTGCCTGATCCAGTTCTAGCAGAGATACCAAGAAACAGACTTTCAAGATATCAACTGCTGCAACATTTGAACCAGAACGTATGGGCATCCTGGTCCAGGGATTATCTAAACCATTTGCAGCGAAGAGCAAAATGGCGGGAGAAGTCTTCAAATTTGAAACTCGGCACAATGGTCATAATCAAGCAAGACAACTCACCTCCATGTTCTTGGGTCATGGGTCGTATCGTGAAAGTATATCCTGATTCACAAGGAGTTGTCCGAGTAGCTGACGTCCAAACGTCAAAGGGCATATTTAAGCGAGCCGTCCACAGACTATGTCCTTTGCCAATCGACGAAGATATTACTGAAGATTAAAAGTTATTAATTATATGATAATAATTATTGTAATTGTAATGAAACATTGTTTTTTGATTTTGTATTAACTAAATACTTACCTTTAGATGTTGAACTGTAGGTTCAAGGGGGGGAGGATGTTGAGATATTTTAAGGATGTTAAGATATTTTTAAGGAAAATTTTGTGTGAGCGACAACGTCGCACTTTTACTGTCTCCTGGTAGAAACTCACAAGAACGAGAACCACCATCACAGCTCGAGTACATGTTGAGTTATTTTCTCTTGCTAATAAAACTATTATTTCTACTTGTTTGTTCTTTATGTAAACAATTAAATACAGTCCATTATATCGAGTAAGCCAATAGGCACCAGGTTGATAAATAATATTTTCTGTTTTTGTTTTTTATGTTTAATCTATCAGTTAATAAACATTTTCCAAATGAATAATTATTGGTTTTAACTTAATGAAAACTCAATATGTTGACGATCAATCTCGTCCTAGGTGATCAATCTCGCCCCAAAATACAAATATTGTCATAACTTTTTAAAGAGCTAGTGAACGCTAATGCGGGTCAGATTGTTCGTACTTCTTATGATTCTCTGTGTTTCTATGACATAATATAGGTACTGATCAAAGTTGCCCCAAACCAAGTATAAAGTTGATCATGAGATTTATTGCATATCATTAGGTAAAAAAGTCTTACAAAATTTATTTCAATTGCAAGAATATAACGATACTTAAAAAAAATATACATATTGTAAACGTAAAAGCTCGATTACAGAAAATTTTTTTGGAAAGTTATAATCAGTTGAAAATTTCATGTGATCAATTTCACCCCATGTCACGGTAGTTGCAATGGCTGTTTTTAGCTTCTTACCCACCCAGCACCCCTATTTTGCTCCTCGGTCCCGAAAAAATTGATGAAACCCAGGAGCCGCGGATGATGTATACAATTACCAAAAAGAAATTAAAAAAGGTTTTGTGTGGATTCGAACTCAGGGGTTTCGCATGCGCACGAGTCGAGAGTCGTATTAACTGTCACAGGTTTTGAACTAAAATTTACAAGGCTGAGCGCGTAATTTGAAAATACTGAAAAATGGCAAAAATCAACTCCTAGTTAGAATGATCTAATATTCGTGAAAATTGAATTTATAGTTTAAATTTTGGTGGAATCGTGATCTATAAACATCTATAAAACTAAAGAGCCAACTACAGAACACGGCAATTACCTGAAAAGTCTGGTATGAAGAGACCAAAAACACAAGTTTTTATGTACTTCTGACAGCTGAAATTAATTAAATTATCTGTGACGTCACACCTATCTAATAACATTACTTTTAAATCAAATACCACAAAAAGCGACAGACCCAACGATCAAGTCTCTTAGGACAGGTCAGGTCCCATGGAAACAATAGCATTGTTTATTTTGACACGTGTTGTTTATAATTATAAGCGTCCTTTTCGTTGAGTATCAGAGCGTTGTTAAGAAGTGCCGCGTGGAACACGAAAAAATCGCAATAATGGATGAGGTAAGTTTTGCACATTATAATAAGTTAATATTTATTGTGAATGTTTTAAATGAATACGATTCTCTTCAAAAGATAATTTTCGTCGTTTACCAGCAATTCTTTCACGTCGGTAAGCATTTAATTTCAATTGGTTTTGTGAACGGAATAGGTACCTACCTATCTAGGTAGTTACCTTCCTATAGCTATATACCTATATCAATCTAAAAACATTTTTTAGTGTGTACTTTTCTAAATTTTGGGATTATTGAATAGTTTTTAACAGATTATTCCTCACATATTATTTCAGTACTAATAGATATAGATACATAGGTATACAGGGTGCACCATGTATCCTTCTCTATATTGCTATCTCCTGAACGCTAAGAGATACAGGGTCGCTTAAATTAGAGAAAATATGCGCAGTTTTGTGGCCATCTCGAATTCGTCAAAACATGGAAGATATCTGTGACTGCTCCTGAAATATCCTGAAAAAACTGAAAAATCGAGATTTCTTATTTTCAGCGTAGTGGGTCATTGTATACTCAAAAATTCAATAAAACAACAATAAAATTTGGTCAATGAGTATATATATTAAGATCTTGTCGACCGGTTTCGGGTTACTAGCCCATCCTCAGGACAACAACTGAAAGTGATGAATAAAGATGTTGTAACAATAATTTACATGAAATTTAAGTAACCATATAGTCAAAAAATTCAAACAACTCACTTGTCAGTTTACAAATTCCGCAGTTAGAGCAAAATACATTTTCATCCTTATGGTAATAACAATCAAACACAGGCTCAGGGATGTAAGATGGAAAAGAGAAGCGCCGATGACCACCAGGGTAATTAACACATTTTGAAAAACCTTTCAAAAAGATTTTTTCAATCACATAATCAAAAATTACAATAAAACAAAAACTAGTTTAAAACTTCACTCTGATGTGAAGTGGCGATACAAAATACCCTTTTGTCATCCAACTTTCAGTTGGGATGACCGGGAATAAATATAAATTAAAACATTTAGAAAATTGTTAAAAAGGAAGACTTGCTTGAAGAGCTCATCCTCCTGAAATGGTGAATTGTAAAAGTTATAAAATGGACACTTTGTTCGAGATGTCATCCATCTGTCTCTGACAGGGAGTAGGTTTGTCAAAAATGTCAACTATCGTGATGTAGATGTTCCCCGTCAAAGCACATTCAATAAATAGACATTTGAAAAACAAATGACATTTATGAAGCCCAAAGTCGGAGAAATATAAATGTAAAAAGAAGAAAACATCTGAAGAAGGAAAAAGAAGAAGAATAGTAAATTTGAAATATAAGTGTCAATGTCAATGGCTAATATAGTCATGTCATGTGTCCATGCATACATCCCATCACAATCGGTATACATAACCTAACAATACACCAAGATAAATTAATGTAAACAAAAACAAAAGACAAATTGTCTTCAAAGAGCTATGATATAAAATTAATTTAAAAAATAATAACAATTACCACAGTAAAGCAAAAATCTAAAAACATAAAGAACCTCATCATGTGCTCAAACGACTCCACGATAATTTAGAACTTAGTTCAACAATGAAGAGGTAAAGACTTGTATATGGGAGTAAAATTGAAAAACATATTTTGTTGCTGGTTTAGACACAAAACCTTTTCATCCCTCAGTGCCTTATCTATCTCAGAAGATTCCATCAAGTCCAGTAGGAGACCCCTCTTGTTTGTTTGTGTAAGAAGTTGTGCATTGGTTTGTTGATCGAATTTGTGTTTATTGAATCTCAAATGGTGACCAAAAGCTGAAGAATCCGGTTTCTTAAGATGTTCGTAAATTCTAGTTTTAATGGACCGACAAGTTTGACCTATGTACACGGCATTGGAATCGGAGCATTCGAGTCTATAAACTCCGCTTTTGTCCAGAATATTAAGTTTGTCTTTGTTGTGGACGAGGAGTTGTTTTAGAGTGTTGGTGGAAGAGAAGGATATTCTAGACTCTGAGTGACTTTGAATTATCTTCGCAACTTTATTTGAAATGGGACCAATGTATGGTAACGAGAAATATTTTCTGTTGTGAGGCTCTGTAGTATTACCAATGATGTAAGAAGATGTTCTTGCAACTTTACTGACGTAATTATTGTTTAGATCTCTAACCAACTTATCATTAAAACCGTTGTTGCGGGCTATAATTTTTTTTTTTTTTTTTGTATTTTTTAATTAAAAAAAAAAAAAAAAAAAAAATACAAATTATAGCCCGCAACAATAACAATTTTCTAAATGTTTTAATTTATATTTATTCCCGGTCATCCCAACTGAAAGTTGGATGACAAAAGGGTATTTTGTATCGCCACTTCACATCAGAGTGAAGTTTTAAACTAGTTTTTGTTTTATTGTAATTTTTGATTATGTGATTGAAAAAATCTTTTTGAAAGGTTTTTCAAAATGTGTTAATTACCCTGGTGGTCATCGGCGCTTCTCTTTTCCATCTTACATCCCTGAGCCTATGTTTGATTGTTATTACCATAAGGATGAAAATGTATTTTGCTCTAACTGCGGAATTTGTAAACTGACAAGTGAGTTGTTTGAATTTTTTGACTATATGGTTACTTAAATTTCATGTAAATTATTGTTACAACATCTTTATTCATCACTTTCAGTTGTTGTCCTGAGGATGGGCTAGTAACCCGAAACCGGTCGACAAGATCTTAATATATATACTCATTGACCAAATTTTATTGTTGTTTTATTTCTTATTTTCCTCATATCTTTTTTATTATTGGAAATTAATAAATAATTTTTTGTAGGCTTACATAAGCCGTTAAGAGCTATCCATCTGACATTTCAAAAATTTTCAAGGCCTACTAGATCCAAGAGTTTTCACAGTCAACTTTCGTTTTTCTTATGGCCGCCATATTATTTTTTTATGTCATTCGATATGAAAAAAAAATTGGAAACCAAAAATTAATAAACTTAAATTTTTTTTTATTTTTATTTTTATTCTTAATTTTTCAAAGAAAAACCTAATAAAAAATCGTCGAAAAACGTCAACATTTGTAAAATACGCCGAAATAGTGCTTGCCTTATGGTTTTTTAATTTATCTATGAAATTCGGTCTAAAAATGTGTCTTTTTTGTAAAGAAAAAAGAAGAATAAAAAATGTTTTAATTTATTTTTTGAAGTTTAACAATTTTTAGTTTTTATGATTTTTTTTATACCGAACAACATAAAAAAAACTATGGTGGCCATAAGAAAAACGAAAGTTGACTATGAAAATTCTGGGATCTAGTCGGCTTTGAAAATTTTTGAAATGTCAGATGGGTAGCTCTTGACGACTTATGTAAGCCCACAAAAAATTATTCATTAATCTCCAATAATAAAAAAGATATGGAAAAAATAAGAAATCTCGATTTTTCAGTTTTTTCAGGATATTTCAGGAACGGTCACAGATATCTTGTATGTCTCGACGGAATCGAGATGGCCACAAAATTGCGCTCCTTTGGACTTGTTTAACCGACCCTGTATCCGTTAGCGTTAGGAGATAGCAATATAGAGAAGGATACATGGTGCACCCTGTATAGTCCGATAAAGTTTAAAAAGTCATATGTATCGATTAAGAATACACACCCTTTTGATAGTTCCATTTATTTTGTTTCATACGTCATGGTTCTCATAGTAACCGTCCAGTTTGTCTAAACACTCCATCCCGCATAAATATAAGTATACGTCAAAATTGGTTTTGAATGAGAATTAAAATTAAATTAACAGCACAAAGGATAGAGTGTCATTACGTAAATAAATTTTCTGTAGTTGTCAGTGGCTCTCAAACTCACGTAAGCGGTTCAATTCATTGTTTGAATGATTCCTTCAATAATTTACGCTCGTTCACAACTTGACATTTAACTGTTTTTTCTTGGCATTTTCTGGTGAAATTAAAAAAACCTATAAATTCGGACTGTTAGTGTGACGTCACATCTGACTTTTTAAACTTAATCGTACCATAGGTACCTACTTATTCATTTGTGTGTAGATATTAATTTGAATTTGAAATGTATGATTGGAAAAATTGACAAAAGTTGTGGTGTAATATACCTCTACCTATGATTAAAGAAGAGTCTGATAGGTATTTTTTTACATTTGTTAATTTATACACGTTTCTTATCTTATTTAGATCAGGGCTATCTTAGAGGGGCAACGCGCCGATTTAGAAGCCTCCCTTGAGGATATCAGGGAGGAGATAAGGCAGTTAAGGGAGCGGGAGCCGGAAAGGGAGCAGAGCGTGCAGACGCGGGAGAAGAAGATGATATTATCCCCTGCGGGCAGAGGCCGGCTGTGCCTCTCCCTGCAGGGGATGAAGCAGCAGCAGGGGATGTAGTCGAGGCACCTCCACCACACCAACCGGGCAGAGGAAGAGGTAAAACAAAAATATTCATTTTTTTATTCTTTTTAAAATTTAAAAAAATATTTAATAAAACCAAATTCACCAAAATTAACATGCTAAAAGCTGCAAACAACAAACACAACAAAAAAAAATTGTCCTAAATTTATATCAACAAAAATGGAATTGGCGGTAGCGTTATGAGAGTTGGTCCAGTTTTATTTGAATAGAACTGTAAAAAATTCTACAAGTGAAATACTTGAATTTTTGGTTTGATTTGTATTTCAGTAATATCGGTCGAGTTGTTTCAAAATAGCAGTTGGGAATTTGAATTTTCATAAAAAAAAATATTTTTAATGTAATTTAAGACCAGTAGGTACCTGCCTACCTATACTAGTAGAGAGTGTCCGCTTAGTATACCTCGGAATTTTTCGGGAGCATACAGTCGAGGTAGAAAAACCAGTCTGTCGTAAAAAAAATCCTCGAGTGTTTCTAAACGAAGATAATATAGAGTTCCAAAAGGGTGTCCAAGCAGCGATTTACATTATTGACTCCAACTTTCGAGTCGACTTTTATAATTTGATTACAATTTGTAACATTTCATAGAGGCAATAAAGAGTAATTTTCTTTAATACTCTTATCCTTTATCTTTAAAAATGGTGATTTTAATTTATTTCGATAAAATTGTCGGTTTTCGACATAAATCGGTTTTTAGGTAAAAGCTCATTAAGTTAATGGGCAGTTTTCTGTGCAGGTTTTTAAAGCTGAAATCGACGTCAAACAATTTTTATTAATATATATTTGTAAGTAAGTAGTCACTTTTTCAATTTACTTCGTGCTCTTGAAGATAGTGGTCAAGAAGATTGGTCTAGATGATCAAGAAGTGTCCTCTTATCTTCAGATAAGTAAATTTTCAATATCTTATTAAATTAATTTAGCATTTAAACACAATAATTATTCGATTTAATTCGCTAAAGAATGGATAACCTATTGGGCGGCTTACCGCCGCCCATAAAAAATATCTCGCAAGATCCAAATATAACAACAATTTCTGATAATAATTCTCTAAATGTAAATAATTCGCATGTAAAAACTGGTGTCGATCTAAATAATAGGTACAGAGCAAATGATATAGGACCCTACTATGTCCATATTGAGCATAAAGAAAAAAATATAGGCCGATTATTTCCCGTGAGGATAGACCATTTCTTACGTATAAATACAACGTTTAAAAAGAATATACTAGATATAAAACCCATTGGAATTAATAAAGCTAAGGTAATATGCAGTAACTACCAAACCGCGAACCTATTGGTGGAACACGAATTAATTAAAGAAAACAATCTACTCGCATATATCCCTACATTCTTTACTCAAAAAAAAGGTATTTTAAAAATGGTGGATACTTATTTTGACGAGGAATACCTGAAAAAATCTATAGAGTCTGAGGTCGAAATTGTGGCGGTCAAGCGTCTAAAAAGGAAAGTATATAATGAGGAAAATAAAGAAACAACATTTGTTGATAGATAGATGATCGTGGTCACTTTCCTAGGTAACAAAATCCAAATCAATGTAAAGGAAAGAAGAGGTGTCAAAATTGCTGTGGGGAAAACTGTTTATCTGAAAACTGCGCTAACCAAAAAATGTGTGCCCATTGCAAAAATTCTGACCATAACACTATATCAAAAAAATGTCCTATTTATTTAAAACAAAGAGGCATCAAAAAAATTATGGCAGTAGAGAATACATCATATAAAGAAGCGGAAGCAATAGCCAACAACCCCTCTTATGCCAAAATTGCAACAAATAATCGATTCTCAATACTGGCCAACGAAGAAAACTTTCACATCCCACTCCCAGTAAAAACAATTTCATACTCAATATACCCAACTCTCAAAGTAACCCCAGCAAACCTAGTCCCCCTCCCCAAAAAAAAGAGGAAATCAACGTCGCCAATCATATCTCCCTCGATTCCCTCAACTCCCATCAGACCCAATTTCCCAACCAATCCCATAACGCATAATCCCCATAAAAGCGTGGGTATCAACCCTAAGGCTTTAATAATTGAAAACATAGTTGAATATCTTCGAGCAGCTATAAGTAATGATCCCTCATTAAAAAATATTCCCAGTGACTTTGACAAAAATATTCGGGATACCCTCCCGATTAGAATAGTTTAATAGAATACTTACAAAACAATGATACAGACATCATAATCTTGTCTGAAACTTGGTTAAAAAGTAGAAATAAATTCGGTCTTAAAGGATTTAATCTCATATGCAAAAACCGCGAAGATGAATATGGCGGAGTAGCCATCCTTATTAAAAAAAATATTGCATACAAAGAAGTTCCCATAATAACAAACGGTAATAAAAAAATTGAAGCATGTGCCCTAAAAATTGCAAATTTGGATCTGACTGTTGTCAGTATTTACAACCCATCTAAAAACAACAAAATCACAACAAAAGACTGGGAAGATCTAATATCACAGTTCGAAGCTCCTAAACTGATCTGTGGAGATTTTAACTGCCACCACACCCTATGGGGAAGCATACAAGACGAGAAAAGCGGCAAAAGCCTAAATGACGCACTAGATAACGCTGACTTAGTTGTACTTAATGATGGTTCTCCAACAAGAATCTCCTCACCCAACTCTCCTCCATCAGCAGTAGACATCTCAATAGTCTCTCCCAACCTAATTGGACAAGTAGAATGGAACCGTCTCTCAGATACCTGGGGATCTGATCACTTCCCTATCTTTATAAATATATCTATCCCAGCCTGCCTCCCAAAAAATAAGCCTGCATATACTTGGAATGAGAGCAAAGCTGACTGGATTAAATTCAGAGAATATCTGGACGACAATCTTGATAATTCTTCTGCCAACTATTCCTACGAAACCTTCTTCAGTACTCTGACAGACGCATCAGATTACTCAATTCCCCGGAACAAACAACGTGCGACCAAACCACATTCAATATGGTGGGATCAAGAATGTTCCCACATGACTACCCTAAGAAAACAAGCTCTTAAAAATTATAAACAAAAGGCAAATATGGAAAAAATTTTACACTATAAGTTAATTGAAGCCCAAACAAAACTGCTATTCAAAAATAAAAAAAAAACAAATAGCTGGAAAAAATTCGTAAATAATCTTAATAAAAATACTCCTATAACAACAATATGGAACCATATAAAAAAAATCTAGAACAAAAATAATTACAATAACAATAAGATTGTTCTCTCAGCAGACCTGATTCAAAAAATTTTTGACTGTGTGGCCCCTGCATTCGTTGTTAATAATCCTGAGATCAATCACATCCCTTCCGACTCTCAAAACGACTTGCTACTTCCTGGTTTCTCTTTTTCCGAACTAGAATTCGCTATCAAGAACTCCAGATCCTCTGCTCCTGGTAGGGATAGCGTTGGTTACAACATGATACGAAATCTACCACATATTGCAAAAGAATACCTCCTCAACATATTGAACGACTAGTGGATAAATAACAAATACGTTGAACAATTCAAAGAGATCGTTCTGGTATTTATTCCAAAACCAAATAAGGATCCAAATGATCCAAAATCTTACCGACCCATCTCCCTTCTGTCATGTATTGCCAAGACATTCGAAAGGCTTATCAAGACCAGACTAGAATGGTATCTCGAAGCAAAAAATATCTTGCCAGTTGGTCAGTATGGGTTCAGAAGAGGGAGAGGTACAATCGAAGCAGTAACTCAACTGGTTTCGGATATACAGTGCAATTTTTCCGATAATCATTACCTTGCATGTTTCTTTGTCGACTTGAAGGGTGCTTATGACTGCCTTGACCTTAATATTTTAGAAAAAAAGTTGGCCCAAACAGGTATAAACCAAAAAATTGCTCTCAATGTACTTCAGCTATACAGAAATCGTAAGGTTTACATTAGGGATCACAATAATGACCTACACGGTCCAAAAACTGTCAACCGCGGTATCCCTTAGGGGGCGGTCCTCAGTCCCCTGCTGTTTAATATATACACAATAGACATCCATCAAATATTCAATGACAACATCAAAATTATCCAATATGCAGATGACATCCCAGGTAACATTTCGTGACGAAAACGCGACTGAAAATGTGACCTTTTTAGCTGTCGTGAGTTAGACGAGATCCCGAATTCGTGAAAAAAATTACGACTAATACGTTATAAAACCGCTCTAATTTTAACTTCCGAATTGGTCACGCCAACCACACTTTTGAATGTTGGGCAGCCGTTACGAAACATTGACGATATCGTAAAAAAAAATTCACTTTACCGATTAACAAAATCGTAAGAAACTCGTGGAGAAATAGCAGTAACAGAGCCGTAAAGAAATCGCGACAGTGTGGTGAAAAAATCGTGAAAAAATCGTGACAAAAACGTGAAAAATACTGTGACTGACAGCCTACGAAAATCGCACGTAAATCATAACTAATTGAGGTATATGAAAACGTGAATATTTATGATGACAACACGTGACTTGTTAGTCACGATATTCTCACATACAGGGTGTTACTTAAGTAGAAAAGTTAATTTATAAACATAATGTGTCCTGAAGTGTCTAAAATATTAACTTAATTTATAAACTTTAAAATATTATTTGTAACGAGTTGCGTACGGCAACGCTGTGGGCGACGCAAGTGGAATGGGCATGTGAGGGGTGTTTTGGAAGACTAAACAACAGGATTACCTTAAAAAATTTACTAAAATATGTAATAAAACAGGATATAGGTATACAATACAATTATTTATAACAATGCAAAAACTTACAGTATATAGGTAGTCTCTTGTTGAGGTAACCAAAAAACTTCTTTAAACTATTGGAGACACGAGGTAACTTCTAAAAATATCACTATTAACTTGATGTCGTCGTCTACCTGGGAAGTGCAGAATAATAATAAAGATCACGTTTTTTAGGGTAGTAATAATCTGAAAAACTTACAGTATAATTGGTAATAGGTAGTCTCTTGTTGAGGTAACAAAAAACTTCTTTAACTATTGGAGACACGAGGTACTTCCTACTTCCTAATTTACAAATATATGTCTCCTATCCCGTTTCCGCTGAATTCTGCCATGTTGTTTACAAAGAGAAAACTGACAGTGACATTTGACGTATCACTTGTTTTCTGACGAAGTTTTATTAAAAAACTTCAAAGATTCTTTTAAAATAATTAACAAACTGAAAAGTTGACGATTTATTCGCGACGTTTTCGTTACGTTTTGACTTCACTTGTTTTCTGACGAAGTTTTATTAAAAAACTTCAAAGATTCTTTTAAAAAAATTAACAAACCGAAAAGTTGACGATTTATTCGCGACGTTTTCGTTACGTTTTGACCTCACTTGTTTTCTGACGAAGTTTTATTTAAAATTTAAATCGTATTCCGATAGCACTTTTTTTGACGACGTATTTCCACCGTTTTTTTAAAGATTGTAAATAAAAATATCGTTATATCGACCGTTCGTCACGATTTCGTGAAGTCTAAAATTTTGTCGTCACGTATTGTTACCTGGGATCTGTATATAATATACAGTTCGAGAGTCCTACGAACAGTGTATTAGTGACCTTGACCATATTATGTACAACCTACAGCTATGGTTACACAACAATGCCTTAGATCTATCGGCTGAAAAATCAGCGATAATGGTTTTTACTAGGCATCGTTTGATTTTGAATGAAGCAGTTAATATCCGCAACAATATTATTCCAATAAAAGATAGTTACAAATATCTTGGTATTACCTTGGATAAAAAACTGAATTGGAAAAAACATATTGAAGAAGTGAAAAATAAAACAGAAAAAGGAATTAACGCTCTCAAATGTATTGCCAAGAAAAACTGGGGATCTGATCCTTCAACATCATTGAAATTTTATAAGTCATACATTCGTTCACTAATTGACTACGGCTGTATATTGTATGGATCAGCATCTGCATCAAATTTATTGAACATAGACCGCATTCAACATAAAGCTTTAAAAATCTGCCTAGGAGCGTTAAAATCATCTCCGACTCCAGCAGTCTTAGCAGAATCCCGGGAGCAGCCCCTGAGAATACGACGACAGTTTTTGGCCCAAAAAAAGATATTATTGCTGCAGCCTTCATCATTCGACCATATAATTAAATCAATATACTTAGTTTCCATGGAAAACCTAACAAATAAATATTGGAAATTCAAAACGACTCCTCCCTTAGCTGAAGCCCTCATTGAGACCAATGACTGGCTAAAAAAAATCCAGAAAACAACCCCCTTTCACAATATTCCTCATTACGAGTGCATTTTGTTCGCGCCAACCGTCATAGTACCCCAATATCTCGATAATCCAGTATTAAACAACGACATAATAAACAAATATCTGCTAAAATATCGAAATTATACTCCGATTTACTGTGATGGTTCCAAAACAACCAGTGGAACTGGATGTGCGTTTTATGTCCGACACCTCGACCGATACTTCAAATTTCGTATCACTAGTGCCAGCTCTGTCTTTACAGCAGAAGCATTCGCAATTTTACAAGCCCTATATTGGATAGGCAGGGAGAATTCAGGGAATTCAGTCATTCTGTCAGACTCAATGTCTGTACTGCTTGCTATCAAAAAACAATCATTTCAAACAAACTCAAACTACTTAACGAATCTCTTTAGGCAGGAAATATACAATCTCAAATCAAAGAACATAAAAATTGTATTTATTTGGGTTAAAGGTCATGTGGTGTAGAGTTTCAGATAACAATTTTCGAGTTAACTCATGGGTTTTATGCACGCAGAGAAACTATAGCTTTCTTATAACAATTTTAATTGATAGCAAATTATTTTGCGTCTTCTCCGTCACGCATCATGGAATCAACTGGTATTTATTTTTATTTATAAAACTGTCATCAGTAGTTAATGTATTGTTTCGTAGGTACGTTCAGGAGGACGCGATTACATATAAAGTTTAACATTACATAAATTCGAACATATTGCCCGCCTTGAAATCTCATTAAGAGTTTCAACTTAAATACATTTTGTACATATATAGATACATGCAGGCACAGTAATAAATTAACTCATATTTCGTAGTAAATTAAAACAAAACAGTGTTAACAGTATAAATGAAAGATTATAACAAGTTTATAGATTGAATAAAATTATTTCTTTACTCATTGTCCTCAATAGGTAAAACACACACTTTAACGACAGGTCTCTTAAGTTCCCCATGGGAACATTTCACTGTCACTACTCTGATTACATCATCTTTTCCAGGATGAATCTGACTTATACGACCCAGTAACCAACGAGAGGGGGGTATGTTGTCTTCTTTGATGAGTACCACTTGTCCTACTTTTAGATTTGAAACACCTTTTTGCTTCCATTTTGAACGTTGTTGAAGTTCATGTATGTATTCCTTCGACCATTGTCGCCAAAAAGTTTGTATCACATGTTGTAGGTGTTCAAGTCGACTTAAGCGGTTGACGGGTAGATCAACAAAATTTGGTTCAGGCATATGGGAATAGGATCGTCCGACGAGGAAATGGGATGGAGTCAACGCTTCAATATCGTTTGCATCGTTTGATAAGGCTGTCAGAGGCCGCGAATTCAAGATTGATTCAATTTGATAGAGAATGGTACAAAAATCTTCATATACTAGCGGTAATTTTGATAATACTCGCTTCAGATGATTTTTTGTGCTTTTAACGCCTGCCTCCCATAGACCTCCAAAGTGAGGAGCATTTGGTGGAATAAAATGCCATTGAATACTTTCATCTGACATTGTGTCAATAATGGATAAATTATATGTTTTCAAAAACTTTCCTAAATCTGACATTTCATTGCGAGCGCCCACAAAGTTTGTTCCGTTGTCACTGTAAATATGAGACGGCCTGCCTCTGCGTGCAATGAAACGTCTAAGAGCAGCAATGAATGATTCTGTGTTTAAACTAGTTACTAATTCTAAGTGGATCGCTTTTGTAGCCATAGTGGTACGTTTGGTAATATGTTTGTTTATTTTGATATTAGAAGAAAAATAACAAAACGTATCTTCATGGGGATTCCAGGAGACTCCTAGAGGATTCTTGATTTTGTCTCCCAGAGGGATATTCTCTTCTGGTGTATATACTGGTTCAGAAATTTCATTTGAATTGCTAACAAATTTCCTTAAAGGAAAACCTGCTTTTTGAAGAACAATTTTTAGATTATTTTTTATGTTGATTAACTCATTAATACTCTTTGCACCTGTTAAAACATCGTCAACATAAAAATCATGTTTTATAATTTCAGATATTTCTGGATATTGAATTTGATTGTCATAGGCAACTTGCATTAACGTTCGGATAGCTAAAAAAGGTGCAGATGTGGTACCGTATGTAACAGTATTCAATTCAAACCACCTAAGGTTTTCATGAGGGTTGTTTCGCCATACAATTCTCTGATATTGCCTATCTTCAGGATGAATCAATACCTGGCGGTACATTTTTTCTATATCTGCAGTCATGACAAAAGCATGTATTCGAAATCGTGAAATTATGGTAAATATATCATCCTGTATGGTTGGACCTTTACATTGGGCTTCATTGATAGAGAACCCATCTGATGGTTTGCATGAGCCATTAAATACAACTCTCAATTTAGTTGTTTCCTTTTCCTCCTTTATAACTGGATGATGTGGTAAGAAAAATTATTTTTTGTCATCGCAGTTTACTGCAGTCATATGACCTAACTCAATGTATTCTTGAATGAATCCTTTAAATTGCTATCTTTTGAAAATCGTTTTTCTAATGTGAGAAATTGTGATTCAGCAATTGGAAGAGAGTTGCCTATGTTTTTAAGTTTATTATCCTTAAAAGGTATTCGAACTTTGCATTTTTCGTTTTCTTTCTGTAAATTGTCCAAGAAATGATTTTCACAGAACTCTTCTTCTTGAGTGAATGGTTTTTTAGAGCTCAAAAATTCATCCACTTGCCAAAATCTTTCTATACTTTTATTAAGTTCGTTCAGTGATAAACATGAAACACTCAAATTCGAACATGATTGAATGGCAAATGGACCAGACACCACCCAGCCCAAGCAGGTTTTTTGCAAAGTTGGCATACCAGGTTGCCTAATTTGTCCTATGCAAAGTAAGTCATAAAATAAATTTGCTCCAATCAGTAAGTCAATTGATTGCGATTTGTAAAAATATGGATCCGCCAATTTTATGTTTGGTGGAACTTTGAATGATTTAATGTTTATAGAGCAAATAGGTAAATTTGGCGATATTTCAGGTAGAATTAAACATGATATAGTGTATGAACAATCGTTTGTTCGAGATTTAATTGTAACATCTGCTTTTTGAGTTATTGTACATGCTCCCTGATTTATTCCACTGACATTAATGTTTGCTAGCTTCTTTTTAAGCCCAACAAAATGCAAGCTTTTTCAGTTATAAAATGTGACTGTGACCCTGAATCCAGCAGAACTCTTAAAGAAATATTTTCATTATTTAAATTAGGAACATCTACTATAGCTGTGGATAGTATTGTTTGTGAAGAAACATTCATTGCAGTGTTACTCATTAAAAGGGTTTGATTTTGATTGCATTCAGTGGAAAAATCATTTGAATCATTTGTTGTAGTAGTACAATGAGAATGATTAGCATTAATAACATTAGGTTGATTAGACTTGAAAACATGTAATGTACTGTGATGTTTCTTTTTGCATATTTTACAAGTCATTTCTGATTTACAATTTGACAAATAATGATTTTTCCTTAAGCAGTTTAAGCAAAGTTTAAGTTCTTTAGCTCTATTATTCCTTGCTATGGGATCTAGTTTGAGATACTGTTCGCAGTACTAAATATAATGATTCTGATTGCAATTAACACATGCATTAACTTGATTTATGGTAGCGAAAGATTTGACATTTTTGCTTGTTACCATGTGTTGACTTTTTGTTTGCTCGAATCCCTTTCTATGCGTTATTACTTCTAAGGTAGTCTGTCTACAATTCAAAAATTCAAGAAAATCTTCAAAGCTGGGAATACTATTCGTGTTATTTGATTCATTATTGATTTTAGCTTCCCAATCTTTGATAGTTGACATATCAAGTTTGTTTAAAATAATAGGAATAAGTATGGCGTCCCACTTGTCTACGGGCTGACCAAGTAATTTTAGGCATTGTAAATGATTTTGGTTAGTATTTATTAGTTGCCTTAGAGTAATAGACGATTCACGTGACATCACAGGGATTTCTAAAAGAGCCTGTACATCATTATAAATGATTCTACGCTCATTGTTATAGCGCTTATATAATGTTGACCAAGCTATTTCATAATTGAGATCAGTGGTATCAAGTGACCTTAAGAGACCAGCCGGTTCGCCCTTTAGTGACGCTCGCAAATATGTCATTTTTTGAACTCCAGTTAAGTCCGAATTGTTATGAATAATTGTAGTAAATGTATCATAAAATTCTCTCCACAAAGTAAAAGTACCATCAAAAGAAGGTAGATTTATGGTAGGCAGTTTAATTTTCTGATTAGACATTTGGCCTTGATGATTGTTTGTAAAATTTGACTGAGATTGAACATTTTCATTTGCTTGAGGCTGAACTTCATCAAAAATTAGTGATTGAAATTGACTGTTTGAATGTTCAGACTGGAATTGATTAATATTTTGTCTACTTATAGGTGTTTTTATATTTGATATGCCATTAGATATAATTTCTTCAGCTATGGAAGTAATTTCATAAAATGAATCTTGGAAAATTTCTCTTTCAGACAAATTTTTCAGATAATTCTTTTCATCATCAAGCATTTCAATTTCAGTTTGAATAGCATTAAAACAGTCGCAAATTGGTTTAATATCATTCAGTCTTGTTTGCAAATTATTTAGTATTGATTGAGTAATATCATCATCCGTTAAATTTAACAGTTTTCTTACAAAATTACAAAATATTGTAAGTTGACCTTTGTACACATTTCTTTTTTTATCTAAGTTTTTTATAGACTCTTCATTTGACATGATGTTGATTTTATCTAGCTTAGCTACCAATTTTTAGTTTTCAATTATTATTACCTTTGTAGGTATTGTTTTTGGAAAATTGACGCTTGACAGCTAAATCAATGAAAGCAAACAATATATGATTGACACAGGATAAAGTTTGGATTAAATTAATAGGTAAATGGAATTTTCTTACAGGAACTTCCTTCTGTACTCGTAGCTGTAGACTTAACTATAAAATTCGCAAAAGGCCTTTCCAGTTTCCAGTAGTCTTGATTGCCACCAATGATACGATCTGTATTTACTTGATTCTCTAATGTGACAATTCTGATTTAGCTTAAGATTGATTCTTTTCTTGATTTATTTTTCTTCTCCTGTTCGAAGGACCAAAATGTAGAGTTTCAGATAACAATTTTCGAGTTAACTCATGGGTTTTATGCACGCAGAGAAACTATAGCTTTCTTATAACAATTTTAATTGATAGCAAATTATTTTGCGTCTTCTCCGTCACGCATCATGGAATCAACTGGCATTTATTTTTATTTATAAAACTGTCATCAGTAGTTAATGTATTGTTTCGTAGGTACGTTCAGGAGGACGCGATTACATATAAAGTTTAACATTACATAAATTCGAACATGTGGGAATATCAGGAAATGAACAAGTGGACAGAGCTGCGAGGTCAGCCACCACCATTGAGAATATCCACGAAGAAATTATAAGTACACCCGATATTCTAAGTATATTCAGAATACAATCAAGGAATAACTGGAAGAAGGAATGGCTCGAATTCAAAAGCAAATCCAACAATCAATACTACTTGATTAACCCTACCCTAGGCTCAACAATCCCCCACATATTTAATTACCAAGTCCGCAGACAGTACTCCACATTAATCGTTAGAATGAGACTTAATCATAGTTATTTTCCATCACACCTCTCTAGAATTGGTGTTCTCCCGTCTCCAAATTGCTCTTGCGACGAGAGGTCGTTGGGAGACCTCAATCATGTTATCTTTTCATGCCCTAAGTATAGCCAACATCGAAAAACACTCCTAGAATCATTACTGCAACTGGGACTACAACTCCCTCTAAATATCACCTCCATCTTAAGCACAGAAAATAAAAATATTTTAGACAGTTTAATTCACTTCATAAAAGTATGTAACATCGATATATGAATACTATCATTTATACCACCTAGCTTCTCCAACACAAATTCTGGAAACATAAAAATTTCTGTGGCAAATGGAGACATCCAATGCCAACCCCCCCCCCCCCCCCCCCCAAAAAAAAAAGTAGTCACTTTCATGTCAAGAATAGATAAATTTAAAAAAATTCCATCTAAACTAGATATCGTCTTCAGAAACGGTAATAGAAATCTGCCCGTTAACTTAATGGGCCTTTATACAGGGTGTTTTGTAATCGAATGTCAATATTTAAGAGGGTGATTTCTGGGTCCATTTTAAGAAGAAAACAAATAATTTTTTCGTAATATCTGTAATACCGCTCTGGAATATTTTAATGAAATTTAATAGACTGGTATTACTCATCAAGAGACATTTTTTCATGTATCAAATTTCGTTTTATCTTCACTATAGTGACATCTTGCAGAATTTTACCCATGCATATTTTTATATTTTTTTATTGTCATTTGACGACAATAGCTTGTGACCATGTAAAGAAAGAGATTTTTTTTGGCGAAAACCGTGCATCGGACTCGAACAAAACAAGTGATCAAACTTGCTTGAAAATGAATGGGGATTCCAAAAATTATTTCTATTTGAACAGAAATCAGTGGAATACCTTCAATGTCTGCTAAAATATGCCGGTAAAATTCTGCACGATCGCGCACAATCGTCACTAGTGGAAATAAAATGAAACGTGGTACATGGAAAAATGCCCCTCGATGAGTAAATTTCATTAAAATATCCAGAGCGGTATTACAGATATTACGAAAAAATGATTTGTTTTAATAAAACTTTATCATCCTGTATCTCAAAAGTTAGGACTCTTAGGACATGCGTTCTTATGAAGTTTTCTTCTTAAAATGGACTCAAAAAATCACCCCCTTAAATATTGACATTCAATTACATAACATTCTGTAATACTCGCTGTTAGAGTATTTAAAAAATTTGTTTTCAGCTCTGCTATGTGACACCAACCTGTCAAAACTTTTAACAAATGAGTGCGGTGACAAGTCCGCTCCTGCATGACTTCTCTTATGACGTGAAACATTTACTATGATAATATCATTTATATGTTAATATGTAATTTGTTATAGGTATAAAATGACTTAATGACTTTTTAATGGTCTTTATAAAATAATGAAATTTCATCATCTTACAGAGGTCAGTTCAAAAGTTACAGCCAAAAAAGTAAATCGCTGGGTACCCTTTTGAGGCTCTGTATCTCTGTTTAAGGACACTTTAGAAATTTATTTTAGCAGACTAGTTTTTTTCTTTACTTCCCTAGTGTGCTCCTGAGAAATTAGGTGGCAATTACCGAGCACCTTGTAGGTAACCAAGAAAAAACATTTTTTTTTTTTAATTTTAAGAGCATCATAGAAAGAAAGAATGTTTTTCGAATTATGCAATTATTAATAATTTGATTTTTTCTGGTGAAATGGCATGTGAAATGATTGAATTACTACCTATATCTAAATTATTGTGCGTGAAAATATTATTTTTAAATTATCTAAAATATCAAAGGTCACAGATTATTTGAGCAAAAATTATTTAATAGGTGGGAAAGAAGTAGATATACCTATTAACTTAAAAAAAAATTAAAATAATATTCTAATAAATATTTTTGTTCTAGGCTCGACTCGCCGTTTTCATCAAAACCGCAACCTTTTAGCGGGAGTGTTAACTCCCATCAGCTGCTGGCCCAACAACAAGCGTTTCGGAGAGGAAGAAGGGGGGAGGAGGGGGAGGGGAAGAGGTCAGCAGGGGGGGAGAGGTCAGCAGGGGAGGAGAGGTCAGCAGTAGTTTTGTTTTTAGTTTTGTTTGAAGTTTCTTTGTTTTGTCAAGTAGTTTTTTTTTTAATTTTTTTTCCAAGTAGTTAATAAAAGTTCAATAAAATAATTTACTATATTATTATTTCAATATTCTTTGAAATTTATCCCAAGGTGCTATATTATAGGCTACTTGAAAACTTCTGACACTTGGGCTTTACCACAACCATACGATTTTATTTATTTATTTATATAGTCCAATAAAGTCTAAAAAGTCATACGTATCGATTAAGAATACACATCCTTTTGATAGTTCGATTTATTTTGTTTCATATACGTGGTTTTCATAGTCCACGTCCAGTTTGTCTAAACACTCCATCCCGCAGAAATAAGTATACGTCAACATTGGTTTTGAATGAGAATTAAATGCACAACACAGAGGATAGAATGTCCTTACGTGAATAAATTTTATGTAGTTGTCAGTGGCTCTCAAACTGACGTACGCGGTTCAATTTATTGTTTGAATGATTCCTTCAATAATTTACGCTCGTTCACAACTTGACATTTAACTGTTTGACATTTTCTGGTGAAATTAAAAATATTAATTCGGACGGTTAGTATGACGTCACATCTGACTTTTTAAACTTAATCGTACCATAGTAAATGATTCACCCCGATCAATCCTTAAAGCTCCATGCGTCCACGTCCACCCCAATTATGAAATTTCAAATGAGAATCCCCTCCTTGTCATTTTAAAGGGATAGTAGAAATACAACGGTGCTTCATGTGTTGAAATCTATTAATTTTTACTGAATTTATAAACAAATGAAAACGCAATTTTTCATTTTCAAGACAGCTTTTATTTAAAACGGCTCATGCAAGATTTCGGTCCCTATCTTAAGTTTTCAAGCAGTATTGTACTATGCTGTATGGATGAAATTATTACATAGAAGTGATGGAAAAATCTGCTACTTTTCATCACCCTGGTATAAAAATTTCATCCATGCAATAATAATATGATACCGCTTGAATGGGACATGTAAGTGGTTTTGCAATATATGCATGCGGAGTCGTTTTCGATACAAGCTGCTTATAAAACGGAAAATTGCGATTTTTGTTCCCTTTTTTTTGTTTTAAAGATACCTATCACCAATAGAAACTTTTAAAAAAGTCTCCCTATATAACCTAAAATACTAATATGTATAATGAAATAAAAGCACCTACCCACGAGATTAATTAATTGTGTGAAAATTGCTTGTTGCGTGGTGATATCAATTCTCGCAGAGACGCGAAAACTTCATTTTTAGATAAATACAATTATTGCAAAAATCAACATGCAGGTATCTCTTACCAATTATTCTGTAGCTTTATAAGAGCAGAAATATATTGTTTTGAGTGATGCACAAATAATAAGGTGTTATTTTATCAAAAATTTACAAAATTCCATGTAAACTCAAATTTAGTCAAAAAACTCTTCATATGAGTATACAGGGTGGGCCATCGAAAAGGTAACAAGCCTAATAAGTTGAAAAGTGAAGATGTATGCAAAAAAAGCCGAAACAGGTCGATTTTGTTATCGAGGGGGACATATTTTCGTGACAAATTTAACTACCCAAGTTCACCCCCTTGGCAGGGGTAGCTACCCCTTTGCTTATCATCATAGGGAACAGCTATCGAGTGATACATCATTTGAAAGCTAATTGAATTCTCTTTACAATGATATCCAATAGTAGATCTGCACTTTCCAAATTATTAGGCTTGTTACATTTTCGATGGCCCACCCTGTATAAACAAAATAAACGTCAATTATATTAAGAAAGTACATAAACTATGATACTGATACAATATTTTAGTGGCGTCTATGAGTCGGAAAACACCCGAATTTTTTCAGACGCAACGAAACCACTTTCCTCCCCCATTTCGAGGGTGCTGAACACGATGACGTAGGGCAAATTTCTTTTCCGGGTGGCGTTCACCCCCTATTGGCCAAAAACCATCCCCTGTTTTAAACTCTCCGTTCTAATGCCCCCGGCTCGGAAAAAACGCATACAACTCTCTTCTGGGGAAGTCTTGTATCTAATGACAACTGCCAGTTACCCTACTCCCACCCCCTTAGTCACGAACCACCCTCCAAGGGGGTTGAAAATGTGTTTTTTTTTTTATTAGTCGAGAAACCTGCCTCATCCCTCGGTTTTGAAGGGTGGTGAACACAATGGTCACTACCTTAGATCTCTACCACTCGTTTTCATCCCCCCAAATCGAGGAAAACACCCTTCAAGGGGGTTGAATTTTTTTTATCGGGAATGTTTGAAATGTTATTTTGTATCATAATTTACCGTGCTTTCTATTGGGAAAAATATGGAGACAACGTTTCTGTTACTCTTGTCTTACGTCGGGGAATAATATTTTGAATAAACAATATATCATTATTATATCATGTGTTTTTTAATAGGGTTACAGTTTTGAATTATGTTTTTGACTAGGGTATTTTGATGTTGATAAATCAAGGTAAACGTTTAATAATAGTTATTTATGTATCAAGGGAGTTATGAGGATGTTAATTACAGAGGGCAACATATTGCAATCCCGAGGGACGTTGGTCCCGACGGATTGTTAAGTTGCCCGATGTTATTAACATCCAATAACTCCCGTGCTACATAATTAATTTTATTTCATATAAAATGAAATATAAAAATGAAATATGTTGGTTTTTAAAATTAAACGAATGTTTTTAATAATTGAGTAAGCATGATTATTGATTACCATGGATATATCAGCTGGAAAGTTTGCAGAAAAGGACATATGAAATCCAAATATTCAACCAACAATGCAATAACAAAACCAACATCCAATGGTTACCAGAATTAAACAGATAGTAATAATAGAGGGAGTTATGGAGTAATAACAGCCCAGTATAACTCCCAAGGGAGTTATGAATATGTTTATAGTTACGGTAACCAAGCGTTTATCTAGTTATAATGTATTAGTATGAAATAAAACATTGTTTATCTTTAATATGTATAATAATAAATGTAGAACATGCAAATGCACAAATAGAAAATATTGAACAAATTTATGTACTTAGAAATATTATAATGATAATCTTTTAATAAAGCTAGGGAGAAAACCAGTGTGTAGAATTGGTCTCCTACAAGTGGAATTACATTGCCGATACTCCTCAAAATGAACATCACATGCTTACGTAAGAGTAACAGAAACGTTGTCTTCATATTTTTCTATTTTATCCAATAGAAAAATTATGATACAAAATAACATTTCCAACATATGCGATTAAAAAAAAATACATTTCAACCCCCTTGGAGGGTGATTTTGTCAATTTAGGGGGGCGGTAGAGGTCTGAACATGAAGGTAGTGACCATCGTGTTTAGCACCCTTGAAAACGGGGATATGCGACAGTCTAAAATGAGTAGATTATGTTATGAGTTAAACAACTGAAAATCGAAATTTTTCATTTTTAAAGCAGTGTAGATCGGAAACGGCCCCAAATATCAGAAAATGGTTTACATGTCTCTATTTAACTTTTCATGTGTTACCTTACAGTGTACTTGAAATTTTTATACTTTAGGTTACCTTACAGTGATTAAAAATCTGGTAATTTTCTTCACCCTGAATTAAAATTTAAACTACATAGCAAGATACCATGTGAAAAGTTAATACAGGAACATGTAAGCCGCTTTCCGATATTTGGAGCCGTTTCCGGTGCACACTGCTTTTAAAATGAAACAAGAAACACTCACCCACGAATTATCACATCGTCTAGAAGGTTTTATTTCTGTAAGAATAAACAATTTTGTTATACGTATAATTTTAATTTTAATAGGGTTCTCGATTACGTTTTGGTAACAAGCGTATTAAACCAAAGTAGGTAGGTAGGAGTTGTTTAGCAAATTTAAATTTAGAACTTTAATTAAAAATTCCAACACCTGGCTTTTAAAAATTTTAGATACTAAAAACAATAACTAAGTACTGCCCATCCCATATCTTGGCAAACACCGATAAAACACGATAACGAATCTTCGAGTAGAGCAGACCCTATTTCAGCCATTAATAATATTTGTCAACAAATTCACTACCAAGAACTGTAAATGTGTGATAAATGATAACTGTATAAAGAAAATCGTTAGCAGTTCTTCATGTATCTACATACCTACAATCCAACAAGAATTTACTAATCAATAATCTACTAATATTTGATACAATAGGAATGGTACAACAGGAAGTGTTACCCATTTTTAATTTTTTCTTAAACGACCTATAAATTTTATTTTACTGTATTTTTTAATAAAAAAATTTAGTGTATAGAGTTTAGTGTATTTTTTTATTAAAAAATACACTATTATACACTATTGAGGACGACATCACTTTTCGAAAATCACCCAAACTCATCAAATGTCCACCGATCATGACTCCCGGATCACGAAAATGTGGTTTTCCCAAATTCGCACCTGCCCACGATATCTTCTATACAGTGTGTAACGCGCTTATGGAATAAAATTCACTATTCAGAGAAGAAACATTTAAAAAACTAAAACTCACAAATCTCAACTTCAAATTTTTATTTGGCATCTTTTAAGGCTCAATTTGAATTTTTATCCCCACCACTCTCACCCCTTGTGGGGATCATTGCGGTCATATTTTTTTTAAATAGGACACCCTGTATATTTTTTATTTTCCCATTTCCTGGGAAAATCTAGTAAGAATGGTTTTTACAGTTGCAGTTTAAATTGAGTAGTTTACGAGTTATAAAGAAGTGAAAATCGCAATTTTTCATTTTGAAAGCAGTGTACTGCGAAAACGGCTCAAAATATCGAAAAACGTCTTACATGTCCCCATCTTAACTTTTCAGATGATATCCTAACTATGTGGATTAAATTTTAATACAGGGTGATATACAGGGTGCACCATGTATCCTTCTCTATATTGCTATCTCCTGAACGCTAAGACATACAGGGTCGGTTAAATTAGAGAAAAGATGCGCAGTTTTGTGGCCATCTTGAATTCGTCAAAACATGCAAGATATCTGTGACCGTTCCTGAAATATCCTGAAAAAACTGTAAAATTCAGATTTCTTATTTTCCTCATATCTTTTTTATTATTGGAAATTAATAAACAATTTTTTGTAGGCTTACATAAGCCGTTAAGAGCTATCCATCTGACATTTCAAAAATTTTCAAGGCCTACTAGGTCCAAGAGTTTTCACAGTCAACTTTCGTTTTTCTTATGGCCGCCATATTATTTTTTTATGTCGTTCGATATGAAAAAAATAATGGAAACCAAAAATTAATAAACTTAAAAAAAAAAAATTTTTATTTTTATTCTTAATTTTTCAAAGAAAAATCTAATAAAAAAACGTCGAAAAACGTCAACATTTCTAAAATACGCCGAAATAGTGCTTGCCCTATGGTTTTTTAAATTATCTATGAAAGTCGGTCTAAAAATGTGTCTTTTTTGTAAAGAAAAAAGAAGAATAAAAAATTTTTTAATTTATTTTTTGAAGTTTAACAATTTTTTGTTTTTATGATTTTTTTTATACCGAACAACATAAAAAATACTATGGTGGCCATAAGAAAAACGAAAGTTGACTATGAAAATTCTGGGATCTAGTCGGCTTTGAAAATTTTTGAAATGTCAGATGGGTAGCTCTTGACGACTTATGTAAGCCGACAAAAAATTATTCATTACTCTCCAATAATAAAAAAGATATGGAAAAAATAAGAAATCTCGATTTTTCAGTTTTTTAAGGATATTTCAGGAACAGTCACAGATATCTTGTATGTCTCGACGGAATCGAGATGGCCACAAAATTACGCTCCTTTGAACTTGTTTAACCGACCCTATATCCGTTAGCGTTAGGAGATAGCAATATAGAGAAGGATACATGGTGCACCCTGTAAATTATCAGATTTTTAATCATCCTGTATAAAAATTTTAAATACATAAAAAGTATATACATAAAGTACATAGTTACATAAGTAATACATAAGTACAGTAGTAAATACATAAAGTACATAAAAAGTTAAGATAGGGAAATGTACCTAAGCCGTTTTCCGATATCTTGATTGTGTCCGATGTACACTGCTTTTATACAGGGTGTCCCATAATATGTGGGCAATCTCCCGGATTTGGGTAAATTTCGTAAAAATAAATGAAACAATAGCTATAAAATTAATTCCTCAGAGACACCCCTACAAAGATATTAGCTGTTGAAGTTGAGGGTTGAAAATCAATTTTTTGCAATAACTTTTTATTTATCGACCGATTTTGATAATTTTTGGTTTTATTTTGTATTATTTTGGACTGTTTAGAATAGTGTTTCATAATCTTTGGTAGCACATACATAGACCTCGGGATGGCATAACCCCCTCATTCACTTCAAAGAAAACAATAAAAATAATAATTTTACAGTTTTTTAAGGTTAATTTTCTTTTTATTTGATATTTTTTACCTAAAAAATGTATCTTTATTTATTTAGATAGAGCGAACCGTTATCGAGATAAACGTCCTTCTAATAGATGATGCGTCGCAGGAACTTTCTAGATTTCAAGTAAATTTTAACAAGATGGCTGACCTATGACAGTAAATTGAGCAGGAAACAAAACAAAAACTTAATTACATACACGCCAGTGTCAAAGATTTCATTTCATGCAGATTCAATTCTAAATGATTTTCTGCGTATTCAGCGTTTGTGTAACTCATTTTAAAATCATTTAGAATTGAATCTGCATGAAATGAAATCTTTGACACTATTTGACGTGTATGTAATTAAGTTTTTGTTTTGTTTCCTGCTCAATTTACTGTCATAGGTCAGCCATCTTGTTAAAATTTACTTGAAATTTAGAAAGTTCCTGCGACGCATCATCTATTAGAAGGACGTTTATCTCGATAACGGTTCGCTCTATCGAAATAAATAAGGATACATTTTTTATGTAAAAAATGTCAAATAAAAAGAAAATTAACCTTAAAAAACTGTAAAATTATTATTTTTATTGTTTTCTTTCAAGTGAATGAGGGGGTTATGCCATCCCGAGGTGTATGTATGTGCTACCAAATATTATGAAACACTATTCTAAACAGTCCAAAATAATACAAAATAAAACCAAAAATTATCAAAATCGGTGAAGAAATAAAAAAGTTATTGCAAAAAATTGATTTTCAACCCTCAACTTCAACAGCTAATATCTTTGTAGGGGTGTCTCTGAGGAATTAATTTTATAGCTATTTTTTCATTTATTTTTACTAAATTTACCCAAATCCGGGAGATTGCCCACATATTATGGGACACCCTGTATAATGAAAAATTTCTATTTTCATTTGGTTATACTCAAAAACTAATTAATTTCAACCGCAATATGAAAATACAAAACTATACAGGGTGTTCTATTTAAAAAAAATATGACCACTATGGCGGGGGTGAGAGTGGTGGGGGTAAAAATTAAAATTGATGATTAAAAAATAAAAAATGCTAAGTAAAAATTTGAAGTTGAGGTGTGCGAGCTTTTTTTTTCAGAAACGTTATTTCTCAAAAATCGGGAATTTTCGATTTAAAAAATCCTCCTGTAGCTTTATCTTTCAAGATTAGTGAATGAAATTTTGAGTCCTTGTAAAACTTTGGAATGACGTTAGATTTTCGTTGAAAAAGTTTTCAAACGACGCGTTACTTCTACAGGCTGTGCTTTCAAAATTCCAAAAATCCGGTCCATAAGGTACGGTTTCTGATCGCAGTTTTCAATCAAGGGGGCTGAAATTTTTGCGGGAGTAGGATACTCACAAGAAGTGGTCTGGTAATTGCATTTAAGCAAAATTGGTAGAGCTGTTTTAGGACAAAGGGCTATTTTTTGAACGCATTATGTATACAGGTGTCCCATAATTAGGGGTCGCCAAGACAAGAATTCTTGTCTTGATAACAACTTCTTGTCTTGTCTTGAGAAAAAATCAAGAAATTAAAAAATCTTGTCTTGACGTTTTCTTGACATCTTATATCTTGTCTTGACTCAAGAAATTTCAAGATCTTGAAATTTCTTGAATCTTTGAAATCAACCGGTGATTTCTAGGTGAACTTTTTATTGCGTTTCGTGCTAACACGGCAATCTGGTGTCTTCCCGCCCCGATCTTCATTTTATTCTGACGAACGCAAATGACGTCGCGCAAATGCACGCCTTATCCCGTTGAGTTAAGTAATGTTATGATTATTGATTATTAATCTATAAAATGCAAGGTAATAAAAGTCCCAATTACATAAGAAACACTATTGCCCGGTTTCACCAACAGTAAATAAGACCTTATTCATAGATTAAACTTATTCATTGGTTAAAAAGTGACAGCTTCTGTTTCACCAAACACAAATAGCTCTATTCTATGAATAAATCAGCAAATAAACTAACCAGCCAAATAGTTCCAGTTAACGTCTCTATTCATAGTTTTATAACCTCAATTTTCTTTCTGCAGCTCTACAACACTGATTAATGTGAGAAAATACTCTAAAGTTAATCTTATAGTGTATTTGATGGGAGTGATTGGTAAATCAAAGGTAAAAAACACAAAAAACTTGTTGTTTATTTAATTTTGTTGTCTGGTGTGTTGATGCTATACAACAAGAATTACTACCTACAATAATATAATAACTAAATGGACCAGAGGAAAGTGTTTAAGAAACGAATTATTATTCCAGTTAATAGGTACCTTCTAAAGTTATATTACAAGGTACTTCAATTTATTCTAAATAAGATTTATCAAACACTGCTATCATAATCAGTTATTTTTCGAACTAGCCTTTCAGCATCTTCATCGTTTTCTTCCGAGTCTTCAGATGAAGGAGCATGAGGCAAGAACGCGTCCCAGCCATATGAAACCTTGCACACTTGAACAAGAGGGAAAATCAGCATTGCTTCATGTTCATTCTTTATTCCTTCGGCTTGCTTTCCAAAAAGCACACACAAGTAGCAGGGAGTGACTTGGGAAAAGCTGTATGAGTTTTCGCTTCATTTTCACTCTCCACTGTTGTTCATCCACTTATAAAGTTGATACATTATGGTTTGTTTAATAATTGTAATAGGTATATGTGTATCCACGCAAAGCGCACGTTGGAATGAATAAATCAACCAGACACAACACGAATTAGAATTTTATTTTTTAAAATTTAAAGTGACGTTAATGCAATTTCATGCATAAGGCGGCTCTCACACTGAGGCAACAAGCAATAAGCAACTAGCAACTGTCAATAAGCAATACGCAATATTATTTTGGTTCTCTCTCACATTGAAACAACAGTATTGCCAGAAACCTCTGAACACCATGTCATCTGACGACTCCCACAACGTGATATTACTGTAGCGGCATTTAAGAAAAAACGACAAACGAAAAGAAGATATTGGGTGCACCCAGCTTTTACTCAATTAATCAGTCATGGGGGAAACATATGCGCAAGGGAACTCAGAGCCCATCCTACCCGATTTCAAAACTGTTACCGAATGATATCTTCTCTTTTGCTGTGGTTCTTTCGAGTGAAATCGTAAATACATGGATATTTTTCCACTATTTCTACGAATTTTTGTATTAAAAACTGGATCGTTCGACGTATTTTTCGAACAGTTTTTAATAACATTATAAAATAATAAAACTTAGTTATCTATGCACAAGCTTCGTACGTCACGACTCGCAAAATTGCAATAATTATTGCTTTTCAACATGCACGGTGTAAGGCGGCTCTCACACTGAGGCAACAAGCAATAAGCAACTAGCAACTGTCAATAAGCAATACGCAATATTATTTTGGTTCTCTCTCACATTGAAACAACAGTATTGCCAGAAACCTCTGATCATCATGTCATCCGACGACTCCGAAAAGAGAAGCATCATGGGGAAGCATCTGCCCAAGGCAACTCAGAGCCCATCCTACCCGATTTCAAAACTGTTACCGAATGATCACTCTCTTCTGCTGTGGTTCTTTCGAGTGAAATCGTAAATACAGGGATATTTTTCTACTATTTCTACAAATTTTGTATTAAAAACTGGATCGTCCGACATTTTCCAACTTTTAATAATATAAAATAATAAAACGTAGTTATCTATGCACAAAATTCGTACGTCACGACTCCCAAAACTGCAATAATTATTGCTTTTCAACATGCACGGTGTATCGCTAGAAATAATATCCCCGCAACCAGCAATATTTTTGGTTCGACCGATATCGAGTTGCTCTAATATGAGACCCCCAATTTAATTCTATGTAAAATACTTGTTAGCAATATTATTGCATGTTGCGCATTGCCAGTTGCTTATTGCTTGTTGCCTCAGTGTGAGAGCCGCCTAAATGTACAATTTATGGTCGAAATTGTACTGCATATCTGCCTATTTTATGAATAACTAACTGAGCTGTCAAACACGTTGGTGAAACAAGAATAGATTTAACTAGAGAATAAAACTTATTCATTCAATAGTTATTTAGAGATTTATTTGCTGTTGGTGAAACCGGGCATATGTGTATTAAAATTGCAATATAAGAACTAAATATTATTCAAGGAAAAGTATTGACACAAAATGTAAAATGACTTAAACGAGCCTAGGACAGAACATTCTGAGAATATACTTGATTGGTGGAGAAGACACGAAAATGTCTACCCGTCCTTATCGAAAATGGCCAAGGATTTTCTCGGAACGCCAGCAACATCTGTACCTGCGGAAAGGCTTTTTTCAAGAGCAGCTTATAAACAATAACAAAGCCAAGAAACCGGATAGGCGTTGACTCCATAAGAAGTCTGATGTGCCTTAATTCATGGCTTATGAATTCTCATCTAAAAATGAGTTAAACTTGTTATTCAAAATCTAGTTTGCAGCTTTAGTTTCAACAGGATTTTCATTTATTTATTTATTTTTTATTTACATTTTTGTGAATCGTTCTAGCAAAAAAATTATGTTCAAGAAATTAAAATATTGTTATTAATATATAGAAATTAAAATATTGTGTTTGTTTTGGGTGACATGAATATTAATCTTCTCGAGGAACGGGATCCTATGACGGTAGCTTATAAAAGTTTCTTAGATTCAATGGGTCTGATTCAACTAATTCAAGAACCAACCCGTAATACATCGCTTTTGGACCACATAATCGCTCTCAATGATGATTTGATTTGTGACTCGGGAGTGACTGATTCGGATATTACAGATCATGATCTTGTTTATGTAGTTCTAGATATCCGAAAGCCCAGAAAGCAACCGAAAATTGTGAAAATAAGAGGGAGTAGACAGTTTTCTGAGAGTTTGTTTTACCAGGATATGTTGGGTTCGAATTTGGACAGTATTTTTTATACAGATGATATAGAAAACAAGATATTGATATTTAACAGCGCACTACTTAATTTATTTGATACGCATATGCCACTAAAATAGGTAAAGGTCGATGGTGCGCCTACTCCTTGGATAACAGATAACATTAGATTACGTATCACAATGAGAGAGAATGCTAAGTTGAAATATAGACGGTCTAGATCTCCTACTGACTGGACTGCTTAAAAGGAGCTTCGTAATTTTACCAATATAAGTATTAGAAGAGAGAAAAAAGCATATTTCAGCTACAAATTGAGGGATAGACGATTGCGTTTGGTTTACAGGGAGTTGAAATATTTAGGTGTTGGAACTAGGGATAGGGGTGCGGTTCCAGAACAGCTGAGTAATGTTGAACTTATAAGTGATCACTTTGTCGGCGGCATGCCAGGTTCCATCTATGGTGGTAATGGTGATGATGCAGATAGGGCAGATATTAATGAGAGGTGTGGGGCTGGTAGGGGGATCAATGGTGGAGGGGTTTTTTCCTTTGTTTTAACAGAGAGAGAGACAATACTTGGCATGCTTCAGGCCATCAGGACGGGCTCTGTGGGTTGCGATGAGATTAGCATTCGCATGCTTAGAACTAGTTGTCCGTATATTCTCGACCATATCACTAATATAGTAAACTCTTGTTTATTGCAAAATTATTTTCCAACGGCATGGAAGCAGGCTCTTGTGTTGCCCCTGCCCAAGATACAGGGTGTTTCATTGGTAAACGGACAAACGGAAACCGTGGATAGGGGACACTGAGGTGGTTCTAAAAAACCCATGGTTAATGGGTCTGACGTCATTAATAACATAGATACAGGGTGTTTTATGGATATCGTCAATTTCTTTCAAAGGCCATAACTAACGAACCACGCTGTATATTTTTTTGAAATTTGGTGAAAAGTTTCCATTTCGCTACATAAACGTTTGACATAACAACCGAAAAGAAAATCCAGGTCCGGACTTACAAAAAATTATTAAATGTTAGTGTTCGTAAAACAACACCCTGTATATCAGAATTTTCAAAGTTCGTTTTGGTATTTTGAAAGAATAGAAAATTTTGAACTAAACAGTGTACTTTTTGTAGTTGCGCATCTGATTCTTCGATGGGCATTTTGATCTCGAAGTTAGATTTTTGCTTAAAACAGGTTCATGACCTTCAAAAATGTTCATCTTTTTTATGAATTAAAGAAGATAAATTATTGTAGCCTATTGGAATTTGCAAAACATGTCTGGCAGTACGTCTGTATCTCATTAAACTCTTGAAAAGTTTGAATACAGGTCCGTACCAGAACAAATATTGAAATTTTTGTTTATTTTTTCAACACCCTGTATAACATAACTTGTAATGGTATTATGTAAAATGTAACAACCATTGAACAATAATTATGAAAACATACCTACTCTAGTGTTGTGCTACATGTTAACGTTCAGTAAAAACATGATACAAAAACTTAATCTAAGTATAATTAATTTTTGATAAAGTAATTTATGGTTCAAACTAACTTGACAGTTATACCTACTCAATTATTTCTATAACTGTCAAGTTATTTTGACAGCTACAGCTTGTGTTTTGGGTGTAGTGCAATATCATATTTACCTGTCAGTAATTAAAATCAGTTATCTACATTATGCCGTACCAATTTTCCAACGCAGAATATGCAGATATTTTGTACATTTATGGATTTTGTGATGGCAATTCAAGAGCTGCGAAAAGAGAGTACGCAAGACGCTTTCCTGGACGGCGTATTCCAAACAATAAAACTTTTTCCGATGTCTTTAATTATACTAGAGAGCATGGGCGATTTCCAACCGCAAAGAGAAATGAACATAACGAAAGGCAACATCTAGATATGGAACAGAACATTATAAATATGGTAGAAATTGATCCAACTCTAAGTACGCGAAGAATTGGTCATATTCTTAATTTGCCGCATGTCACTGTTTGGAGAAGATTAAGAAAAAATAATCTCTATCCATTTCACATACAAGATGTACAGAGGTTAGAGGATGGAGATGACATAGCTAGAGTAGATTTCAGTAGGTGGATAATCCGAAATCGAAGGATTTTGAACCGATGTTTGTTTACCGATGAGGCGCAGTTCACACGAGATGGGGTGTTTAATTTGAGGAACTGTCACGTTTGGAGAGAAGAAAATCCATATGCGACAAGACAGTGTCATTCGCAAAGAAGATTTTCTTTTAACGTTTGGTGCGGAGTAGTCAATGATCGTTTAATTGGGCCACATGTTTTACCTAATAGACTCACTGGAGAAGCATATTTAGACTTACTCCAAAATGTTTTGCCTGTATTGCTTGAAGATTTTGATGTTGGAGGAATGTATTTCCAGCACGATGGAGCTTCACCCCATTTTAGGGTGATGGTGAGAAATTTCTTAAATGAGAATTTTCCAAATATGTGGATAGGGAGGGGTGGACCTCACAATTGGCCGGCGAGATCACCCGATTTTAACCCTGTGGATTATGCCATTTGGGGATATTTAAAGTCCAAAGTGTATTCCACAGAAATAAATAGTAGGGAAGAACTTTTACAAAGAATAGAAGAGGCTTGCGGACAATTAAGAAATAATCCAGACATTATTAGAAAAGCAATAAGAAGCATTACAAAACGAGCACGAAAATGCATTCAACAGAATGGGGGTCATTTTGAGCAACTTTTGTAACTTTTTGTGTACTGTTGGCTTATTTAAATTATCCATAACATTTTTTATTGTATCTTATTCTTTCAATTTATTTTTCTAATGTAGTTCGTTGTTTAGGTTAGATGTAATAAATTACATGCAATTATTACCTATCTCTTATTCTTTTACTAAGGTTGATAATGTATTATGTGACAAGGAGCTTGGATACTATTTTCACCATTTATTAAATGCTTGGTACTTAATACTATTACAAGTTATGTTACGATTTTTTTCTTCGGATTCGGGGAGATGCGTCTTCGGAGAGCGTCCGGTGAGGTTTTCGGCCTTCCGGTGACGCAGGGTGTTGAAAAAATAAACAAAAATTTCAATATTTGTTCTGGTACGGACCTGTATTCAAACTTTTCAAGAGTTTAATGAGATACAGACGTACTGCCAGACATGTTTTGCAAATTCCAATAGGCTACAATAATTTATCTTCTTTAATTCATAAAAAAGATGAACATTTTTGAAGGTCATGAACCTGTTTTAAGCAAAAATCTAACTTCGAGATCAAAATGCCCATCGAAGAATCAGATGCGCAACTACAAAAAGTACACTGTTTAGTTCAAAATTTTCTATTCTTTCAAAATACCAAAACGAACTTTGAAAATTCTGATATACAGGGTGTTGTTTTACGAACACTAACATTTAATAATTTTTTGTAAGTCCGGACCTGGATTTTCTTTTCGGTTGTTATGTCAAACGTTTATGTAGCGAAATGGAAACTTTTCACCAAATTTCAAAAAAATATACAGCGTGGTTCGTTAGTTATGGCCTTTGAAAGAAATTGACGATATCCATAAAACACCCTGTATCTATGTTATTAATGACGTCAGACCCATTAACCATGGGTTTTTTAGAACCACCTCAGTGTCCCCTATCCACGGTTTCCGTTTGTCCGTTTACCAATGAAACACCCTGTATCACAGCCGACTGAATACACTCATCTCAGACCAATTAGTATTCTCCCAGTTCTCTCGAAAGTCCTGGAGAGGAATATGTACAACCAAATACGGACGTATCTAGAAGAGAATAATTTGCTTCCTGACGTGCAGTCTGGTTTTAGACCTAATCACAGTTGCCTGACTGCCTTAAGTAGTGTTAGTGACGACATATTGCGTGCTACGGAGGAGGGTAAAGTGACCATACTGGTGCTGCTTGATTTTTCCAGGGCATTCGATACAATTAATCATGATATTATGATTAGAATACTCATTAGAATACTCAGACATATGAGTTTAGTGAGGATGCTTGTGGATTAATCGACAGCTATTTACGAGGACGTTCACAGAGGGTAAGACTGGGCGAAGATACGTCCACGCCGCGTTATCTTGAGAGTGGTGTCCCCCAGGGCTCCATACATGGACCACTGTTGTTCACGATCTATATCTCTGGAATGTGCGACGTGGTGAAGTACTGTAAAATTCACATGTATGCTGACGACACACAATTGTACTTATCCTGTGATCCATCAGAGATTCATGTGGCTGTTGAAAAACTTAATTCCGATTTGGACTCTATCTTTCGATTTTCCGCGTCTCATTACCTTAAACTCAATCCAGATAAATCGACATTGTTGCTGTTTGGGAGTGGGGTATACTGCGAGAGAATTAGAAACAATGTTAAACTCACAGTTAACGATACCGAATTAAAAATTAGCACGGAAGCGAGAAATCTGGGATTAATAATGGATAACTCATTTAGATACAGGAAACATGTTGACATTTGCCTGCGTAAGGCATATGCGAATCTACGTTTATTATATCCACATAGGTCTTTCATACCGCAAAAGTTAAAGTTACAGCTCTGTGAAACTTTAGTTCTGTCGCAGTTTATGTATTGCTCGCCAGTGTTTTCTCCCTGCCTGGATTCGAAAACTATGTATAAAATACAAAGGGTTCAAAATGCTTGCTTGCGCTTTTCCTATGGAGTCAGAAAATATCAGCATATATCACCCAAACTGAGAGAGGCGGGATGGCTTAACATGAAGTATCGCTTTAAGTACTACCAGGATTGTTTTTATCACAGAATAATTGATGCTCAAACACCCGCATATTTGAGTGATAGAATTAAATACAGAACAGACATTCACAACATTAATATACGTAGAAGACATGTTATATCGCTCCCAAAATACAGACTGGCGATTTTCGAAAGGTCTTTTACATTCAATGTTTATAAAGTATATAATGAACTGCCTGAGTGTATTAAGAAATTAAAGATCAGCAGCTTCAAAAGAGCAGTTCATGATCATTATCTTAGCCTGCAATGACGAATGTCCATTGGTCTTGGAATTCTGATTTGTCTTGTTAATTTTATTGTCATATGGCTCTTGCTATTGTCGCTCAATGATATTTTTTTTACTTAAGAATGAAAGTGAAGGGTTCTTGCTGATGTTTTTGGTGGTTGCAAAGAGGGAGGTAATGCTAATTCTAGGCATTATAATGATAGGAATCCGTAAATTTATTTATTAGTGTGTTTTTTTATTGTCCACTGCTGTGACTTGTACACCTGTATTCAATGTACACTTAGATTCAAAGTTGCTACTGTTTTCTTAGTCTGATGTCAAATAGGTTTTGTATTGTTTTTTTTTTTTTTTGTATGATTTCTTTACCTTTAGATCTAACTTAGCTCGTTAAGTAAGTTTAGCGAATATATTCACGGGGGTTAAGTGGTAGATCAGCTTGAGCTTATAATATAATGCTCAAGTTGAACTTCGCCTCTTAGTTTGCCGTCACTACTGTAGTGTATGTAATACTTTGCTGATATTGTAAGTATGATGGCAAATAAAGGTGTTTATTATTATTATTATTATTATATGTTATGTTCTGTAAAAATATGTTATATTTTCTACAAATAAATACGTTTTAGCGTTTTCATTGTTGGTCAAGAAATATCAAGATTTCTTGTTTTCTTGACAAGAAATCTTGGTATTGACATAAAATTTCTTGTCCTGTCTTGAAATCTAAAATTACTTCTTGTCTAGATCTTGTCTTGAAATCAAGACAAGATCAAGACAAGATCTTGAAATTTTCAAGAACTTGGCGACCCCTACCCATAATATGTAGACAATCTCCCGGATTTGGGTAAATTTAGTGAAAATAAATAACAAAATAACTGTAACGTTTATTCCTACCCCTTATATTCAACCCCTTAAAGTTGAGGGTTGAAAATTAATTTTTTGCAATAACTTTTTCATTAGTTGGCGGACATTTTTGAAATTTGCCGGTGTTATTTGTGGTAATAAGGAGCCCCTTTAACCCTTTGTAGATTAAAATTGTTAAGTCCAGTGCTGTCCAGGGGATACCCACTATTGCAAAGGAAAATTTATGCCAGTGACTTTTTTTTTTAATTTTGATATTTTTTTAGATTAAGTTGCAAGTAATAATGCAACTTTTTTGTCTCTTGAGTTTTTTCGAATTTTGAATCGCTTACGAAATAAAAAAATTAGAGTCCACTTAATTGCATATTCCTGGACCACGCATAAGAAATATGGGGAAAATTTTCTTTTGGAAATAATAATTTTTTGTATTACTTTTTATCAAAATTATCAAAAATATGTTACAATAACAACAAATAAACACTAAATTAAGTACATTTTACCATCGAAACTAACGAATTTTATTTTATAATTTTTTCCACATGTTTCTTGGTTGGTTCAAGGATATGAAATTAAGTGGACTTTATTTTATTGTTTCGAAAAAAGCGATCCAAAATGGGAAAAAAGCTCAAAAGACAAAAACGCTGTATAATTAGTTGTTAAATCTGAAAAAATAACAAAATTTAAAAAAAAGTCAGTGGCGTACGTTCTTCTTTGCAATAATATTGGTGAGGGTGTCCCCCTTGACACCACTGGACTTGATAATTTCAATTTACATGATGTTAAAAAGACTCCTTGTTACCACAAATAACACTGACAAATTTCAAAAATATCAGCCAACTAATGAAAAAGTTATTGTAAAATATAAAAAATTCAACCCTTAACTTTAAGTGGTAATATCTTTCCAGGGGTGTCTCGTAGGAGTAAAAGTTATAAAAAATTTAATTTATTTTTACTAAATTTTCCCAAATCCGGGAGATTGCCCACATATTATGGGACAGCCTGTATAAGCAAGATAGAAAAAAACTTTTTTACCCAAATTAACAAAATTGGAAGAAAATTATTTGCAATTTGAGTAAATGCAATAAAATTTTGCATTATTTCTGTTAATACTTAAATCTATAAAAAAAACTTATAGGGTGGTTATATATAATAAGGGTACGAAAAAGGTAAAAATGGCTAAATTTCTACAGGGTGGTCCAACTTAAAACGTCAGGACTTTACCAAACGATAGATAACGTTAAAATAATGCCAGTTTCTCTAATACATTTATAGCCGGAAAAACTTCCTTTTCAAGATACAGGGTGTTGAAGTTTTGGGAAAAAAATAATTTTTTATGGCACGCAGCATGAGCTAAGTATCTTTCATGATTTATGGCTTATGGTGATAAATTGCGAAAACCAGCGGCGGAGATATGGGTGTGCCATCGCCCCTTTTCAAAAAAAAAATTGACGCCACTGACTATGGCAAATTTAATAATACTATTCAATGCCCCATGCTTTTTAGAACAAAAAAGTACTCTTTAATTTTTTCACAAGGCGGCACCGTTTTCGAGATAATTCAGGTTTTCTTAGGTAATATCCGTAGCCATTTTAAGAATAACAGACAAATTCTAATCAAATAACTTTTACTTAAATAATTAAATAACAGAAATAAACAACACCTAACTAATGTAATTGTCAGTAACCATAGAGTCAGTGGCGTCAATTTTTTTTTAAAGGGGCGATGACACACCCATATCTCCGCCGCTGGTTTTCGCAATTTATCACCATAAGCCGTAAATCATGAAAGATACTTATAGCTCATGCTGCGTGCCAAATTTCAATTTTTTTAAAGCAGCCGTTTTGACAATATTCACAAAACATTATTTTTTTTCCCAAAACTTCAACACCCTGTATCTTGAAAAGGAAGCTTTTCCGGCTATAAGTGTATTAGAAAAACTGGCATTTTTTTAACGTTATCTATCGTTTGGTAAAGTTCTGACGTTTTAAGTTGGACCACCCTGTATAACCATTTATGAGCACATTTTTTAAAGAATTGAACTGAATTTGTTACAGTTAAAAGCAAATAAGAAAAATGGCGGAGATAGTGAAATGGATCGCACCTAGGTAGGATGATAAGGGAAATATTTCCATTGCCCTCGTTAAAGCAGCACAAATCGTAAAAGCAAACAGTGCGAGAATATAGGTACGTGAATACAAGAAGGTAAAATTGTTAGAAAATAAAATACAGCCACGCGCCGTTGCATCAATAGAAACGATCCCTGCCTGCACATTAAATATTCATAAAATAAAATCGCTCCAGCTAGCCACAATTCAGTCCTTCGAGAAAGCGACCACCGCAAGGGTAAATCAACCATTGCCAGATGTTAGGGCAGACACTGTCGGTCCGCGTGATGAAATAATAGGTGACCTACATACAAGAACGGATGGAAAGAAACAGACCGTGTGAAGGAATGTGAAATCAGAATTTAAACAATAAGCCTTCGCAAAGACAAAAGTAACTCAGTAGTTATTACACCTACGACAATGAAAAGTACACCAATCGATAGGGCGAATTAATAAAGGAAGGCAGCCGGAAATACAGCGTGATACCTAAACGGCAAGCAGGTGTAAACGCGAAGTGAAAGTTAAGTCGGTGTAATTATAATAACTAGACACAATGAGAAGTACCTAAACGCGTCGGCCGATTTGAAGGAAAATTTAGATAGTGCAGGTTTAGGAAAATTCAGTGAGATAGCCGCGAGGCCAAATCGCTAAGTCCAGTAATTAGGAAAATACGATTAAGGACTAAATCACGATGCATTGTTGCGTGATGTTTAGAAGGCGGGCCGCGGCATCTATAAAAGAAAACGCCTTGCCGCTGCTCGAGAGAGATGAAGATCAGCTTCCGAGCAGGTCGCATCTGACTCCTTAACCCTTTAGTCGTTGTCCAGAGATGGCAGAATATTGTGAACTCCAGATAACGACTCCTTCTTAACCAGCAGTTCGGCCAGAGATGACTTATGTGAACTCCAGCCGAATTGTCCTTCTTCAACCTGAGAATTTCCATTGAAAATTTAGTTAGGGTCAAATCGCACCCGAACAAACTTCTAATCACAATTCTTAACCAACAACTCGGCCAGAGATGACTTATGTGAACTCCAGCCGAATTGTCCCTCTTCAGCCCGAGAATTTCAATTTCCTAATTAGTTAGGATAAAATAGTACCCAAACAAACTTCTAATCACAATTCTGACTCAGCAGTTCGGCCAGAGACGACTTATGTGAACTCCAGCCGAATTGTCCTTCCTAAACCCAGGAAAAACCCCTTGAGAAAATAATTAGGGCAGATATCATTGCAACCACATTTTCAACAACGTAAAATAATCAAACAGATTCGGCAAATCCATGAGCGCAGATCCCATTTTAAATCAAGCAAAATAATCAGCTAATTATTAGGCGGCACAACAAGTAGTAGGTACCTACGCAATTGCATCAATAAATTTAGGCAGAAAAGAGAAACACTTCGACCAATAATTACATATTCACGTATAGGCAATCGAGATAGAGCTAGGAAGAAAATGAACCCAGGTCAGGAATAAAATAACCTGTGAATAATAATTAAAACGGCACGTTATTAGGAATAAACTAAGTTAGGCCGGAAATAGACATACTTCAACAAATAATTTACAAATAGGGAATCGAGATAGAGCTAGGAGAGAAAACAAACCCAGGAGGAAGTAAAAACGGCTCATGATTAGAAATAATTCAATAATTCTATTTTTCGAGGAGTGCAGATGTAGGATCACGCAAATGTTAGGCAGGAAGCTGTCCCTTTAAATACGTTAGAGAGTGAAAGTGAGAAATACTTCCCATTGTATGGCGCTATATGACAGGAACTCGCAACAGTAGGTTGAGCCCTCAAACAGAGCCGAGCAAGCTTAGGCAGCGTTGTCAGATGAGCATCAGCCACTCATTTACATTATCAGGAAAAACCAAGTATCAAATTCACGTATAGGAAATCGAGATAAAGCTAGGAGCGAAAATAGACCCAGGTCATGAATTAATAATCTGTAAACAAAACGGCCCATGATTCAATCATCCTATTCTTCGAAGAGTCCGAGTTTTTATTTAGCGCAGATGGTTAGGCAGGAAGCAGTCCCTTTAAATATACAATGTTAGAAAGTGAAAGGAGTTTCTTGCCATTATATGGCACCATAAATAAAGATCACATAGCAGAGCACCCCCGGTTAGCACAGGTCTAGATAGAACAGGGCAGCGTTGTCAGATGTAGCATCCGCTACTTCTCAAACATTATCAGGAAATACAAATTCCATTACAACACCCAATTAGGAGTCAAAATAGATAATCAATTAATACCCGGGGGAGGCATTCACCTCGATGTCCAGGTGGAGACCTCCGTTGTACCGGAAAGTGGAAATCATAGATCGCAACAGGGCAAAAGACCCTCAGAGCAAGACAGAGTAACAGAAACTAAAACAAGGTTGTCAGGTGTAAGAACCGCCCTCACATGTCAGGAAATCCAATAATCAAAATAAAGTTAGGATCATGAATTGCAATTCACAAATAAAACATCCAAAGCAAATCAAAAGTAATCCCGAGTATGGGAAAGCCAATTTAGATCCAGAAAACCAAAGTGTCATTATAAGGTCGTTTTTCCGAATCTCTTCTAACCAGATTTTACACACACCTGAATCTTATGTGACAAATGTTATTATTATGTTCTCATCATACTATCTACGCTCTTTGGGGTGATAGGCCGACGTACTCGTGTTACTGGCGGACCGGTGTGTTGGTGCCGATACAAAAGATTAAGTAATTTGTCTGTAAACAAGCCTAAACACGAATGAGAAACAAAAGTCCAGCATTTTCAATCATTAACTAGATTAATGGTTAAAGAGTCGTGGTCTGTAGTGTGGTCAGCTAATAATCACGTTGAGGAACAAAGATCTTCGAACGGAGCCAACATGCTCTGGGTAACAAATCAAGGTGTGTAGAAAAATCTACAATAATACAGTTGATTAAGGTTTCAATCAGAAAAGCAAATAAGGTAAATCATCAGGTATAACAGTGACAAATGCCTAAGGGCAAGGTAACATAGGTGACATAAAGGTCGCCTGACGAGGCAGCATCGACGGGTGCAATAAAAGGTAGAACAAGACAAATAACAACAAGGTATACAAAGTGATAACTAAATACAGTATCACCCAGGTTATGAATTAAATAAACGGAGGTGAAATAATTCACACTCCTAGGTAAATCAACTGTGTAAATAAAATCATTAAATAAAAGAGAATCGGAAGGAACGATGTTATAAAAGATACAAATCAACATTCAAGAGAAGTGGCAACCCCGTACTCGACTGAGCCTCGCCTCTTAAACTGTCCGAATTCCCGTAACGGAACACGAACCGCTGTAGCTCGGTAGCCGAACTGCCGCCAACCGTCTTGGCGCGATATTTAACCCGAGTCAAATCCACAGGCGACTCAGCTAGACATACAGGGTGATTCTCCCGGTTGAAAATACACGATAATTTCGTACGAGGAATTGAATAGGTAATAGACAGACATTCCCGCATATACCGGGTCGTCTGTAAACAACATGGTTGTATTCTTTAATTAATTCAAGCAGTTGCTTGAAGTGAAGTCAAAGAAACTAGAAAAAGGAAATTAGGCAAGGAAAATCGTTGAATAGTTAAACCCACAGACATTTCCGCATATACCGGATAGTCTGTAACTGAAATAAAGCGAAACGAAATAATAAGACATTCCCGCAATATACCGGGTAGTCTGTAAACGAAACAAAAATAAAAATAAAGCACAGGTGTGTAAAAGAGTGGAATCCGAAATGGATTATAGTTTGAAAGATGGATGAAAGGGATCCCTCTTCGCTTTCCATTTTCTTTTGTACTCTCTATGCAAAATCACAGCTCATCTCGCCATTCACCATTTTACACCCTTGCAAACGAGTTCTCTCGCTCATCACTCGCTTTTAAACATCTGATAGGAAGCCAACAGTTAACAACGAGTCTCAGTAAATTTCCCCGCTTTTCCGACAAAAGAAAAATCCCAGTAGGTTCTTTGCGCATCCGTTTCGGCCATAGTAATCCTGGCATACCTCAATCAAAGAGCAGGGGTGACTACGGTAAAAACTAGGTAAACACAACGTAGGAAAACACAGCGGTCCTATTAGGAGAAATTAGGGAAACTAGACGATCACACACACGGTGGCTTTTCGCTAAAGATCCTGCGACCCGGGTTCTCTCCGTTACAATAGTTGATTTTTTTATATGATGTTAATTTCTCAAAATTTTCAAATTTTAGGTTTTCAAATCTCTGTAACTTTTTCCGAATTTACAGGTGTATAGGTACCTACTATTATTCATGTACCTACATGTAAAACTGCCGCTTTTGCCTATCATAAATTTAATTAATTTATAAATTTTAACGAGAAAAAAAAACCAGTTTTTAAGTAAAAAAGCGAAAATAAGGATATAGAAGGAATTATCCTACTTCTATATTATAAAGAATGAAATGTTTTATGCCACTTATTATTTAGTCTGAGCATGTTTTCGAGCATGGCTCCTTCTATGGTAAAGGCGGCAGTTTTACGTGTTTATTATTATTATAGTTTTAAAAAGTGCATTTTTGGAATAAAGTTAGCCAGTGGCATGCATAGGAAAAGGGACAAAATTGTTAAATTTTGGCTTTTTTTTTTGTTTTGTTAAATTTAAAAATCCATTCTAAGGCACATTTTCAAACGAAATGAATAATTGAAATTTTCACAGTAAAACACTAGGCCAATATGAAGTGACTATGAAAAAATTATAGAAAGCCAATTTAAAAAGCGGTGAAAATATTCAGAATTGAATCGCATAAAAATATTTATGCGATTGATGTTCAAGAAGGTTTTTTATCCTCTTCACGGGGGAAAAAATTTATGTATTGTACTTTTTTTAGATACTGATGCCCGGTTTCACCAACAGCAAATAAATCTCTAAATAACTATTGAATGAATAAGTTTTATTCTCTAGTTAAATCTACTCTTGTTTCACCAACGTGTTTGACAGCTCAGTTAGTTATTCATAAAATAGGCAGATATTCAGTACAATTTCGACCATAAATTGTACATTTATGCATGAAATTGCAGTAACGTCACCTTAAATTTTAAAAAATAACATCCTAATTCGTGTTGTGTCTGGTTAATTTATTCATTCCAACGTGCGCTTTGCGTGGATACACATAATACCTATTACAATTATTATTAAACAAACCATAGTCTATCAACTTTATAAGTGGATGAACAACAGTGGAGAGTGAAAATGAGGCGAAAACTCATACAGCTTTTCCCAAGTCACTCCCTGCTACTTGCGTGTGCTTTTTGGAAAGCAAGCCGAAGGACTAAAGAATGAATATGAAGCAATGCTGATTTTCCCTCTTGTTCAAGTGTGCAAGGTTTCATCTGGCTGGGACGCCTTCTTGCCTCATGCTCTTCATCTGAAGACTCGGAAGAAAACGATGAAGATGCTGAAAGGCTAGTTCGAAAAATAACTGATTATGATAGCAGTGTTTGATAAATCTTATTTAGAATAAATTGAAGTACTTTGTAATATTCAAATAACTTTAGTAGGTACCTATTAACTGGAATAATAATTTATTTCTTAAACACTTTTCTATGGTCCATTTAATTATTATAAACTTTGTAGGTAGTAATAATTATTGTTGTATAGCTATTATAATATCAACATAACACTCATAACTAGGGCGCGGATTTTATGCAAAATGCATATATGTGCATATATTGCATATATTTAACAAATTTTTATATTTAGCATATTTGAATAAAACGTGCATATATGGGCATATATCCTTTAATAAATCCATCAATTCAAAAATTATTTTAGGTTTCATCTTTCATCTATTACTTTTATATTTTATGCTGGAAATATTTCTTGTATAGGTAGGTACATACTTAAATATAATCTCATTTCATGCATGAATGCATTTTATTTCAATGGGGTTTGTATATTATCTATTCAGTTGTAGTGAATATATTTGAACATTTTATGACTCGGTCAACAAAATTTGTTACACCTCTATAATCCCCTATTCAATTACCAGATTTGAAAATGCTTTAAGAGAGCTTGCTACTTTGGAATTCCCAGTAAGTCCATTAAATGTAAATTAAAGGTAAATTTCTACAAATACTTATCTAAGTAGGTATAGTGGACCAAGAGATATAACGAAACGGAATACTTATCGAACAACCACATTTTATGACTTTAACAATAGGGCAGTAGCCATAAAAGAGACCCCCAAGAGCGGAACTAATCTGCTACTCTACCTTTCGGCTTGCATTTATTTGCTTAGGTTCACAGCAAGTCTGTAAAATCCTCAATAAAATCATCATAATAAACCAAAAATCGTTTCGTTATATCTCTGGTTTCACTATATATAAATGTAAAATAGAAAATGCCTTCCTTCACTGTACTTTTATAATTTGAAGAGACAACTTGCACTCCACTAAAACGTGAAAACTTGTGATCAAAAAATTATAGTGTATTTATTATATAGTGTATAAATTAGTGTTGGGAATAATCGCATAATTTCAATAATCGATTTTTTTCATTCGAATGATTTTAATAATCGAATGATCATTCGAATGAAACGATTATTTGATGACCCAATTTATACCTATGGTAGCTAGGTAGGTAGGTATATAACAATACCTACCTATGCTATTTAACTACTCGTGGGACGAGGAGAACGATAATAATTCGTCATTCGAATTATTAATAATCGTCATTGTTCTTCCTAATTTTATTGTATTACTTATACTTTTCAACAGTTGATGGAATCTGCATGGAAAGTCCCACACCTAGAACCGTAAAAATAAAAAAAAATGTAAAAGAAAAAAGTCTTAAGAATCGTGAAATTTTTGTCTTTCCTGTCGCCAACTTACGTTAACGTTCCACCCTACACTAATTAAAATAATTCTCAGCTTTTGCACCCCTAGATAATATCAACCAACTATTAATTCCTATCGGCGATTATCTAAAATCTAAAATAGCTAGAAATCGCGTTACGATTACGATTACCGATACCGATTATGCCTGTATTCGATTCTATCATCGCGCATACTCCACTCTCGATTCCGATGTTTCATTCGAATACAATAATCGTTGCTAGCGATTATTCTCTCTGCGATTATAGGAGTGTTTGAGGTTTGACTGACTGCTTGACTCGGGCTCGCTCAACGCGCATACGAATACGAACGGAACAATACGAAGACAGTGCCAGTACTGCCAGTGCTGCATTCCCGGTCGCGATGTTTCATTCGAATACTAACGGAAATAATCGAATGACGGCGATTATTTCAATAATCGAATTAACGATGATTTTTCATTCGAATGATCCCAACACTAGTATAAATTATTGTGCCCTTGTGTGAAATATATATTATTCTTTTTACAATGCCAAGAGTTAATACGGTTTGGATTAAGCCCTATCCTGAACTTATTATGGATGGTGAAAATGTGTTTTGCAAAGCCTGCACTAAAATTGTAAGTAAAAATTCCTCAATTCGTAGAAGTTACATAATTATGTAGGCACTTATTTCTAATTTGCATGTAACTGGAATTCTCAATCATACAAAAGTCTAAAAAACGTTTAGGTATTAATGTATGTAATTTTTTTAATTATAGATTAATTGCGAAAAAAAGTTTCAAATCGATCAGCATTGCAAAACTCCCTCTCACATTATGAAAGTTCAGAAAATTAAATCAGGAGGGGCCCAAATTACACTAAAAATGTCTGGTGAAAAAAGCACCGAAAAAAATGGACAAGGTTTATTCAATGAAGAATTATGTCAAGCGCTAATTTCAGCTAATATACCACTGACAAAATTGAATAATAGGCAGTTCAAATCATTTTTACAAAAGTATTGCAACTTTAATATACCAGACGAGTCAACAATACGGAAGAGAGGAATTGAGTCTGTATACAATCATGTTATGTGTAAGATAAAGGAAGAGATAGCAGAAAATTATTTCTACATTATTGTTGATGAAACCACTGATTCCTGTGGTCGATATATAGCCCATTTAATGATTGGAATGTTACATGAGACAGCTTCTGGAAAAACATATCTAATTGCATATCTAATTGCAGACGCAGCTCCTTACATGATAAAAGTTGGTGAAAATTTGAAAATTTTTTATCAAAACTTAATTCATGTTACCTGTTTAGCACATGGTCTCAACAGAGTAGCAGAACAAATCAGGAATGAATATCCGTTAGTTAATGATCTGATTTCAAATGTAAAAAAGTGTTTCTTAAGGCTCCATTATTGCCCGTATTCACAAACGATAATTTCCTAAATAATTACGTAATTAATTAAATGAGTGAGATAGAGATATGCAGTTTTTTTGCAATAGAATGAGATGGGGATAATTGATTACGTAATTATTTAGGAAATTATCGTTTGTGAATACGGGCATATAAGAGTACAATAAATTATACAAGGAGAAATTGCCGGGAATTCCTTTACCGCCCCAACCAATTATTACTAGATGGGGAACTTGGTTAAATGCAGCTATTTTTTATGCTGAGAATTTTACAAATTTGAAAAGCTTGTTCAACGATATAGATGACACGTCTAGCAGCTGTATAACTAAATCCCAACAGCTTTTAAAAAATAACGTTATCGCACAGCAATTAGTTTTTATCAAATCGAATTACAGTTTTATTCCACAATCAATTTTGAAATTAGAAACCAAATCTATGTCTCTTGTGGAGTCAGTTGCGATAATTAAAGATTTTTCTGGAAAATGTACCAATGTTCCAGGCAATATTGGAAAAAAAATATCAGCGAAACTGGGAGACATAATTAGAAAAAATTTAGGTTACACACATTTGTGCAATATATCCCAAATTTTTTTAGGAGAAGAAAGCTCAGTTGACCTTCCCTTGGATTATAATTTAATTCCCAAGTTAAAATTTTCTCCAATAACTTCTGTTGATGTAGAAAGAAGTTTTTCTATCTCTAAAAATGTTTTAACGGATAGAAGACAAACATTTTTAGTAGAAAACTTGGAAAAATATTTGATAATAAATTCATTTTATAAAGAATGTAAAAATGTTTAAAATGTTAATTGAAAATGTATATATTATTATGGAATAAAATTTATAATGTTCTAAAATCTGTAACGTTTTTTTTTATCGTCACTATCAGTTGCTCTGTAGTCCATTAAGTAGGTATTATTTTGTGTTTGTCTGAATAGCTAATATGAAAATCGCGGCGATGAAAAGTAAGTATAGTAGCTATTTTATATTATATGAACTTCACGCATATGCATAAATTTTTTTGCATATTTTGAGCTATTATTTAAAAATACTTGCATATTTTGGTAAAAAAAATTGCATATACAGGGTAAGTCATTGATATGGTAAAGCTCGACTGCACCTACACCATTAAAGATATCGAAATGAACCAAAAAGTGCTGTAAATGGGAGGGTAAAGTGCAGTTTGTAAAATTATTTTCAGATACACAGGATGGCCCAATATCGCTGTACGCCATACAACTTTGTTATTTTAAATAGGACACCCTCTATATTATTACATCTTCAGATTATTTGAGAAAAGTAAAAAAGAATGGTTTGTAAAGTTGAAGTTTGTAATGAGCGATTTATGAGTTATAAACAAATGAAAATCGCGATTTTCCATTTTCAAAGCAGCTTATATTGAAAACGGCTCGATATATGGAAAAACGGTTTACATGTCCCTATCTTAACTTTTCAAGCGGTATCCTATTGGATGGATGAAATTTTTATACAGAGTGGTAAAAAATTTGATTATTTTCATCACCCGGTATAAAAATTTCAGCTACATGATAGGATACCAAATTAAAAATTAAGATAGGGACATGTAAACCGTTTTTCCATATCTCGAGCCGTTTTCAATATAAGCTGCTTTGAAAATGAAAAATCGCGATTTTCATTTGTTTATAACTCATAAATCGCTCATTACAAACTTCAACTTTACAAACCATTCTTTTTGACTTTTATCAAACAATATGAAAATGTAATAATATAGAGGGTGTCCTATTTAAAATTACAAAGTTGTATGGCGTACAGCGATATTGGGCCATCCTGTGTATCTGAAAATAATTTTACAAACTGCACTTTACCCTCCCATTTACAGCACTTTTTGGTTCATTTCGATATCTTTAATGGTGTAGGTGCAATCGAGCTTTACCATATCAATGACTTACCCTGTATATGCGCATATAACTTCAGTTTAGGCTTGCATATATTCCGCGGTCTACTCATAACAGACAACAAAATTAAATAAAAAACAAGTTTTTTGTGTTTTTTAACCTTTGATTTGCCAATCACTCCCATCAAATACACTATAAGATTAACTTTAGAGTATTTTCTCACATTAATCAGTGTTGTAGAGCTGCAGAAGGAAAATTGAGGTTATAAAACTATGAATAGAGACGTTAACTGGAACTATTTGGCTGGTTAGTTTATTTGCTGATTTATTCATAGAATAGAGCTATTTGTGTTTGGTGAAACAGAAGCTGTCACTTTTTAACCAATGAATAAGTTTAATCTATGAATAAGGTCTTATTTACTGTTGGTGAAACCGGGCATGAAAGACGTAGATATCGATACTTACCTACCTAATTTGTGTTGTATTTACTCGAGTTACATTATGTGATAATATGCGATATATTTTTTAGGGGCATATATTTTCATTATAGTTCCATTTTACAAAAATATTTTCTAATTTTTACCCACATTAATTATTAATTTTAAGCTTATAAAAAAAATGCTAGGGCATGTATTGCATGTAGTCTCCTAAAACTAATTATCTGAACTTAAATTTCAGGTAAAAGAGTGGGCGGGGCATCGAAACAATTATCTCAGGGTTGGAGCACAGAATAGAAACAGTTCTATTATGTGGCTGGAGTGAGCGGAAACCTATAAATACGGTCACTTTAAAATCAAATTAGCCAGTTCTCCCTACCTAGCCCTTAGCGCTTGGCATTGAACAGTTGCAGTTGTATACTCTTCAAAACCACATTAAGAGAACTTCTCCTAGAGAAGCGTTGAGCAATAGTGAGAAGCAATATATTCTTGACAAAAGCACCTATAGTATATCCAAAAAATACAAGATGATGCAGGGTAATTATTTTTTCGACACTTTACCCGTAGCCGAAAATTCGCTGCCGCTGCCATCAGTCCCATCTGATTTCCCAATTGCAGATTTTTTGGAGTTTAGTAATTTGGATTGGACTATGGTTCAAATCACCAAGGAGATCCTGGAATTTTGAATAATACACCTGTAAGTATTTTAAATATTCTTACCTATATGTAGGTAGGTGGTTACTTATATTTTTTCGAAAATAATTTTAATAATATTTTTTTAAAACACTTTTTCAATAATAATTATTGCGAGCAATCTATATCATCAATAATTTCACTTTGAAAAACAGGGATCAGAAACACTCAATGGCTGAGAAGCTATCGAGTGTTCCTCCATGATGAAGTAGGTTAATTATATTTTTAACGACTGGGAATTAGTCCCTGAATGCGGCATATACATACCTATAAGATCGATAAAAAATTTACTTTTTAAATTTGTTAATTTCTGAGTTATTTGATAATTATTACAAAATGTGAAACTTTGCACATTTCTGTTTTTTGTTCGACCTAAGTACAAATAATAAAATCATACTAAGTGTTTTAGCTTTAAATATTGAATGCTTTTAATTATTATAAAAAAATGTCAATAGGTAATATAAATTAAATAATCGAATGGTTATTGTTTCAGACCGTCGATAACAATTATTCAGAAAAAACTACAAACGAAAAGTGGATTGAAAGGGCACATCAGTTCATCTCAGCAAAGATCAACAATCCGCTTCCAGCAGAGGTTCAGATGTTAGTCATGAATGTTCTTCAAAGTATTCCTCAACCTGTGAGCATTGTGCCACCTACCAATCATAATTTAGCACAAACGCATCAACCCGTCGAAATCAAGCATGATTTTCAAGGTTCAGAAATTCACACTGATGACAAAGAAAATTTCGACTATACTATTATAATAAATGGTAAGAATCTTAACGAGTGTTTAAAATGCGATAGGAATATTTTATATGTAGGTATATGTAAAATCATCATATTTGTTGTAACCCCAAATTAAGAATGTTCTCTTTCCTCGTGCATTAGGAATATTTTCATACAGTGTATCCCAGTAACTATAGGTATACGCAACAAATGAGAAAACAAATTATTTGTATTTTATTAAATTACAATGAATATATTATTAAAATATACTTCAAGGACCAAAAAAAAAGTCCCCCTCTCCCTTAGTAAAATTCTAAGGAATTTTAATTTTGTTATTAGGTATTAGAGATGTGTAGTTCATGAACGAACGAACTAGAAAGAACTATTCACCTACAGTGAACTGAACGAACTATTCACTGCCATCATAATGCATAGTTCGTTTTGAACTGTGAACTGTCAGGTTAGCTTAGTTCTGTACCGTACCGACCGACCGGCGACCGGTTTCACATTTCCTAGAACTGAAGGAAGAACTATGAACTATGAACTGAACGAACTATTAAACTGAATAGTAGAATAGTAGGGAGAAATAAGAAAGGAACCTGAAACTGAAAAGAACTGAACTGGAACTGACCCACGTTCCCAGTATGAGCAACACGTGGTATTGATTTGACTGTTATTATTATTGAATATTGATCACTTTGGGCTGAATAATAAGAATGAGGAACGAACGAACTATATAATTGTTTCTCTTTTTCAAGGAACTTGTCTTTATTCTATAAGTAATCGGACTTTCTCTTCTTTCCTTATTATATTAATGATGTAGGCATTCATTATTTTTTATTGGGAAATAGGAATAAAAAATAAAAATAACGAACCAGTGAATGATTGATAGGGATACCTATTTATAATAGAATTTTTACTTACCTATTAATTACAAATAATGTATAACTTAAAATATTTTAAGAGGTAGGTATACGTACAAAAATACCACACCACCTTTTAAAAATACAGTGATTTTTATTCTTTTTTCTTATTACAGAGGGGATGCTGCTATAGTTTTTCATTTTATCTATGTATCTAGGTACCTCCTTTTTATTCTGTTAATTTTATTATCATAAACCTACTAATTAATTACCCCTTACCTATTATAATCTTTTTACAGAAGTCAGCTAGATATTTATAATTGGGTATAACCTCTACCTAACTTATAGAGGTAGGTACCTAAATTAATTTACTACTTATTGATTAACTTTATTTCTAAAAGAGTTTTTTCTAATCACCGTATCATGGATTAATTTATCAATTTTATAAACAATAATAATAATTTAATAGAATTCTGTTTACAAATAGTGAACTGAAACTGAAACAAAGAGGCAAAAATTAACTGAAAGTACCTAGGTATAATAAAGGAATAACATCGTTCTAGTTTATAAGTGTTCCCTCACAGTTCCCTAATAGCTAATATAGCTTCCAGCCGAGCCAGCTATTGTTGCATTATTGTAATATGTTACGGGTTTCGGTCATCTGGAATGGTATCTGGTGAATAATATCTTAAGAAACGAACTATAGTTCATAATGAACTATGAAAAAGAACTATTCACTTGGGTGAACTAGTTCACTGCGAACTATTCATCAAAGTGAACTAAAATGCCCATCACTATTAGGTATCCTTTGTAGCTTAGTTCAGCTGTTTGAAAAATCAAAATGTTTGACAATTAAAATGATCACAATAATTAGGTATTAAGCTTTAACCTTTTTTTACATTTTTATTTATTCATTTTTATTATTCATTGTTATTAAGGTGGATATTTATTTAATATCTAATATTCTTTTTAAGGAGATGATATTGCAGAAGTGAGAAGTGAGCAGTCAGAGAAATCTTCAAAAAAATACCGTACGGCTTTTTCGACTTCGCAACACTGGCGTTAGAAGCTGAACTCGAAAACAATAATTATCTGTGTCGGCCGAGAAGAGTTCAACTTGCGCAAGCTCTTAAATTATCAGAGAAGCAGATAAAAATATGTTTCCTGAACAGAAGAATGAAGAAAAAGAAGGATAGCACAAAATCATCTCCAATAAAGACAGAAAAAGAAACGACGAGTGGCGAGAAGAACCAGCAGAATACTCAATGTACAGTTTCGTCTACTTCATCTACCTCGTCTATTTTGCCTTCACCTGTAAATATGGCGTGGGAGCAGAACGAGAAAGTAACAATAATTAGTGATGTAAGTATCCCTACCACTGTCGTTGGTCAAAAAAATTATAGTGATTTGCTAAATCAATTGGAAAATTGTTCATCCAATTATTTCAATCCATGCTGCTTACCAAATACCACTTTTTCTTTTGATTCCGATCCCGTTTATAAGCAGCAAAACGATAAATTTGGTATGAATCAACGTAACAATGATCTGTTTGATTTAGATAAATTTATGCCGCTTTAAAATGTGTCCTTATATTTTAATAAAGTCGTGCAAATATTGTCTTAGCCTGTTGCTGAGCAGCAACATTTCAGGGGGTCCCACACAACGAACGTCCATTAGAAGTATCTGTACTTCTAAACGTAAGAAAACTCTAAAATTAATAGTTGAGCATGACCAATTTGATATAAAAATAAGCTTTAAAAAAATATCCTATATAAAAATGTAAAGAATTTCCATTTCTTTATCATTTCCCGTTATACCGGAAGTCGAAACTATATGTTTGCTACTTTAACAGAACACCCTGTATCTTTATACAGTTTTAGATTCTCTGTGAAAATTCAGTAAGAATGGTTTTTACAGTTGAATTTTGTAACGAGCATTTTATTAGTTGCAAAAAAATTAAAATTGTAATTTTGTTTATAACTCAATACAATGCTCCTTATATAAACTTCAACTAAAAAAACAATTTTCATTGATTTTTCTTAGAGAATCTAAAATTTTAAAAATATATACATGGTGTTCCAATAAAGTAATAAACATAGTATCGACTTCCGATATAACCGGAAGTGGTAAAGAGTTGAAAATATTCTAGAAGACGAAATCTCATGGTCATGCTTAATTATTAAGTAGTGTACCCCCATAATATACTCCTGATACCCTAATGGACGTCACCGTGGGACACCTGAACGTAGTGATAAGTTTGTAAATTTATGATGAATTTTGAACATTCTCTTTGTAAAACACATTTGAAATTTGTACCTACTTATCAATTATTTTTTTCAATGCAGTAATTACTTCGAAATTTTGTTATTTTTTTCATTTTTTTTTTCAAACAAAAAACAAATTTTTGGCTTTATCCTCCCGCTTTATTGGTTCCAAAAGTATTTACATATTGTTATCAGTTCATCAGTAATACTGCGATGAAGAATTAAAAAATTATTAGGGCATTTTTTATAAGTAAGTAGTTTGAATTATTTAATCCGGTGCAGTTTTATCATCTTACAATGAATTTCCTTTGTGACAAAATTATTAAATTAATGGCTGCAAATACAAAAAATGTAAATATAGGTATGTAAAATATGCTACGAAATAATGCTGCTATCATTTAAATAATTAGCTATAGATTTTTACCTTCATGGTTTTAATTTTAATTTACTTTTTGATTTCCCTTTTAATTTTAAGTTTATGCATATTATGTATTATGTAAAAAAATATTTATGGTTTAGTTAAATAAATAATTCATATAAAAAGTACTGCATTTTTATTCCAGACCCAGTTCCAGAGAGTAAAATAAAAAAAAAAAACATTAATTTAATTTTAAAAAAATAATTCATTCTTATTAAATATAATAATTGTCACTGTCTGTTTCTGTTACAGTCAAATTTTTCTGAACGATGGTTAAAGACATCAAACTAAAATTTAATTAATTAGAAAGTTTCTTAATCCGCTAGCCCGCACCTGCTTCTAGAATCAGAATTTAAAAAAGTCCATTTTTTTGGTCAAAAATTCCCCAATCCTAAAACTAATTTAAATTCGGGGATCTCAAAACTATTTTTTCACTGGAATATATTCGTGCAATAAGTTGTGTAGTTTTTGAGACGTCAATCAAAATGACTCAATAATTTCCATTCTATCTCCTTTATGATAGTCCAGCCAACTAATGGATCAAAACGAGGTGTAGAGTGCATGAGCACTCTCGAGCAGTCTCGAGATGTTAACATCTCGAGACCGATGGAAGTCTGCAATTTCATCCTACAGATGTATCTATTCGATATATCACACTGATGAGCTGATAATAAGAGCGAAACGGTCCGTCTGTGATTTCGATAGGATTATTTGGAAGGCTCTGTTTTGTACGGCGTTTCTCAATTGGGCGAAACTACCTGAGTGACCCTTCGGCACCACGGGGGGGCCTATAATCCTACAGCTCAATTGGGTGAAGGAATTTTTAAATACCTTTGAGTTATTTGCATGCTTTAATGTGGCTACGTTGCCAGATTTTACAGAAATTCCGATTTTCTACATTAAATAAAACTGAAAAAAATAAATAAATAATAATATTTGATGTATTATTTTTTTAAGTTCTATCAAATACATCAAGCCCTTAGTGCATTTACAATAATTATTTTATGCTATACTTACCTATACAGCCGAAACATGAAACATTAATAGAAAAGTAAACGTCGTTGCTATACCTACTCAAATAATCCATAAAAAGCAATCAATTACTTGATTGCTTGAATAATTGATTTATCATAAATTTATCATAATTTTCAATTGACTAGGTTATTGCCTTTGAGAAAATCATGATAAATTTTCACGATGTTGTCAATTTCATGTTGCAATAATTATACTTTAGAAAAGTATTTATTTGCAGAAGTGATTCAGTCTGTTTCAAATTTCTTATTTTTTGTTTACACATCTGAAAGTGCTGTGAAAAAATACCATTGCAATGACATACCTACCTAGTACCTATAAGGTACTCCACCGGAAGGATAGAAATAATAGAAAGTTGTGTTAGAACTCCCTAATATTATTTTAGTCTAAAATGTTTCCTAATTTTCACGAAAACGATCGATTGAACGATTCGATTGCATACTTAATAATTAATATAGCAGAAAAGACTTTTGTTTTAATTATTGAAAAATTATTCATTTAATATTTCTCTGTCAAATAATTAGGGGATTCAATATTTAAAATTAATCATTTCAACATATGAAAATTCCTTATCCTATAGGTATGTGATAATAGAATTAACATTTTTTGTATGGGAGAGGATGATTTTCTACTACCTATTTTTTGCATTTCCTACGTGCCCTTTAAGTGTGTCACGCGTGTTCATTAACACCCTACGTATTGAAAATTGTAAATATGATTATTATTGTTGCGATTTAGTTTTGAAAATAAATGTGAATTATTAAAGAGAAGTTTAATTTTTTAATTTTATTGATTAGAAGTAGTAAATTCCAGAGTTATTTGGCATTGGAATTGCTTAGATTTAAAAACATGGTGAGTTTTCAGTAGAAAATATGGAAAACACGAAAGGTCATGATTTTGTTACTAAACAATAAATCATAATTCGTTAATACTATTCAACAATCCCTTGAATATAGTAAATGATAAAAAAACTTCTCTCATTGGCCACCCTTTAGTGTCGAACAAGTAGCAGTTATTGAAAATAAATCTGGCAACACTGCTATATATATGGGCAAGGCGACACATGTATTTCTTTGTCTGTCCAGTTATCTCTTATAATCCCCTAGTTTCTCGTTTCTCGCCCAATTGAGCCCTGGGATTAGTGAATAACATAATCCTTCGCCCAATTCGGTATCGCCCGTTTTGTAGATTGCCAGAGAGCTCGAAGAGCCAAGCCCGTTATTATTATTATTATTTTGTATTTTCATACAGCGGCTCGGTTATAATATTTTATATATGTATAAGTTTTATATTATATATTTATATATTAGTGAACGAAATTTTGGACCCTTGTAAAACTTTGGAATGACGTTAGATTTTCGTTCAAAAAATTTACAAAAGTCTCATCACTTCTGGGCGATACCGAATTGGGCGAAGGATTTTGTTATTCACTAATCTCAGGGATTATAAAAGATAAGTGGACAGATAAGAAATACATGTGCGGCCTTGCCCATATATATAGCAGTGTTGCCAGATTTATTTTCAATAACTGCTACTTGTTCGACACTAAGGGTGGCCAATGAAAAAAGTTTTTTATCATTTACTATATTCAAGGGATTATTGAATAGTATTAACGAATTATGATTTATTGTTTAGTAACAAAATCATGACCTTTCGTGTTTTCCATATTTTCTAATGAAAACTCACCATGTTTTTAAATCTAAGCAACTCCAATGCCAAATATCTCTGGAATTTACTACTTCTAATCAATAAAATTTGAAAATTAAACTTCTCTTTAATAATACAAATTTATTTTCAAAACTAAAGCGCATATAGGTATATGTATTAATCATCCTCTCCCATACAAAAAATGTTTTAATTCTATTATCGCATACCTATAGAATAAGGAATTTTCATGTGTTGAAATGATTAATTTTAAATATTGAATCCCCTAATTATTTGACAGAGAAATATTAAATAAATAATTTTTCAAGAATTAAAACAAAAGTCTTTTCTGCTATATTAATTATTAAGTATGCAATCGAATCGTTCAATCGATCGTTTTCGTGAAAATTAGGTAACATTTTTGACTAAAATAATATTAGGGAGTTCTAACACAACTTTCTATTATTTCTATCCTTCCGGTGGAGTACCACCTACGTGACATTCAACACCACGATAATCCCATTCAAAATTGAATCAAGGAAATTAAAGAAAGCCTGAGGCGAAATAAGAGCATTTTGAGTAGGTATAGTTCGTTTTGCTGATAAGCATGAAATAACCACTAAAACAAAAAAGAAGAAACTGAATTAAATCAAAATTAGAAGGTACCTACTCCTGTAAGCATGAGAATGAAATTCATTATACTTGTAAATAGAATAGTTTTCCAGATTGTAAAATTTAGATAATAACAACCTACAGTTAAATCATAAACGTTTTGCGCCTAGCTGGCACATTGTAAATATTAGATTAAGCACTATTGTTAAATTTAAAAAAATCATTATACTGAAAAGGAGCTACTTCCCCAAAAAATAATTAAATAAAAAAAATGAAAATAATTAACTTAAAAGAAAAATAAAATTCAATTTAAAAGAGCCATTTGAACAAAACAGGATGAAACATTAATAATTGATCCATCTTACCGACAAAATAAAAAAAAATAGATAAAACAGAGTTAATAATACACCATTCCAACACCGTGAACAGATAACCGAAGAGGCCAAGAATTTTTATTCATACCTCAATGAAAACTGAGATCCCATACAGGAAGATTCGGTTTACGGTTTAGAGTCATGCTCAACAGCGCCACAACAAAACATTTTATTGGTTTTTAAAATATTTGGTAATAATTATTTTAGTGCCAGCTGTTATAAGATTTACTGCCTTCTTAGTAAGGATTTACTTATTTTCAGGAGAATCGAGGTAAGCGCTATTGTGGTGATGTAAAACCATAACCATGCATGTTTACCTAACCCAACTTATTTACCTCTAATCCTCCGTTCCTAAAAATTATTCTCACTCGTATCACTTTCTTGTATATGAGGTGAATCCGGACAAATTACATGGGGTATGTTCGGACTGTCCGGACCTACTTAACATGGGGCAAGTTCGTACACTCTTAATTATACCTGGACTGTCCGAAGCTGCCCCATGATACAGTTCGAATATACAGGGTGTCGCACGACCTGACTGCCATAGCTTGAGGGTAGATGTAGTTTTTCAAGGCGATTCAGGATCTGGTTTTGAAATGTTCCTGAGGCCCTTCGTTTCGATTATACAGGGTGATTTGTGCAATTCGCCGAAATCTTTGATGAGCGATATCTTTTGAACGAATTGATCGAATTTAACGAAATTTGGTAGATATGCTCTACTAATGGCACTTAATACCTCGCATTTTTCGCCAACTCGAAAACTGCAGGGCCGTACTTATTTTTTTGATATCTTTCGGCTTTGTCAAAAAGTTCACCCTGTATGCATTTTATTCAAAGTTTGGTGCCATTTTCTAAAACTACGTGAAAAATGCTACAATTGTGGTAAAAAAATACTTGGCATCATTAAACTGAATCGAGAAGAAAATTCAGTTTTTTAGTTTTTTATTCAGGATTTTAATTCATGTGTTGTTAATAATTTAAGAAAAATCAAATGTGGTTTTTTAAAACTTGCATATTTTGTAGTTATTTCAAATAAATTTACTTTATCTACAGATTTAGCCAAGATTGGGGACCCTTCTAAAGATTGTTTCGAGCTAAAAATAAGTTTTAACAGCAAAATAAATAACACAATTCAACACATTACCATATAGACAAATAAGTATCCACATAAACGAAACTCGTTGGGTATTGAGAAATCATAGGATTGGTCGGATAATATTGTTTACTGATGAAGCCTCATTCACCCGAAACGGCATCAATAACACCAGGAATTCACATTGTTGGGCACTTGAAAATCCACGACTAACTGGGGAAACCCATTTTCAAGATCGATTTTCGGTGAATTTTTTGTGTGGCATTATTGACGACCGCCTCATTGGTCCGTTTATAATGGAAGATCGTCTCACAGCCATTCGTTATTTACGTTTCATTGAAAATGATCTTCCAATATTACTGGATGAAGTTCCTATTAATGTAAGACAACGAATGTGGATTCAGCACGATGGCGCACCTCCACACTTTGGTCGAAAAGTAAGAGAATTTCTTAATGAAAATTATACAAACCGGTGGATTGGAAGAGTTTCTGCAGTTCCTTGGCCAGCAAGGTCACCAGACTTTAATCCCCTGGATTACTTTTTATGGGGAAGACTGAAAAGTTTAGTTTATGCAGGGAATATTGAGAACAGAGAACAACTAGTCGCTAGAATCATGGATGCCGCAGAAACTATTCGTGCTGATCCCGAGACTCTTGGCAGAGCTACCATTTCTATACTAAGAAGCGCTAGAATTTGTATACAGCAACTGGGTGGACATTTTGAGCAAGTACTTCAATAAATCGATTTAAAAAAATGGTTTTTAGATTAGTTTCAAGGTCAAGGAAATGTGTTGAGTTTGATAGTGGTCTCCTTGACCATTACCTGCACTGAATTGTAATTTTTCTTCCCAACATTTGTGTTGATATTTTTCTTCCTGTTTCGTGTGTTATTTATTTTGCTGTTAAAACTTATTTTTAACTCGAAACAATCTGTAGAAGGGTCCCCAATCTTGGCTAAATCTGTAGATAAAGTAAATTTATTTGAAATAACTACAAAATATGCAAGTTTTAAAAAACCACATTTGATTTTTCTTAAATTATTAACAACACATGAATTAAAATCCTGAATAATAAACTAAAAAACTGAATTTTCTTCTCGATTCAGTTTAATGATGCCAAGTATTTTTTTACCACAATTGTAGCATTTTTCACGTAGTTTTAGAAAATGGCACCAAACTTTGAATAAAATGCATACACTGAGAGAAATATTATTCTTGAAAGAACTAAAGGCTGAAGGTATTTCCTCCAGAGAATTTATTTAGTTATAAGAACAACTTTATCATTTACAGTACCAAATCTTAGTTGAATTCACTAAAATTGAGCAATTGATTGAATTAAATAATTTAATTGAAGCTCATTTTGTGTAACGAAGTATTTTTCATATTGGCATAATAATATTACTCATAGCTAACAATCTAAGAATCTGTACTGGAACATAATTTAATCCCAGCAAGTAAACATATAAAGTTATCTTGTTTAAAGAAATCAAAGATTCTTAGAAGTTAGAAATTTGTGAGACAAATACGTTTTTCTTGCCGGAGGTAGGAATAAATGTTTAACAGAATATTCCAAACATAGTTACGTGAAATATATCAGATTTTCATTATTCCAACTATGGTATGATTGTGTCAAGTAAAAATTTCTTGCGTCGTGTACTGAGAGGGTTCCATAATAGAACGTTTGTATTGAAGGAATTATACCAGAATTATGGCAATAAATATTTCTTTATTTACTGTAATAGATTCATCTAACTGTGCAACCTCAGATAAAAACACATCAGTCGCCATTATAGACGCCATCATGATGTAGCTGCGTTCGTCAAATGTGGTTGTTGCTAATAATTTATCTAAGTAAAGTTTTCTTGCTTATTTAATATAAATAAATAGTTCGGTTTTATTTTTGATATTCTTTTGCAGCTTTGTTTGTATAAATCTGACAAATCGTGAAGTTCAAATCACAGAAAGCCGTCATTACTGTTAGCTTGGTATAGGTACCTACCTACTTAAATGGATTTCAGACAAACCAAACCAATAAATGGTACAGTTTTGACTCGTCCCGGTCTACGCGTATATAACAATAATTAAAGGTAATTTATATATTTAACATTACTATGGACAAATGGATGATTATTATGGACAGCAAAATGTGCAGATACTTTTTATTGTTATATTGTTGATCGGGATGAGGAGAGCCGTGACGCTGCGCATTTTGTACCTTTATTGAGTGGAAATTTTTTATTTATTGCTTGGGATTTCGGTTATTGGTAATATTATTATTTCACCAAGAACCGAAGTCTCAACCAATAAATAAAAAATTTCAAAACGAAAAGTTCAATAAAATATTATCAAATTTTTAGGTTAGGTAGGTTAGATAAGGTAGGTAGGAAAAATGCAAACTAAGATATGATTCGGAGAAGAGTTTCATTTAGTTGAGAGAACTCAAAGTAATATTGAGAGAACCTGATAATAGTTCTGCCCAGTTTTATTAAATTGACATAAGAAAGCTTAGTTGATTCACTGAATTATTATTTAGTTCACAGCAGAAAGTTTTATTTGCAATCACTTTTATACAGTATCTTATGGCAACTAATTCTTGGTTGGATATCTCAAATTCTGGAACTAAATAATTTAGTTGACGCAACTAAATATTTAGTTGCTCGTTATCAATTAAATAATTTAGTTGGCGGAATTGCAAATTTACTTCCGCCAATGAAAAATTTTTCTCAGTGTACAGGGTGAACTTTTCGACAAAACCGAAAGATATCAAAAAAATAAGTACGGCCCTGCAGTTCTCCAATCGGCGAAAAAGGCGAGGCATTAAGTGTCATTGGTAGAGCATATCTACCAAATTTCGGTAAATTCGATCAATTCGTTCAAAAGATATAGCTCATCAAAGATTTCGACAAATTGCACAAATCACCCTGTATAATCGAAACGAAGGGCCTCAGGAAAATTTCAAAACCAGATTCCGAATCGCCTTGAAAAACTACACCTACCCTTAAGCTATGGCAGTCAGGTCGTGGGACACACTGTATATTATAGTTTGTTATTACCTTATTTTTGTTTATAGAATGGTTGATTAAGTTCAAGATTAAGTTATCAAAGCAAGAAAACGACAGGCTAATATTGGAGACTCAGGAAATGAGAAGAGTGGTGAAAGTGAATCGAGATGTGCGACACGAAAAGTATTTACTAATAAAGAAGAAGAATTGGAAATTTATTTAAAGGAATCATCAAAAAAAATTATGGCCTCACGTATAAAACAACTCGTGTTTTGGCTTACGAGTATGCAAAGAAATTAGGGATTTTTTTTTTATTATTGAAAATGCCCATGCACTGCAGGGAAATCCCTATGACGCTCTGGGAGCGGTGCATGAGCGGAGATATCGATTCACGTTGGCCTTGAATCTCTGTAAGTGGTATACTTCGGGAAACACGCCCTTTGGAATGCTATTCCAAATTGATGCGGTTCTGTACATAAAAGAAGTCTGAGTGGTACGAGGTGTAACGAGCTGAACCTGATACGGATGAGCGTCTGCGGCTCGACATGTATATCTGCTCGGTCTTGTCCTTGGTGGGATCAAGCGGGCCACGTCGTTTGAACACCTTCCATTAAAAGATCTGTAAAACAGACTCAGGTCAGCTACTCTTCTTCGATGTTCGAGAGTGTCTAAATTTTTTGTCAAATCTGGGTCCCCAATCAAGCGGATGGCTCTTTTCTGAATAGAGTCGAGTAGTCTCAGCGTATTTTTGGGAGCTGAGCTCCAAACATGTGAGCAGTACACCAAGGATGGTCGGATTTGAGCCTTGTATAAGAGGAGAAGCTGTTGTGGTGTATAAAATTTCTTCGTGCGGAAGAGTGTTCCAAGTTTTTGGGAAGCACTCTTCGCCAGACCAGCAAGATGATAATGCCAAAACATGTTCGCTCCGAGGCTCACTCCAGGTAAACGAAGAGATGACGCTGGGGTAAGAGAGTGTCCCGCCATCATCATATCTGGCTCCAAAACGTTGGTCTTTTTGGAGAAGATGACTGCTTGGGTTTTTCCAGCATTGAATTGGACTTGGTTTCTATCGCCCCAAGCTAGAATGTCCTGCAAGTCATTGTTAAGTATGGCAACTTCTTGCTCCCTGCGAGTCTGTACGTCGATGGCAGATGTTCGCGCATCTAACGTATAAGAAGATATGAGGGTACTGTCGTCAGCAAAACTGTATATTGGATTTTTTGTTGTTTCAAGCAAGTCGTTTATAAATATTAGAAAGAGAGTCGGAGATAAAATGGATCCCTGAGGCACACCGGCATTGATGGAAAAGGTCTCAGAAAGAACTCCATCGACTGCCACCTGTAATGAACGATCTCCGAGATAACTCGCAAGCCACAAGCAGAATTTCTCGGGCATGCCATAGGCCTGCAGTTTTGCCAACAGTCCACCATGCCAAACACGGTCGAAAGCTCTAGAAATATCAAGCGCAACCCCTCGAGACTCCCCATGGTGTTCGATTGCGCCGTTCCACAGCTCGGTGACGTAAGTGAGGAGGTCACCAGTTGACCTCTGTTTGCGGAATCCGTATTGGCGGTCGCTGATTATGTTAGCTCCTTCCAAGTATTTTAAAAGATTTTGGTTAATAGCTTTCTCCATAATCTTGGATATTACCGAAAGCAGCGCCACTGGTCGATAGTTACTTGGTATAGTCTTTTTGCCTTTCTTGGGAATAGGTTGGATCCGTGCACATTTCCAACAAGAAGGAAATATTCCCTTTTTATACGACAAGTTGAAAAGTCGGCAGAAAACAGATGACAGCTCAGTGACGCATTTTTTTAGTACGATAACAGGTACGTCATCGGGCCCAGAAGCTTTGTTTGGGTCTAAGGCTAACATAATGCTCTTTATGACCCGCTGTCGGAAAACAATGTCTGACATTTTGGTCTCCACGGAAGGGATTATTGGCGGAGTTCTTCCATGAAAGTCGACGGAAGAGTATGAAGAAAACACTCCCGCCAACAAGTTCGCCGTCTCAGTAACCGTGGACGTCAAAGTCATTGGGCTCAAAGTCTTCCTCACGTTGGCAAGAGAGGTCACTTCTGACAAAAATGACAATTCCGAAGTTACGTCTAAATCGGGAGTGAAAGTCATATCCTGGATAGAGATAATTAACTGTGCTTGATGACGCTTGGACTTTTGTTTCGCACAGTGCTAGAATGTGAGGTTTATTTGTCTGAAGATGTTGAGGTACCTCTAATATTACAAAAGTCGACTATAAATTTTTCCATTTTGGTGGTGTTATTATTCTTTCTCTTGCATGAATGTGCCCCTGGATTAGCCCCCGCGCGGAGATCCAAATGGGGGGTCGTTTTAACTCCGGAAAATTTTAACCTCGGTAACGCCATCCATGCATGTTAATTGTTTCTTATCCCAAGGACCGGAATCTCTGGCACAGCAACGAAACGTCAGCTCTTTAAAGCAACTTCACGCCGCCTAAGCCAGAAAGATGGTATCGCACCGGGCGAGGCTGTGTGGGTTCTATGTCCTCTACCATACCCTACAAACTGGGAGAACGAGAAAATGGCTGGTTCGGAATGGATGCGTTTCTTTATGAAACAACACCCACGTCTGTCTTACAGAAAGCCAGAAAACACCAGCATTGCCAGGGCTTCTGCTTTCAACGCGACAAATGTTCAGCATTTCTTTACAAATTATATTGCCGTTAATTCTAAATACAGCTTTCCACCACATCGAATTTGGAATACAGATGAAACGGACATTCAAACTGTGCTCCAAGCTCCAAAAGTTATAGCGGAGACTGGTTCAAAGGGTGTTGGCTAATGCGTGTCTGCTGAAAGGGGGACGTTGGTCACCATGCGTGGAATTGTTTCTGCGGTGGGCTCTGCAATTCCCCCAATATATTCCCAAGAATAAATTAAAGAATTAATGAAGGAGCAATTCATGTATGATGCCGCTGCGGGGGCTGTAGGCTAATAGGCGGTGGGAAGCCAATTTCCCACCATCAAATTTGCGCATCATAAGCAATGAGAAATATATTCTGAAAGAGTGGTAGTACTGCCATTTATGAGGGTCATCTATAAGTTCAAATAAACCGACTTGCACGGTTTCAAATAATTTTAGTTCGGTGGTGTCAAGCATTCTGTGAGGCAGTTATAAAATTTTGACCATTTGTAGGGTTAAATTTTGTATTATTAATAAAATACGTGAATATTTCACAAAACAGGTAAGTTAATTATATATTTTGGGTAGAATAATTGTTATTATACATAGTTGTGAAAACAAAATGTATTTTTTGCAATTTCTGAGATCAGGTATATGACATTTGTAAGTGGGAAGTATGTTTCCCACTGCTCGACGCTAAGCCTAAAGAAATTTAAACTGCTCAACAAATGAAACGTTACATGACCAAATTTGCCCTAACTTTGGCACTGATAAAATTTTGATTGTTTCGAGCAATTCAATTTTTGTTTCGAGGGTTCACTAGTTCAATCCCTTGTTTATCAGTCCGTATGTTTGCAAGAACTTGGTACTTCACACAAAGTTTATATAGGGTGGTAAATAAAACAGTTCAAAATCTCAGAAAGTTCAGCTTGCTCCCATTTGATCAAAGATTTTTCTTTTTAAATTTCAACACAAAGATCATGAAAATGGACCTCATATCTCGAAACGGTTTTCGAATTTTTCGATTATTTCTTTTATTTACAGGGTGATTTCAAAAAAACTACTTTTTGGTGTGGCAATGATAACTTTGTTGTCCGTGACCCGATTTTCGAAATGTAGGGCTCATTTTAAAGCTTAAGCTTCAAACAAGAACACGCAAGATTGATAATCGACTAAGGACAAAAATTGAAAATACAGGGTTGTATTAAAACTAACCCAAATCTGAATGGCTTCCGAAATCTGGTATTAAGGAAAATTTGAAATAAAGTTAAGTTGCTTTCAAACAAGCCACTCATTCTGAATACTTCAAGATGTTCGTCGCTTGCATGAGTTAAGAATTGTTGACATAAGAACAAAATTACAACTTCGTGTTTTCGAATGAGGTAGCCGCTTTGTTATCATTAGGCTTATTGTTTATCATATGGATGTCACTATTATTGATTGTTGTTTCGGATATAAATCCGCTTGAGCATATTTGGAGCAGAATGAAAAAAAATCTTAAAGAAAGGGAAGGACAAATGGATAATTTGGATGATTTGGTTATAGCTATACAGGAAGAATGGGAAGCTACTACCCAGCAGTTTTTACATCACCTAGTGGAGGGAATGCCAAGAAGAGTTACGGCAGTTATAAAAGAGGCAGGGGAGGTCCGACAAAATATTGGTCTATTTGGATACTCCCCTTTTTTTGGAATTACATAGTTTTTTGTACATAAATAATAAAACATTTTAATGGACACTTCTTGACCTTTTTTTAACTGAACTTTCTTTACGATATGACAGGCTCAATTATTGCTGAGTGAATTAACAAGCCATCACGGTAAGTATTAATGGAAGTCATGCAAAGAAATCTCAGCTCAACCGACAATATAAAACAGTTTTATCAGCCGTCAAACAACAATCAATAATAGTTTATCATCCATATGATAAACAATAAGCCTAATAATAATAAGGGCTACCTCATTCGAAAACACGAAGTTGTAATTTTGTTCTTATGTCAACAATTCTTAACTCATGCAAGCCAAGAACATCTTGAAGTATTCAGAATGAATGGTTCGTTTGAAAGCAAATTAACTTTATTTCAAATTTTCCTTAATACCATATTTCTGAAGTCATTCAGATTTGGGTCAGTTTTAATACAACCCTGTATTTTTAATTTTTGTCCTTAGTCGATTATCAATCTTGCGTGTTCTTGTTTGAAGCTTAAGCTTTAAAATGAGCCCTACATTTCGAAAATCGGGTCACGGAAAACAAAGTTATCATTGCCACACCAAAAAGTAGTTTTTTTGAAATCACCCTGTAAATAAAAGAAATAATCGAAAAATTCGAAAACCGTTTCGAGATATGAGGTCCATTTTCATGATCTTTGTGTTGAAATTTAAAAAGAAAAATCTTTGATCAAATGGGAGCAAGCTGAACTTTCTGAGATTTTGAACTGTTTTATTTACCACCCTATATAAACTTTGTGTGAAGTACCAAGTTCTTGCAAACATACGGACTGATAAACAAGGGATTGAACTAGTGAACCCTCGAAACAAAAATTGAATTGCTCGAAACAATCAAAATTTTATCAGTGCCAAAGTTAGGCCAAATTTGGTCATGTAACGTTTCATTTGTTGAGCAGTTTATAAATGGGAAGCATACTTCCCATGGCCCGTTTCTAAAGCATGCTCAGATTTACGTTTATTTCAGGTATGTGGAATTTAGATGACTCCAGGCAGGCGGAAGCTGCACTGCAGTTGTATAGTCTTCCTGGTGATGAAACCAAATCGGATCAAGAAGTGGATGATGGTGCCCAGGAAGAAATGGATGGTATTTGATTGTCCGAGCACAAGAAGTTCAAGTAGTGCTACTAGTGGAAATATAACTCCAGGTGGACTCGGAATGAAACCGGATGAAGATGTAATAACAGATGAAATTTTGCTGTCTGAACCTGATTACCTGCCAGAATTAGAGTCAGTTCTAGAAAATGATATTCTTGAGGAGGCGGATGAAAATTATACACGGATCCAAGAAACTGACCATCTTGGCGACACAAATATTGACTCTATGAAAGAACAGAAACTTCATTCGAATTCTCGAAGCATGACAAAGAAATAGATTATTTCTTAAAGATTTTTAGTGACGATATCATACAAAATTGTCGATCAAACCAACTTATACGCTTCACAAGACTTGAAGAGGAAAGGCAACACAGTACCGGGACCGTCAAATAATTGGAGTGATTCTTCCCAGGAAGAAGTTCGAGTCCTGATTGGTATGTTCATAATAACGGGTATAACTACCACAACTTGCAAATTTCTGGTCAAGTGATCCATTTCTGACGGTTTCAGCATTATTTCAGGTAATGTCATCCAAAAGATACAAAAAGCTTGTAGAGAATATCCATCTGAATGGTAATACTCTTTATCTACTCCTATTAGATAAATCAATTATTAGTCTAATTTTAACAAAGTAATGGCATGCATTACTATTGCCCTATCGAATAATAGTGTCAGGTCGATTGAACAATGAGCTCATTATTCAATCGTTATTGTCAATTGTTTAACTTTACCGCCCTATTCTGTCGTACGTTTGGCAGATTCAAACTACTGACTACTGTCAATGGTCCACTGACGTGAAAGTAGAGTCCCTAAACGTTTATTTTACGTTTAATAAACTGTTATAAAAATATGAAAGTCGCAAAATATTAGGACGATTTTGATCTTTCAACTACTATAGCATATGAAGCTACTTATCATAACACTAAAATGAACATGTTTTAGTATCCGTGCGTAGTCATAAAGCCCTGATCAACCGCTGTGAAAGCTGATGCCTTTGGAACGCTGCCAATAGGTTTAGTCGACTGACAGTAGTGACAGCTAATCACGATAACCTAACATTCACATTTGTTTATGTTTAGTTTCAATTTTACAATACAAATTATTGTATTATAAAAATTAAACTTAAAATTATTATAAACAGAATAATACTGTTCTTCGAAGAAAATAATATCTTGAATAATACGCCACCTGTTGTAAATAGGGGAAAAGCAACAAATGCATCGAATAATGGTTTACTGCCTGCAAAATCATAAGTGAAATACGATGCGCGACGAAATCTTTCACCCTGATTTTGTAATTTTTCTCCTTTTAAAGTTATTTTACAAATTTTCAGTCGACAGTGAAGTATGTAATATTTTATGTACTTTTGCAATATTTCAATAACCAAATTATTTACTTAAAGACAACCATATTTTTTAATAAATAAAACTGCAATCCATAAAACTTTTTTACATAAAAATTTAATTCTACCGTAAGTAAAATTATTTTTATTCAAGTATACTCGTAGATAAAGTATAGTATTCCACTCGCGCATAATGGCTATTATCCACTTAGATGTTACAGCACTCGCCAGAGGCTCGTGCTGCAATTTTCATCTTCGTGGATAATAGCTATCATTATGCGCTTGTTGAATAATATACTATTGTAACACTTTGAAATATTTAATGTAACTTTGAAAAAAAAAAGAACTAGAAAAGAAAAAGTAAGAAAAAATAAATTAAATAGAAAAAAGAAAAAATGGAAGGAAAAGCAAATAGTTGAGTAGGTGATGATTCCAGTTTAATTATTGTTGTCTTCGGGAAAAGGACCACCTGTATTTGTAGGAGCCTTAATTAATATTTAATTGCATTATTGCAGGTAATTGGTTTCCTTTCGGTGTATTTCTAATCTGAGTTTTTTTTGTCATACCCATAATAAAGTTAATCATTTATAATTTGTTCAATTCATTAAGAACTTAGCGCTAATACTGGCAAATAGCAGTTATTGTTTTGCTCCAATTGTTATACTGTTTTGTAATCGCGGGGATCAAATGGGACAAAACTTTCGTTGGTTCTTCTTTGTTAGCCATTCCGTTTAGCAGGGAGACCAGTTGATCCATATACCTGAAAAGGGATTAAATAAAGTGCTACCTTATCAGATCACTCAACTTCGATTATTATTAAAATTAAAGGAAACTCTAGAATACTAGGGGTAAGTGTAATGGGTTTATTTTATCTTGGAAAGAAATAATCTCTAATACAGGTGAATTCCTTTTAGAGTTTCCCCCCCCCATTCTTCTCATCAACTCCTCTACACTGCGTTCGTTGCGTAACTGGTTTTTCCTTCGGATTTTCACCCCCCCCCCCCCCCCGGGTTAAGGAAGTCCTACCGGTAGAGGTACCCGTTGACTCCCTTCGGCTACCCTTCTAGCTCAGATTTACCAGGCTCCAGGATACAAGGACAGACACCCCCGTTCCTTGCGGTTTGTATATCCCACGAGTAATATAGGAACATTCCTGTTTATTACTCACCGCTGTAACTAGGAGTCCAGAGGACCGCTTCCAGACCCACTGGATACTGACTAAAATTTACGGCTCTGATCATAAGTTTAACAGAAATTTAAATTCAATTAATAGACAGCATACTTACTTTTTTGTGATCATCTTCAACCATGTAAACTGCCGAAGTAGCACTATTTCGCGGGTAAACTAGAACTGTACGCATGTAATAAAATTTAACGCGAACGAAATAATAATAATTATATACTTAGTGCATATTATTTATTTTCTTTTTTTACCTGATAAGCGTCCTACTGTTGTGTTTATTTCAGGCTAATAGAATGATCGAGTGACGGACAAGTGACGTAATCTTATTTTTTTTTTGCTATTTGCCGTTCTCGAATTAACTGGGACCTTACCCAATCGCCGAGACAGAATCTAAAGCCACTACCGAAAAATACTTTGAGCTAGCCTGATCTCTCCTTTTGTTTCTGTTATAATAGTGTCATAATATTATTTCATTTATTATTATTTTATTAATAAGATTTAATATTATCATCAGATTTATGCGGCAATAGAAATTTGTCGCATCTTGCTAAAGAGAAAGGTCAGCCACTATATGATAAACTGCACAAAGACCTCTAATTGATAGTCTCAATAAATCATTTTCTGAATCAATCTTCGTTCCTTGCAGTGGATGAATCCATGATAGGTTTCAAAGGAATGTATTCTTTAAAACAATATAAATTCCAATGAAACCCGTCAAAAGAGGGTACAAAGTTTGGTTCCTGACTGATTCACTGACAGGATATATAAATTATTTGGATATTTATACTGGAAAATCATCAGAAAATGAAAAAAACAAAGTTATGGCTTAGGAGAAAGTGTTCTTCTCTAAAAAATAAGAATTATTGTCTAGTTGCATTTGACAATTTTTTTTTACTTCTGTCAATCTTATGGAAAAATTGCGGAAGGATGATATATTGGCTGTTGGTACAGTTCGAAACCATAGAAAAAATTTACCTGATATACAGGCTGTCCCATAATATGTGGGCAATCTCCCGGATTTGGGTAAATTTCTTAAAATAAATGAAAAAATAGCTATAAAATTAATTCCTCAGAGACACCCCTACAAAGATATTAGCTGTTGAAGTTGAGGATTGAAAATCAATTTTTTGCAAGAGCTTTTTTATTTCTTGAGCGATTTTGATAATTTTTGGTTTTATTTTGTATTATTTTGGACTGTTTAGAATAGAGTTTCGTAATCTTTGGTAGCACATACATAGACCTCGGGATGGCATAACTCCCTCATTCACTTGAAACAAAAAAAAAGTAATAATTTCACAGTTTTTTAAGGTTAATTTTCTTTTTATTTTATATTTTTTTACATAAAAAATGTTTCCCTATTTATTTCGATAGAGCGAACCGTTATCGAGATCCTTCTAATAGGTGATGCGTCGCAGGAATTTTCTAAATTTCAAGTAAATTTTAAGAAGATGGCTAACCTTTGACAGTAAATTGAGCAGGAAACACAACAATAACTTAATTAAATACACGTCAAATAGTGTCAAAGATTTTATTTCATGCAGATTCAATTCTAACTGATTTTAAAATGAGTTACACAAACGCTGAATACGCAGATATGCATTTAATCTACGGAATGGCCACATGAAAATGTATCTACTAGCAAAACCAAGAGAATCATCTTATCAGATCTTGCTTCATTTTTGACCGCTAGGACTTTTAAGTCCATGCATCATGATTGCTAAAATCATGCTACAAACTCTTTGGACTTTCAAGCTTTCATGGGACGAATCCATTCCCACAGATCTTAATACTCAGTGGCAAAGATTTAGAAATGATATTTCACAATTGAATGATCTACAAGTTTCGAGGCATGTTATATGCAATAAACGTATTCGCATATGGAGCCTATGTGTACATAAGTATTGATCAAGAAAACAATGTTCATTGTAGGCTATTATGTGCAAAAGGCAGAGTAGCGCCTTTAAAATCGTTAACAATTCCAAGGTTGGAGTTATACGGAGCCTTAAATTTAGCACAACTCGTAGAAAAAGTAACACTAGCTTTAGACATAACATTTCATGGATGTTACTTGTGGAGTGACTCCACCATTGTGTTAGGTTTATGGCCATACAGAATCACAATGGCCATAGTTTAAAATTATTTTTGAGTATACAGAGTGTCCCATATGACAGTGGCATATCAAAGTTATGTTTTTTTAATGGAATGCTCCTATGTTATTGCATTTTTAGATTGTCTGAGAAGAGAAAATAAGATTGGCTGTTACAGTTGGTATTTAAATTCAGAAGTTTTTGAGTTATAAACAAGTGAAAATCGTCATTTTTCAAGTTCAAGGCCCTGTATAACGAAAACGGCTGAAGATAGAGAAAAACGGCTTACATGTCCCTATTTTACTTTTTAATGTACTATTCTATGATGTAGATGAAATGTTTATACAGGGTGATAAAAAATTTGAAAAATTCTGAGATTTCTCCACGCGTCGCTAAATAAAAAAATCAAAGAAAGTACAAATGTTTCTACACCATAGGATAGTACATAAAAAGTTAAAATAGGGACATGTAAGCCGTTTTTCTCTATCTTTAGCCGTTTTCGTTGTACAGGGCATTGAACTTAAAAAATGACGATTTTCACTTGTTTATAACTCAAAAACTTCTGAATTTAAACACCAACTGTAAAAGCCAATCTTATTTTCTCTTCTCAGACAATCTAAAAATGCAATAACATAGGAGCATTCCATTTAAAAAAACATAACTTTGATATGCCACTGTCATATGGGACACTCTGTATACTCAAAAATAATTTTAAACTATGGCCATTGTGATTCTGTACTTGAATTTTCAAATTTTTTTTTTTTAAAGTCCATCGTTTGGTCTACAGAGACCGCTTCGAATAAGCTGGGACACCCTGTATATCAGACTGGAACCACGTATCCAGTAATTACAATTCAGCGGATGCATTGTCGCGAGGATTACATCCAAGTGCGATCAAAAACAACCATTTATGGTGGCATGGGCCACAGTGGCTCCAATTAGCGCAAAGCGATTGGCCTCAGATCAGCTCGTCAATAGACGATCAAGAGCTACCAGAAATTCGCAAATCAGTGATATCTCACGGTGTGTCTAGTAAGGAATTAGTCTAGTAAAATGAGACGAAAAAGGCATCGAATTATGCAATTCATGCGGAAAACAAAATATTTTGTGTAGGGGTTGGGTCGTCCACGGAGAGTCTAAATCCAAAAATTCCACCTCCTACCCCTTGTGAATAAGCCGCCATATTGGTTTTAAGGGATGAATGGGTTTTTTGCACTTTACGACGTTAATTCGCATTTTACCGAAAAAAGTGTCATTACTTACTTTATTCAGAAAAAGATTCTCCACCAATTTGCATATGTGACATTTTTTTGTATTTGCAATATTTAATGACCTACAGGTGATTAATTAAGAACAAGGGGGATGAAAAATTGGTATTTTCGGAATAACTCCTTTTTTTCAATCGCAATCCAAAAATTGTTCCCACAATTCTTGTAGCGCTTACAATTACGAACATTTACATAACAATATCTCATTAATCGGACCAATTATTGTTGCGCAGTAGTGCGTCGAAGTCATTAAGGTGAGATCGGGCCCATTAGGTCTTTCAGGTAAGCGATAACCTACGCCGACTCGCGCTAAATAGGGCTGCCGTATACAGGCTGGGCCACGGTATACGAAACGGTTCCTTATAAGAAAACGGTTGGATATTTTTCCAAGATTTTTTACAGGTATATACAGGTTGATCATAGGAACAATTTAAAAAATTTTACATTATACAGGGTGTCCCCACAAAGAGATACATATCAAAGTTATGATTTTTCTTATGGAACGCCCTGTATGTTAGATCATTTTTAGACTCTATGGGTAAAATAAAGGTAAGTTAGTTACTGTTATGTTACCTATACCTAATATGGATACTTTTTCAAATATTTCAATATTTCTAAATTTACAGCATAATTTGAAAAAATATATTCTGTCCTAAAGAAACAGACTTCCAGCTAGACATTAAGCTCAATCCTAAGAGTAAAAGTCCAATTTCAGATTAAACACTTTTATATTACAAAAAAATTATACAGGGTGATAATTAATTAGCAAAACATCATGTCAATATTCACGGTCAGATTACTTGGCTATTTTAAATAGCACGCCCTGTATGTAACGACAGAATACGATTCAAAATTTTATTCTCTTTTGATCTGCATTGAGGTTTACTATACCTAACTCTAATAATTACTGAGTAATTTGACTCATATTCTTACGATTATTTTTCCTAATATTATTTATTTTAAACTATAAAGTAGGCATGGATTTAAAAATGTTATTATTACTATTTACTTTTATTTTATACTTATTATTACTATTATACTATTTTGAGTAAAAAATCTTAATACAATAATGCTCTAAACCCTTCACGGTGCCACACGAGGTCATCAAAGTTAGAAATTCTGGGTCACAAATATGTATATTATTGAACTTCTGTTTCCTTTTGCAGTTACGGTTAACATTTTCAAAGACTTTTGCAAAGTCTTATTTCATTTAATTTTCGTAACAGTGCAATTATTAACTTTTTTAAAATTGCAAAAAAAAAATTAGGAAATGTTAAAAAAGTTAATATTTGCACTGTTATAAAAATAAAATAAAATAAGACTTTGCAAAAGTCTTTAAAAATGTTAACCGTAACTGCAAAAGGAAATAGAAGTTCAATAATATGCATATTTGTGACCCAGAATTTCTAACTTTGATGACCCCGTGTGGCACCGTGAAGAGGTTTAGAGCATTATTGTATTAAGATTTTTTACTCAAAATAGTCCAAGGAAAGTCGCCACGTGTAGCTCTTACACTCATACCTGGACACCCTGTATTATATTACATCAGTAGAATAGTTTTCTAGAATGGTATAAAAAATTTAAGTGCCTACCTTATAATAACGCATAAATTATGTAAGTATAGGAAACATGTACTTATTCTAAGGTACTAAAGGATGCATTTATCTCCAAAGATCCTGGGACCTGAATAACTGGAAATCATACTCAAAAATAAAGAGAGTAAAGAGAGAAATTATTTGAAGATAAGTTATGTAAAAAAATTTCTTCGAAAAGGGCCATAGAATACAATTCCAAGAAAAGCAAAGAAATAGCAATTACAGTTGACAAGGTAGGTAATTATAGGATTACCTATATATTCTATAGAAAACGCTTTATACCTGCATACCTACCTATTGGTACTTAGTAGGTAAAACTATTCAAAAGCCGTCAAATTTCTGAATAAAGATAAAAGAAAGAGGGTGGAAATAATAAAACTAAACGTACATGACAGCCACCATAAATAATCCTCTTTTGTTATAAAAGCTTTAATATTATCGGTATGCGCTGTAATCCTTCTTACGGTATGATTTATTGTATACCTATTGATTGGATGGGAATATTTGTCGATTCTTTGTTAAGACCGTTTCTTAAGTTCGAAACTGTATCTTTTGAAGAAAAAATTTGTTCTAAAATTACTCATTAGGTAGACTATTCTTATTAATTATGAACACGGACTTTTTCTTTTGGTTTTCGTCTTTTGTCAATTGCTTTTCCTGATTTGTCAAATGCTTTTCCCATTTATCAAACGTCAGTGCGTGATTTTTCAATTGAAATTCCTCTTTTGTCAAATGAGATTCCTTTTTTATCAAATGCTTTTCCAGTATTATGATACTGTCCGCAAGTAAATGGGAAAAGCCATTGACATAAAGTGAAACTGATTTGATTGATAATCAATGACTATAATCATTAATAGATAGAAAAATAAGAAACTCATTTGACAAATAAGGAAAAGCAATTGACAAAAGACGAAAACCAAAAGGAAAAGACTGTAAAACACTAATGGTTTATTATTCTTACTTTCAATACCTATTGCTTAGGTTTTTTATTACCTACAGGTACTTGTTGGAGCTATAAGGACGTTGAAGATTTTTATTTCCTCGAGCATTACGAAGTCAGTAAATAAAACGGTTTTTTAATCATAACTTCTTATTTTTTAAGAAATTAAGTTGAAACTTTGGACATACCTACTTTTCTTATGTCGGACCACTTTTTGAGAAATTTTACTTAGGTACGAGAAATGAAGAGCGAAGGGAGAACGGTATCTGGAATTAGGTATGGAACAGATTGACCGACAACTTTTACCAACGCATGCCTCTGTTTCAAAGGATATTGCTTTTTTTAGATCAAGCATTCATTTTTTATTTTTTACTCTCTTCTTATTTTTTTTATTTATATGCTTTGGTTTGCGAGATACTTAAGCCCGGTTGCACAAATATAGCTCCGACATTTTTTTGGAGAATCACTGTTCAAATGTGAAAACTTGTTACATTTGGTTGAGTTGCACAAACTGAATCAAATGCATTTCAATAGCTTATTGTCAGCTCATCAGTGTTAAAATGGGTTTACGACGTGACAAAATGAACAACTCATAGTCCAGCTGGACTGTCTTGTCCATCATCTCAAAACTTGTCAATTAAGAAATGAATTAAATTAAAGAATGACAAAAAATAACACGGAAGAAGGAGAAACAATGAAATAAGTGCGATGTTATTTAGTAGTTATTTAATTAACTAATATTCATAATTATGTAAATAATATTATTTCTGTGATGTTTATTATTTAGGGAGGATGGAAAAAAGTTCTTGTTCAAATCCGCATTACCAAAATTTTCTAGCATTTGAGGACGCTTTAGAAAAGCAGAATCTTGCTTTAGAAATTATTAAACATCATCCAATAATAGTTCAAATAAGATCTAACATCTTTTTTAGGTCCTTGCTGTTCAGAATCAGTACTTGACGACAAAATTGTATTTTCCACTGAAACCTTTTGACGTCTGTAATAATTTCATGCTCGAGTTCTAGAAAATAGTGATAGGATTGATCTTTCTCCGTCGTATGTGGAAAAATAAAAAACCCACCGACGCAAGAAAGGCAGTTTTTATAGCCCAAAATCGAAAATTACAACACCTGAATATCCGGAGTCTGAATTTCAAAAAATCATGGTGTCCGTTCTGGGCCCGCGGACATGGCGAGTTTTGGCGAGACGGCGTGATAGGGTTGTAGAAAGGTTAACCTTATCACGCCACCGTTAAAACTCGCTATGTCCGCGGGCCCAGAACGGACACCATAATTTTTTGAAATTCAGAATCCGGATATTCAGGTGTGGTAATTTTCGATTATGGGCTAGAAAAACTGCATTCGTGCGTCGCTGGGGTTTTTATTTTTCCAAGTCACGGACAAAGATTAACCCTATAACGCCACCGTAAAAACTCGCCTTGTCCGGGCCCAGAACGGCCACCTGGATTTTTTTAAATTCAGAATTCGGATATTCAGGTATGTCTTCACCATACCATTAGGGCAAGTGTATCGTTCAGAAAGCGCTATTGTTTTTCAACAATCGGATTGCTGTAATTGATATAATAATTTATTATTATATCAATTTGTTTCATGAATATTCAGGTGTTGTAATTTTAGATTTTTGGCTATAAAAACTGCCTTTCGTGTGTCGCTGGATTTGTTATTTTTCCACACGAAGGAGAAAGATCAACCCTATCACGATTTCGTGAAAACTCGCCATGTGCGGACCCAAAACGGTCACCTGGATTTTTTGAAAATCAGAATCCAGGTATGATATTCAGGTGTGATAATTTTCGATTTTGGGCTGCAAAAACTGCCTTTCGTGCGTGGCTGGGGTTTCAAACAACATTTTTTTCAAACAACGGAGAAAAATTAGCCCTATCACGCCCCCGTGAAAACTCGCCTTGTCCGGGCCCAGAACGGGCACCGTGATTTTTTGAAATTCAGAATCCGGATATTCAGGTGTGGTAATTTTCGATTTTGGGCTGGAAAAACTGCCTTTTGTGTGTCGCTAAGGTTTTTTTTTCCAAACGACGGAGAAATTAATCCTATCAAGCCCCCGTGAAAACTCGTCCTGCATGTGCAAGCCCAGAACGGCCACCTGGGTTTTTTGAAATTCAGAATCCGGTTTATTCAGATGTTGTAATTTTTGATTTTGGGCTTTAAAAACCGTCTTTCGTGCGTCGCTGGGGTGTTTATTTTCCAAATGACGGACAAAGATTAACCCTACCACGCCACTATGAAAACTCGCCTTGTCCAGGCCCAGAACGGGCACCGTGATTTTTTAAATTCAGAATCCGGATATTCGGGTGTGGTTATTTTCAATTTTGGGCTGGAACAACTGTCTTTCGTGCGTCGCTGGGGTTTTTATTTTTCCAAATGACGGACAAAGATTAACCGTATCACGCCACTGTAAAAACTCGCCTTGTCCAGGCCCAGAACGGGCACCGTGATTTTTTTAAATTCAGAATCCGGTTATTCAGATGTTGTAATTTTTGATTTTGGGCTTTAAAAACCGCCTTTCGTGCGTCGCTGGGGTTTTTATTATTCCACACAAAGGAGAAAGATCAACCCTATCACGTGCCTGTGAAAACTTATCTTGTCCGGGCCCAGAACGGCCACCGTGATTTTTTTACATTCTGAATCCGGATATTCAGGTGTTGTAATTTTCTATTTTCGCCTATAAAAACTGCCTTTGACATGATTTCTTTTGTGAAACCCAAATTATGATCTGACAACTAATTTTATCATGTAACAAGAGATTATTGTGATGACTTGGCACATTCCTGACGACTTGCTAAATTTGTGACGACTATGGTCACATTTTCCTCTGGACAAGCTGTCAGAGTAGATAATAATCTCTTGTCACATGAATTGATTTGGTTTCTGCAACCGGACTTTATACTTATAGGTACTTAACTATGTTCCATTGATCAACTGCATGGATGTTTATAGTCCAGTTAAAGACCTAAAATTTGTTTTTCCATAAAATTATGCTGTAGTTCCAAGAGTTTCAGGAATATATTCTCTGAAAAATAACTTAAATCAATTACAGTTTTTACAACTTCAGTTTTTGACCAATGTATTGAAAACATAGGAGCTTTACTTCACAAAATTGTAGAATATTAATTTGCCTACAAAAATGTGGGTAAAATATGAAATTTGGCCGAAAGCGTGGCTGTCCGTGGCGTTTCAATAATTACGCTTTTTTCAGTGTACTTGTACGATGATGTATTAATGAGTAAAATTTCATAATATTATTATAAAGTGTGATTGGCCCTAGCTGAAAGTGTGGCTGGCCGAAGCATGGCTAACTTTATCTACTTGGGTCTTTAAAATTGGATATATTTTTAATTTTTAACGTTTTTATTTGTTGTAATTTTTATTGTTAATGTCAATACAATTACGGAAATGATAACACAAGATGAAGGCCTTTTCTTTTTTTCTCGAAGATGGCTCAACAGATTCAGAATCTAACTACCTACATTAGCAGAAGCGGCTTTTCAGAACCTTTAAATGATTCATCTAATCTCTATGTAATCTACCATCTAGGTACCTCTAAGTACACCTATCGGACTTTTTTTTTGTATAGGGTTATTCGTTTAGCCAGTAAATCGATTCGCTAAAACTTAAAACAACCGCACCTTTTTCAAAATGCTCAAGGGTGGGGGTGCTGAAAAAGTCACCTAACGAAATGTTACATAAAAGTGCTGCCCGGACTCTTTCTGGATATCGGCCGTTTTGCCTTATTTTCCTGTACTACTGTTTAGAGTAAATATTCAAAATGAATTCTGAAAAAATTACTCACATGATTTGCAAAATTCTTTTATCTTCTACCTATCTGGTGTTATAATGATACCTACCTACTCTTTCATCCCTCTATTTTAGAATGGGAGGCTGCAAATTTATTATTTTCCAAGCTTGAAAGCATAAAAGAGCATGTTGGCACCTGAAACCTTTATTAGTTTACCCCAAATTATTATAAGTGAACTCTCTCGTAAGCTGAATGCATACACACTTCTTATTTTGTCGAACGACTCCAGTATTTGACAATTTTATTAATACACCCTATCGTCTACTATTTTATTTAAAAAATTGCTACTTATTTGCTATTTACTACGAAGTTTTATTATAGTTAGTATTTTCTAATCTAAAAACGTTAGGCTACTCTAAATTTACTGTTGTTTCATGGCTTGCATATAGTCGATTCGACAGAACGACATTCAGATCGAAATGGGAGAAGCGGAGGCAAAAGTGGAGATACGATGTTTTGTCTTGTCGAGTAAACTCGTATATCTGAACAGGAAAACAGACGTTGAAGGTGGTTCGTTAGCGTAATGACAGGTTATACTCACGGTTTTGCTACGAAATATCGCGTGACCTCCATTAACGTCTGGTCTCCTGCTAGACGGATTACAGCAATGACGAGAAATTTTGTTTTTGACCGGGTTTCCCAGTTTCCAAGTGGGTCAAGTCCAATAAACTCAATCATTTTTCTGACCTTTTTCAAGCAAGCAATTTATTTAACGGCCGACTTAATTATAAAGGGTGCCGTTAAAAGGTACCACCAACACGTTCTATAACCACAGATTCCATGCAGTGTAAAAAATATGACGATTTAACCGGAATTATCTATGTCCAAAAAGGCACCCTTTATAAGATACAGCCCTACAAAGGTGGTGAACAAAAAAACACGTTTTCCAGAAAGTCAATAATGGATTAACTGAGAAGTTTCAAATTTGCACCTTGCACATTACACCGCAATACTATACTATTGTTAAGAGCAATAAAGTGACATAAATAGTTTTACAAACATTCACATACATGATCGAGTGTTCCTGTTTTTAATTTCACTTCTCACTTTTTACCCCAGGTAATTTTTTTCGCGCGCCACTGATTGATTCTGATTTTATTATTTAAAGACTACCTACTTATTGCTAAACTTTTTTTCCTTTTATAAAAATTTAGTATCTTGCATCGTATTCCCGCAATTAATTTTTAATAATGAATTTACGACACGAAATGTTTTTTTCTCATTTTAATAATTAAAATAATAATTTTTTCTGTGACGGGGAAAAAAGACATAATATTATCCCCTTTGGCGGATATGAGAATGCTTCTTTATATGGACTGCTTTTTATCGGGGAAAAAATAAATTAGAAGGAAAAAAATGAGTATTTTTCCCCGATATGGCCGCGGACACGAAAGTTACATATTAATTCCTTTTTTTTTTCATTTTTAAATTCACTCATCGAAAACTTACAAGCATCTTTGCAAAACTTTCATCAATATTAATTAAATTATGACATTTTTATCGCGTTAAATCGTTTCGTTACGAGGCAACGTCGATTACTACAAAAATTAGACCTGCTGCAGTTTGAAAATTCAACTGCATTTTCATCAAAATTCTAATTACGTTTTTCGATCTTCTAGTACCGGGGTTTTCTTCTCACGCAGAATAAATGGTACATTATACACAAGAAAAAAGTACGATTTTAGAGCTACAAATCTATAAATTTTTCCCTTGTATAATAAATAACAATAATTGTTCCACAGAAATAATTTTTTTCATATTTATTGACCTTGAGAGTAATCGTAGTAAGCGGAGAAACTAAAGTTTTCCATTTAATTCATTTTTTTCTTATTTTGGAAAATATTCAGTCGACCATCATCTTTAAATGGGGGCCTTTGAGGGATAAAATAATTGCGATTAAATTGGCATATTTTTGTGGTGGACAGTTGTTGTTGAAATTAATATTTAAATTAAAAAAGAGATTTTCACAAAAACACGTTTTAAGTAGTGTAGTAGGTCCATCATAAAAAAATAATTACGGGAAAAAGATTCAAGATACTAAAATTTTATAAGAGGACAAAAAGTTTAAAAATACTTTTGGGATAGAAAATACACTGGCGTGCGGATAAAAAAGTTCAGGAGCAAAAAGTGTGACGTTGACATGAAAAACAAGAACACCCTCTGGCCAATGTTTGTAAAACTATGACAGCTTATAGGTTTTAACAATAGTAGTAGGGGATGAAATTTTGAATTTTCTCAGTTAATCCATATTTTACTTATTCTAGATAGCGTGTATTTCCTTTTAAGGGCTGCATCTTGAAAAGGGTGCATTTTTGGACATGGATAACTTCGTCATATTTTTTACTCAGGAATCTGTGGTAGAGCGTTGGTGGTACCTTCTAGCGGCACCCTGTAGAAATAAAATTTAAAAAAATTTCTTCTACAATTTCACTTTCTCAATCAATTGCATGGAGCTTCGTCATCCAGATCAGTTCTGTAATGTTCTCATAGTAATTTATACCATATGCAGGAATATTTTTTTTACAATTAAATAACTTTTTGTGGGAAGAACGAGCGAAGCGAGCGAGGGTTCCATTTTTCCTTAAAAATTGATATAATATTGACCTCTAAAGTTTATTATACATACATATTCGTGATGTGATTTATAATTAGGTGTAAAAAATTACACAAATATTGAGTATGACTTTTCAAACCAAAAAAAACTGGTTTCCTATTTTTAAATTTTCCTTCCTTAAAAAGTTATTTACACGAAAAGAACGAAAAACCCATAAATAATAATTTTTTTTCTGCGACGGGCTAAAAGTTTGACCTTTTTTCCCCGTTGACAGGTAGAAAAATGCCTCATTATATGAGCTGTATCTTATCGGGGAAAAAAATTAATTAACAGGGAAATAAATGAGTACTTATTTCCCCGAAATGGCGGCTTAGGTATAGCTACTATTAACACTCAGATATCATTAAATTTATAATATCAAATATACGTAAAGGAAAGTTACCTTATTATCCAAATGGCAATTATTAAGGGAATTTTCATAACAATCATCCATATTAATAAATTCACTCATTGAGACCTTACAAGAATCTTTGCAAAACTATCTGAAATTTTAATTAAATTATGACGTTTATCGAATTAAATCGTTTCGTTACCAGGCAACGTCGATTACTACAAAAGTCTACCAGTTTGAAAATTTAAATACAACATAGATCAACAGTCCAAAGTTATTTTCCGTTATCTAACTACGTTTTTCGACATTCTAACACTGATATTTCTTCTCGCAGAAAAAAATTGTATATTACACACAAGAAAAAAGTACGATTTTAGCTCTTGAAGTGTTTGTCCCCTCCGCTAACGCGTCGGGGACGAAATCACATCTCGAGCTAAAATCTATCACTTTTTTCTCTTGTATAATAAATAACTATTATTATATCTTTTTTAATAAATTTTGATTTTTTATTATTAAAATTATAGCTTTTTGTTTCAAATGTCATGCTAAACACTTGTGTAAATTTTTTACCTTAATATAGATAATAACTATAGAGTGTTATATATTTTCGTAAAGCTTACGACAAACTGGACCCAAATAGTAGAAAATATACAGGGTGTCCCATTTAAGAAAACCTAAGTTTAGCTTATATATCGAATACTATCGACTTTAGGAAAAAACAAAGCACGCCACTGAATTCTACGTAAAAATATACACAAGATACCATTCTTGTGTTTTCAATATCATTACCCATTATCAAGATACGAGGTATGCCCCAAAAGTACAAATTTTCAATTTCGCCCTGTATCTCAAAAACAAAGGTGGCTATGAAAAAATTGGTTACGGTTTCTTTCGTTTCACAAAAAAGTAGCAACGTGTCGCGGAAACCGCATCGCTCTATCTCTGCTAATAAGCGAGATACCCCGCAATTACAACGAAATCTGGACACCCTGTACACCAGCAAGAATTCTGGAATTCCCCACACCCGCACATGGGGTGCAACTTTACTTGTATAGGTATAAGTCGTCCGAAGATTTAAGGAAAGTTGACTTATCATGGTAAATTATAGGGGTATAAATCACTTACCAAAAAGAAATTTCTGTAACGGAAATCCCAGCGTACTTCTTGGCAGAGTAAAGCAGGTACAGTAACAGGGAAGTAAATAAATTCTATTATCAGTTAGGTATATTTATTTATTTTAGAAATACTTGCGGATACTTCTTCGTTCTTGAACTCTCACATTCATCAGTTTGCACTGTTTGCAGCTTTATTAAACGGTATTTTGTAATATTTCAAGGTTTAAGTCTAATAAATATTTTTTTTATTAAAAATACTCGTACATTAAAACAAAATATTGACCAGTTTCATTTTCAAATAACTCGGGAAAATTAAGAACTTACCTACCGAAAAAAAATAATTATTATTTGCCACTTTTTCATCAGGGATATAATAATAATAATACCTCTCTCAATGATACTGTGTATCAAGGTACAGGGTGTGAAAATAAGAATAGGATGTTTGCCTGTTTTTTTTTCGAAAAACAGAAGAAAATACTTTCAGCGAATACGTCATACTGACGTCATTCTAAGAAAACAATTTCTTTTTTTTTTTTAATTAGTAGATTATAAACAACACGATTGAAACTCCAAAACTGCGAAAACAATATACCGTATCCACTGTAATTTCTCAGACAATATCAAAAGCAATACCTAATAAACAGGATTCTTATTTTGAAAAAAAGATTATTCTTAGTTTTTTACTTTTACTTTCTTTCTGAATTAAAAAAAGGCAAAAAATGCAGTTGGTAACAAAAATGTACCGACAAATTTTTAGAGGCAGTAGGGGCGTCAAAACAAACATTTTTTCTCTTTATCATTTTTTGACCTAAAACTTCGTTTTCGAAATACAGGGAGTTAAACTTAAAAAATAAATTAACAGTTTCCGGTTATAACTTCTTGAACAATAAACAAACAAAGATCTTCAATTTGGATTTTTCAGGTTTTGTAGTTGCCTTCCAGCGGTGTAATTCAGGGTTTGCGCCACTTTTCCTCCCTTTTTTTTTACCCCACTGACTTTATTTAAAATACAAAAACTTTATCCAATAGCCCCTGCATTATGAACAACAAAATATTTTTTACTTATTTGCTACGGTGCACCGTTTTTGAGATATTTTAAATTTTCTCTGGTAATGTTGGGATATTTACATTTCAAAATTAATGTTGATTTCATTAAAAATTATTCTATTAGAATTTTTCAAGGGGAACTTATATGCGCGCGCCATGTGAAAAAAAAAACTATTAGGAAATATATTTTTCCTACGACCACTATACAAAACACTACTTTGCGCATCGTTTTTTGTGCGCAAACTAGCAGATTTCTCACGTATCCAAAACTGTGCGACAAAGTGACATAAGGCATAGCCAAAAACCATTTCCGTACTGTTTTAATGTATGTAAACAATAGTGATGGGCGGTAACTGAGAACTCAACTGTTACTTATTGTTAATGGAATAACTATTCATTTAAAGCTTCAAGGTAATAAAATAAACACAAATGGGATAACATAGAACCCGACAAGACTATAAAATAGACTCATTATTCTCTTGTGGCAGTAATTATTAAAATTTACGAGTTGATCGCTAATAACAGCCAAATCAAATTCACGAACGTGATCGTGAAAATAACTCGCACACCTCTACTAACTTCAATCTACGACGCGCAGCGCTTGCGTTATTGTGTAGAAGTTGCATATCAATAATATATAACCTCTCTTAAATCATTGTTATTATCTACCACGTCTCTCCGCTCACGTCACTTATTTTTAGTTTATACGGAGTCTAATAATAAATAATAATAATATTGTCTGTAGAATTCAATGATTTTACAGTATATAATAGTAATAATAAAAAGTCATTGGTAGAATTGAAAATAATATGTACCTACCTAGGTAGGTAGTCTGAAAAAATAAACTTTAGTTAGGTACCTACCTATCATTATAATGGATTGTAATTTCTCTGAATGTGAAACAGAAAATACACCACCTGAAGTCAGAAAACAAGCAGGTTTGTGTTCTTTGAATTTGCTACCTGTAGTTTCGAGAGAAAAATACGAATCTGCTTATAAACATTTCATAAATTGGAGAAAAGGTCATAAAAGCAGAGCATTGTCAGAAAAAATAATTTATGTGTTAAATTTGTTAAATAATTAATCTGTTAAATTGTGGTCGTAGGAAAAGTACTGTGTGAAGCACGTGCGGAAAAGAAATTTCACACTCGTGTGAATTGTGACACTCGACTTCGTCTCGTGTCACAATTGTTTCACACTCGTGAGAAATTTTCTTTTTTCCGCACTTGTTTCACAATATACTATTGTTCTAAAATAGAGGGGCTATTGAATAACGTTTTTATATTTGCAATACCTAAAGTCAGCGGCGTAAAAGACAGGGAGGGAAAAGGGTGAAAAATAAAAAACCCTGAATATCTACGCCGCTGGGAGGTATCTACAAAACCTGCGAAACAGCCAAATTAAAGATCTTTGTTTCATTATTATTGTTCATGCCAAGTGTCATCAAGATCGGTTCAAATTCATACGTGTTAAGTATTATAAGTAACCAAAAACAGTTGTATTTTTATTTTATTTTAACGACCTGTATTTCGGAAACAAACGTTTTTGGATAATATTTATTGAGAAAAAAATGTTTTGATGTCCCTACTATCCCTTAAACTTTTTTCTGTATATTTATCATACACCCTGTATACAGGGTGTTTCTTAATAACATGCGAATATTTAAGGAGGTTATTCTTGGGTCAATTTTGAGAAAAAAACTTTATATGAACGTATGTCCTAAAAGTCTTAACTTTTGAACTACAGGGTGCTAAAATTTAAAGAAACAAACTTGTTTTTTATTATAACTGTGATATTAGCCCTGATATTTTTTTGAAATTTGGTACACGCCTTCTATGCATCAACATGCATTTCATGAGGCGAAAACAATTTTAGTACTTTTACCACTGGCGTCTGTACGGGTTTTGAATTAAATGTTTTTGAAGAAAAATATGTTACGCCACTGCTTTTTCTTAAAGTAAAAAATATTTTTGAAGTCCCCATCCCTTTCCAAGCAAATGTGGTCTCTTGATTTTTTTCCGTTTGACGTATAGTTTTTGCATAAAAAAATAAAACTCAATCATTAACACCGCGGTAGACCACTTATAAGAACAATAACTTTGAACAGTTTATAAGAAAATAATTTTTAAACTGTAAAATTATGAAAAAAAAGTAATCTACATACATTTTGGAATAGTAACAGAAAATTGATAACTAAACGCACAACGAAACAAATTAAATCAGGTGTTAGAAATGTCCACCTCCTGCAAGTATGTAATACATACATGTAATGTATGTCTGCAAGTTCTGAATTCGTAAATTGGACCATGTTTTTACTTACGAAAATAATACAATTTATATTGAAAATATAAATTTTATTAATTTTGAGTAAGTATACGGAAGATTGTTGTGGGTCCCGTGGCGCAGTGGATAGCGCGGTGGTCCGCCGTGCCGATACACCTTGGTTCGAAACTCACCAGCAGCCGACAATTATTTGTTGTGTTTCTCAAGCCAAGATCGGGATGCACCTTGCGGAAGGCAATGGCAAACCACCGCAAGTACCCTTGCCTAGTAAAACCTTTCAAACAGTGCCGTTCGGACTCCGGCAATAAAAAGGGAGGTCCCATATGTCTGTGTAAACTGATAACTCGCGCACCACAGACATATGCGAGAGGTAGCCTACGCCCGATTTGCGGGTATGGTACTTTAAGAAGAATACGGAAAGTATCGCCGCTAAAATATCTGTCGGTCAGTCTGTTGTTCTGTGACTTTTCTAGGAAACACTCTACAGCCGCCAGTTTTCATCTGGGAAAGATGAAATTTGGCTCGGTTGAAGCGGCGCACGGTCCCACGATGCCTATTGAAAATGAGCGAGATCCGTTCCCGGGAAGTGTCTTTTTTTCGGGAATTTCGGGATTTTTCGGCAATCGACTAGGAAACACTCCAAGTGTCTGAAAGTTGTATCGATCGGGATGAAACTTGGTGGGGACGTACCTGGGGACCCCCAAATACGACCTATTGAAAATGGGCCGGATCCGAGGATTTTAAGGCCCCCGTTCAGGGCCGTATTTTTTTTAAAACGTTCCGACTTAAGGATTTGTTTCTCGGTAACGGTACATCGCGGACAAATTCAGCTAGTACAGTTACTTAGGGAAAGAATGGACGTACAAACTTTGTAGGGATCGTTTTTCGAAAAAATAATTAGGTGAGCGGAATATTAAAAATAAGTAAAAAATTGAAATGTTGCCTCACTTTCTGCGCATAATTTCGATTTTTTTTTGAAATTTCTCAAATCGATCGGAAAAACGACAAAGCAGTGTGTTAGAGTCGTTCATTGCCTAAAAAAAAGATAATGTTGAAATTTCACGTGAAAAGTCGACAAAAGCGACTTATTCAAAAAACAAAAAAATCTGTTGCTTTTTCTAAACACCAAAAAAAAAATTTTCTCAGAAACGGTGCATCCTAGCGAAATATTCAATCAAAGATTTTTTGAGGAGCACACCGATTACTACTTTTTTTATTTGGAACATTTTCCCGGAAAATTTGCGGTTTTCTCGTTATTTCAATAAAAAAGTTATTAAAGAAAATTCGGACCGGTGTCTGATTTAAAAATAATTTTCCTAGTTGTGACGTCACAAGTAAATTAATTGATTTCAGATGTCAGATTTGGTTAAAAATTGGTGTTTTTTTTCTCTTCATACCAGACTTATCCGGTCATTGCCGGGTTATGTAGTGGATATTTTAGGATTGTCTATGCTTATAGATCACGTTTCTACCAAAATTTAATTCGGAAATTCAATTTTAACGGAGATCTGATATTTTTTATGAGAGGTTGTTTTCGACAATTTTTAAGCATTTTCAAGTGGGTGCACGCGTACCCGCACAGTTTTATCATCAGTTTCAGCTCAGATTTCGCGATCGAATCCCAGCAAAACCTACTTTCACTTTTTTTTTTAAATTTTTTCAATTTTTTTTTTACAGGTATGTAGATATTTTTTTTTTGTTTCATATTTAATTAAAAAAAAGCGCTATCAGTTTTGAGAGCTGTGAAAAAAAAATCACGCTTCACGCCGCAAGTAGCCGAACTTTCAGCATGACTTCAACTTGAAATTCGACATGTTTGACAGCTGTTACATTTGAAATTTGACAGCTGTCAGATTTGACATTTGAGAGCTGTCAAAATTTTTCGCGCTTCGCGCTCATCCGTATAGCCGAACTGTTCGCATAGCCTGAACTTAAGATTTTACATATTTGACAACTGACGTGTTTGACAGCTGTCAGATTTGACATTTGACAGCTGTCAAAAATTTTCGCGCTTCGCGCTTCGTATAGCCGAACTTTCCGCAAAACCTCAACTTAAGATTTGATATATTTTATCACTGACATATTTGACAGCTGTCAGATTTGACATTTGACAGCTGTCAAAATTTTTCGCTCCGCGTATAATATCCGAACATTCCGCATGTGCTGAACTCATAATTTGAATAAATGCCGGTCAGATTTGATATTTGACAGCTGTCAGTGTTGTAGCTTAGAGTCTCTTCGTCACGTCAAAATAAAAACCGCCATCTTGATTTTTCGAATCATTAAAAATTATATCCCTAGGTCCTAGGTCCTAGGTCGCGTTTACGTATTTTCTGCATAATTAGATATTCGAACGCCATTTTCTCCGAAATTAAGAGAGTAAGCGAGAAACGGTCTTCGGTTCGAGACTCTTTACGATTCAAACGTATCGTTCTGAAATTTTTAACCGTTTTGATTTTTTTGATTTTTGAAGAAGGGGTTCTCTCCTTCTTCATTTTCAGAAAAAAACTTGCTCGGTTATTTTCTCCGGAACGATGAGTGCGTCGAATCGACGATTGTTTTTCGTCGATAGGTTATCTCCTCTGCAACCGAAAAGTTAAAATGCGATCACGAAATCTTCCAAAATGGCCGCTACAGGCGCTTTTGAAAATTGGTCAGTTCTTTTTTTCAAAATCAACTTTGACAGCTTATAAATGACAAACTATTAGGTCAATTACGACGATACTTTGCAGTCGCCTAGCACCACTTTTCGCCTACACGACGTTACCTTTGCGATCTTCTTACGATAATCGAGGCCGAAGTTACAATAAAAAATATCAGAAATGCACATTTTCTCTTTGAAAACTTCGCCGATTTTCATGCAAAATACGAGAAAATTAGCAAAAATTCGGAAACTTTTTTCTTCGCAATTTCCGGGTACAGAGAGACTCGGGGATGACTTGCGCTTGGTAGTCGAAGAATTCTTTTGTCACAATTTATTTTTTTTTCGCTCAAGTTTCAAAAATGGCGACGCTACAGCGGATCGAAAATGGCCGAGTATTTGGACGAAATTTCGAAGTTTACGTTCGCAAGAATTGACTTTCCGGTAAGAGTTCAAATGTCGTGCACTAATTTGCTTTAGTTGCATATATTAACTTCTGTTTAATATAACCGCCGACTTTGTTTGAACGATTTTAATAAAATGGCGTGCGATTTAGTCGGTTGGAAGCGAAAATTTTCAATGGTCATTCATGTTCTCAAAGGAAAAAGTGTTTTTCGCACATTTTTCGATGTAAATCTGTTCGGGGTGATCCAAATAAGATCTCGGAGGTACTCGCATGTGACTAAGAAAAGGGTCTCTCCGCTCACCCTCCACTCAAATTAACACGAAAGTAACTTTTACCTGCATCTAACTTCCACGCGAATTTTCGTAAGTTCACATATTGGTCCTTCAGGAGCAATATAGAAAAAATAGTAAAAAAAAGGAGGTGACAGGCGTTAACTTTGACAGGGAATCTAATGCTTTCCGGGCCGTACTGATATAGAAAAACTGAATTAAAAAAAAAACAACTGATGACAAATTTCACCTTTGACTGGGATCTACTGACAATACGGGCCGAAGGCCCGCCATGGAGGGCCGAAGGCCCGACGCCGCCAGCAGGCCAAGATTTTCCTTACGAAATCGCTGCGATTTTCGTAAGGAAAATCTTGTATTAATAATGTATTGTTAATTTTAATGACTTAAATACGTGACAACTAAACTAGGTAGAAAACTGTCAAAACTTTTATGTTTACAAAACAAAATCTGCTTCTTACCAAATACGTTGATCGTTTTTAATACTTGTTAATGATTGAGTTTTATTTTTTTATGCAAAAACTATACGTCAAACGGAAAAAAATCAAGAGACCACATTTGCTTGGAAAGGGATGGGGACTTCAAAAATATTTTTTACTTTAAGAAAAAGCAGTGGCGTAACATATTTTTCTTCAAAAACATTTAAAGTTGACAGCTTTTCTGCGTATTTCAACAGTGTATACTCGTCTTCTGATGAGGATGTCGGCGGTGTTCATCATCGGACTTCTGCGGGTTCTTCTTTGCATGTGCAGGTTCCTATGTTGTCGTTTGAGCAGGTCGATAGAGCCATGCGAGGATTGAGGGATGTTAAAACGGCTGGCGCTGACCAGATTCCCGCTTTTTTGGTAAAGGATTGCAGATCCGCTTTTCGTGAACCTCTGCTGACATTGTTCAATTTGTCTCTGAGTACCTCGTCTTTTCCGAGTAATTGGAAGGTAGCTAAAATATGTCCAGTTCTAAAGAATGGCGACCCTGCTCTTGTATCTAATTACAGGCCGATATCAATTTTAAATAATTCTGTGGCTTGGTCGAAAAAGGGCCTAAGTGAAAATTTTCAAAAAATGAGTTATTGGGCCTACCTTACTAAATAAAACATGCCGGTTCAAACTAAGAAGGTCCCAAGTAAATAAACCTATCCGTTGCCTACAAAATAAATGTTAAAATGGCCTAAGTGTAGCAGCTAAAATGTAAATACAGTAGACTTTCGATAATCCGGCGGTTACCTTTGTAGCTAACTGCCGGATTACTGGAAACGCCGGTCTACTGGAACGTCTAATGAAAAAGAACCAAATTCGAATGTATGTAAATAAATACTTATATTTGAGGATTAAATACTCGTTTGAGGATCTCGACTTTTGCAGCTAACGTTAATGTTTTGTGTTTTCGTTTATTATTTGCTGACATTGTTGGTTATTTTATTTATACAACGCACACACCTACACACCTAAGTGACTTGTGCTAAAATGCGTATTTATCTAGCAGAGAAAACTGATGAAATGCTGAAGAAGCCGTGTATGCCGGATTATAGCATAGTCGCGCACCGCTCCTGCCGGATTATAGAGTAGCTAGTATTTTTATGATGAAGGGAAAAAAACGCCGGATTACTGGCAGTGCCGGACTGCCGCAGAGCCGTATTATCGAGCTTTGACTGTATAGTCCTATGTTCTTGTTAGACCTTTTTTAATGGACCTATATGTAATAGAAAATAGATGATAATTGACTTAAGTGGCAGGTAGGCCCAAAACAATCGGGCCTATGTGTTCTGTGCCTTTCTCATTTTTTATTATACTTTTCAGTATAGGGCTCAAGTGTAACTTAATGCACATACCATATAAAAATGATGGTCCTAAGTTAACTTTGGTCTTTTTTACTTTTTCGGGTGGTAATAACAAAGGCCGGAGTGTAACATAGTTTTAAGATTTTTTTAAAGTCTGCTGGGTCCGATATGCTACATAGGTCTTTTCCAATTGAAGACAATTTACTTTGCTTTGATTCATGTAAAACATAGGCCCCTTGCGACGTCGTGATTTGTAACAATAACATAGAACATAACCACAAACTTTCATTTTACAGCAGTTTCACGCGTGTTCCTGCTAGTTCATAGTGTTTATTGTGTATTTATTGTTAAAATATAGCTCGTTTGTAGTGGAATCTCTTTTGGTAAGCTATGATAAATGTATAGGTTTAACCATTTTCATATTATTTATGTTATTATGTAGCAATAATGCCTTTAAAAAGTGAAAATTCTCGGGGCCATAAAATGGTGCATATGGCTATAGGGATCAAAAAAACAAATACGGATACTATTAACGATCCTGAAATAGGAACATCAAACATCGCAGTACAGGAAATAAATAGTAATGCTGTCGATATTGAAAAGTTTGTTCTGAACAAGGGCCATAATCCACAGGAGGTAATCGAATCGGTAAGTAGATTTTAAGTTTCTTATGGCTGGGATTTATCTAATACGAATACCTATACCTATAAAAATATTATGCAATTTATAGGTACATTATTAATCAATATTTCTTTGACTACAGACACCAAGGTTGTAATAATTGTTTTTCTTAGTTTATGCATGCGCCCTGTTATTATGAACAAGCACTTATTCCCAAAAAATTATAATACCCTCTCCTGTCACAGACTATTGTATAACAATTATTAAATAAAAACGAACGCATTATATTTATAATTTCAGTCAACAACTAACATTAGTACCCTTAACGATACTATTTTGAGCCACCATGAGCCATCCGCGATTTCCAGTGAAGGTCAACAGCCAGACGAGTCTACAGATAAACACGAACAAGTACAAGTAGTAAGTTTTTAAGAGTAGGTACGTGAAATAATAATTATATTCTATTTTTTTTTATTTTTCAGAATGCAGATCATGATAGTAGTGGTGAGGGCAGCAACCCTTTTGCAACTGACTCAGATGACACATATAGCGCCGAAGGTGAAGAACAAAGTAGTGACTCGGAAGAAGAAGATATTATTAGAAATGTAAAAAGGAAGTCTAGAAAACGAATGAGAAATGAGTGTAATTGGAAAGTAAATAAGAGAAAGTGTTTAAGAGCAAAAGGTGAAGAGTACTCAACAAAAAAGGGTAGAATTGTCAAGGCAAAAAGTTTAAAAGCACCTTGTACATGCAGGAGGAGGTGCTTTGAAAAATTTGACCATGAAGAATGGTTATGTCTTTTTAACGATTTTTATGCCTTGAGTTACAACGAACAAACTCAATTTTTGTCAAATTCTGTAACAGAATACGAAAAGCTACGACGAACTAAGCCAGGAGTAGAAAGCCGAAGAACATTTACCCGTAAATACATTTTGAAAAAAGAGGGCTTGCCCATAGAAGTATGTAAAGTAATGTTTTTAAATACCTTCGATTTGGGTTTCAAACGTTTAAGATACACAGTAGAAAAATGTAGATCTGGAAGTGGTATATGTGGACCGGATCAAAGAGGAAGACATGAGAACCACCCTAAAATAAAGGACGAAGATAAAGATCTTGTGAAGTTACATATATCTAAATTTCCCTCCTATAAAAGCCATTATTCCAGATCTCATTCTGACAAACGGTACCTTTCACCGGATTTGTCCATTCAGCAAATGTATAGATTGTATACGCAATACTGTAAAGAAATTGATAAAATCCCGGTGTCCGAACATTTTTATAGAAATATTTTTGTAACAGAGTTCAATATTTCGTTTCATCCACCTCATAATGACACCTGTAGTAAATGCGATAAATTAGAAATTTTAATAAAAGCCTCAAACGATGAAGGAGAAAAGATAAATTACGAGAGAGAAAAAAAAGAGCATTTAGACGCAGCAGATAAAGCGTACAAGGAAAAAAGGAAAGATAAAGAGAATACTAAAAAGAATGACACTATCATTACTGCTATGTTCGACTTACAAAAGTGCCTGCCAACTCCTCACCTAAAGAGTGGTATAGCATTTTATAAAAGGCAGTTATGGGTGTTCAATTTAACTGTATATGAAGTATCTAGCGCCAATGACAACAAATCATTTTGTTTTATGTGGGACGAAACCACTGCAGGTCGTGGTGGGCAAGAAATTAGCTCTTGCCTTTTGAAGTATATACAAAATTTGCCTCCAGCTACAACTGTTCTGAATTTATATAGTGATTGTTGTTCGGGGCAAAATAAGAACATTTACGTTGCTACTCTGCTTTCCTTGGTTTTTGAATTTTTGCCACCTGGTCACAATCTGACAGTAATTAACCACAAATTTTTAATCTCTGGGCATACCCACCTTGAAGCAGATTCTATCCATGCTTCAATTGAAAAAGCTAAAAAACAAACGACTATGGACATAGAGATGCCCAGAGACTGGTCAACACTTATTAGAAATATTAATCGAAAAGGGGGTATTAAAGTAATTGACATGTCACAAGATGACTTTTATAATATAAATGCCTTACAAAAAGCATGTTTTATAAACAGAAAAAAAAACACAGAAGGTGACCAAATGCATTTTTTAAAAGCAAATTATTTTCAGTATACCAGACAAAATCCTGGAAAGATTTTTTACAAAACAAGCTTTTCGGACGATGAAGACTTTAAAGTATGGGACATTACAAAGAAAAAGAAAGGACCATCAAGTGACAATATTAGTAATTTTCCTACTTTGGAAAAGTTGAACAACTCATACCCCCTCCCTCTTCCAAAAAAAAAATTGGAGGATATTAAAAGTTTGTTTTGCTACATACATCCCAATAGCCGTTTCTTTTATATGAATTTAAAGGCCTTAAATGCCACCGACGATGAGGATGAAATTATTCCTACTGGTTCTGTAAACTATGACGAGTAACTTAAAACTTGCTTCTAGCGTTCTTCAAGTATTTTTTACAAAACATGAATATAGTGTTTATTTATTTAATTTATTTTAGAAAATTTATTTTGTTTGTGAATATTAAGAATTCATATTATGTTTCCTTTACCTACTATGTAATATATGTGTTTTTCTAAATCAATTGACTATTATTATATTAAAAGTAGCCACCAAAAAGTTATAATAAAATAATTTTTTTGTTTAAAAAAGGCCCAAGTAATTTTTTTCTTTACATTAGGGCCCAAGTAGCTATTTTTATGGCGTATGTGCTAGAAATCATATATAATAATTAGGGCCTATGTGAATTAGTCCAAAATTGAAGAGGCCTAACTAACAAAATATATGTAATTAACTAAAATTATTATAAAATTAGTATGTCTGAATAATAATAATCTATGTTGCAACATCCTGGATAAATTTGGTCTCAATTGAATCACAAATATTTGGGTTATGAGGTTATTAAATTTTGTCACAAATCTTGGATTATCTCAAAACTCTGTTTTTGTAGATAGGCCCTTTTTCGACCAAGCCACAGAATTTTGCGAAGGTATTTATGTCGGTGTACGCGCGTATTTATCCTGCAATTAAGCAGTCTTTAGCTCCATGTCAGCACGGATTTGTTGAGGGGCGCTCGACAGTCACAAATTTAATGTGGTTTACGCAGTTTGTGGCGAATGCTCTGGATGATCAGGGGCAGGTGGACGTGGTGTACACCGACTTCTCGAAGGCCTTTGATCGAATAAACCACTCTATACTTTTGGTAAAACTGGAGCAATTTGGCTTCTGCACTCGTTTACTGTCTTTCATCCAATCCTATCTTTTGGACAGGCAACAATATGTGTTGTACGGTGGTCATAGTTCGCGGCCGTTCTCTCCCACATCTGGCGTACCCCAGGGTTCTAACCTGGGACCACTGTTATTCTTGTTATTCATCAATGACATTTCTAATGTGATAAATTCTCACAAGCTGCTTTACGCAGATGATTTAAAGATATTTTCTGTAATTGGCAATCACGACGATGCCCGGCGCTTGCAGGATTCTATTGACAGGCTGAAGGATTGGTGCGTGAGCAATAGTCTCCAAATGAACATGAGTAAATGTCGAGTGGTTACATATACTAAGAAAATTACCCCAATTGTATTTGATTATTCCTTTGACTCTCTGACTTTTATTCGTACTAATTCCATAAGGGATCTCGGTGTTACTTTCGATAGTACTCTTTCTTTCGCTGAGCATATTTCTCAGATAACCAAATCATCCATTAAAATGCTGGGTTTCATGAACAGGAGTTGCAGTGATTTCAATAATACTCTTTCTCTAAAGGTCCTTTTTTACTCGTACGTAAGATCTAAACTGGAGTATTGTAGTGTTGTGTGGTCACCCCATTATCGTTGTCATGTCGATCAGTTGGAACGCGTTCAGAGAAGGTTTCTGAAGTTGCTGTATTTTAGGGCAAATAGATATTATCCTGTCAGAGGTTTCGATCACGGTATGTTATTGGATCAGTTTGACTTCATTTCGCTTGAAAAGCGTCGAAAACTTCTTGCTGTGAAATTTTTGTATGGTCTCTTTCACAACCGTATTGATTGCTCTGATGTGCTGACTCTGTTTGGTCTTCATGTCCCACGCATGAACTCAAGGAACGTTTCCACCTTTGCTTTAAGAGCTGCAAAGTCCAATGCGCTGTTGAAATCACCTGTGTACGTGGTGTCGGTCTGCTTTAACCAGTTGTCCGGGCTTTGTGATTTGTTTGGGGATAGCCTTGCTGATGTGATGAGGACGGCTGTTCAGACTTTTTGACTTTTTGATTTTTTTTTGCAAACTTGTTAAATTTAGTTCTTTTTTTGTTTTTATTTTAGCATTTTGGAGATGCATGTCAGCTGTGCTATTCATTTATTTTATTCATTCTATTCATTTTATTCATTGTAGTTTATTCATTTGGTAGTTTGTTTTTTTGTAATTTTTGGCTTATTATAGGTATAGAATCTCTACAGTTTAGTTTAGTTGATAATTTATAATTTTGTCCTGTAATTGGAATTATTCTGTTGGGCAAATAAATTGTTATTATTATTATTATTATTATTATTATTAAATTCAAAACCCGTACAGACGCCACTGGTAAAAGTACTAAAATTGTTTTCGCCTCATGAAATGCATGTTGATGCATAGAAGGCGTGTACCAAATTCAAAAATATCAGGGCTAATATCACAGTTATAATAAAAAACAAGTTTTTTTCTTTAAATTTTAGCACCCTGTAGTTCAAAAGTTAAGACTTTTAGGACATACGTTCATATAAAGTTTTTTGCTCAAAATTGACCCAAGAATAACCTCCTTAAATATTCGCATGTTATTAAGAAACACCCTGTATACAGGGTGTCCCATAACATGTGGGCAATCTCCCGGATTTGGGTATATTTCGTAAAAATAAATGAAAAAATAGCTATAAAATTAATTCCTCAGAGACACCCCTACAAAGATATTAGCTGTTGAAGTTGAGGGTTGAAAATCAATTTTTTGCAATAACTTTTTTATTTCTTGACCGATTTTGATAATTTTTGGTGTTATTTTGTATTATTTTGGACTGCTTAGAATAGTGTTTCATAATCTTTGGTAGCACATACATAGACCTCGGGATGGCATAACCCCCTCATTCACTTGAAAGAAAACAATTAAAATAATTTTACAATTTTTTAAGGTTAATTTTCCTTTTCTTTGATATTTTTTACATAAAAAATGTATCCTATTTTATTTCGATAGAGCGAACCGTTATCGAGATAAACGTCCTTCTAATAGGTGATGCGTCGCAGGAACTTTTCAAATTTCAAGTAAATTTTAACAAGATGGCTGACCTATGACAGTAAATTGAGCAGGAAACAAAACAATAACTTAATTAAATACACGTCAGTGTCAAAAGATTTCATTTCATGCAGATTCAATTCTAACTGATTTTCTGCGTATTCAGCGTTTTTGTAACTCATTTTAAAATCAGTTAGAATCTGCATGAAATGAAATCTTTGACACTGACGTGTATTTAATTAAGTTATTGTTTTGTTTCCTGCTCAATTTACTGTCATAGGTCAGCCATCTTGTTAAAATTTACTTGAAATTTGAAAAGTTCCTGCGACGCATCACCTATTAGAAGGACGTTTATCTCGATAACGGTTCGCTCTATCGAAATAAAATAGGATACATTTTTTATGTAAAAAATATCAAAGAAAAGGAAAATTAACCTTAAAAAATTGTAAAATTATTATTTTAATTGTTTTCTTTCAAGTGAATGAGGGGGTTATGCCATCCCGAGGTCTATGTATGTGCTACCAAAGATTATGAAACACTATTCTAAACAGTCCAAAATAATACAAAATAACACCAAAAATTATCAAAATCGGTCAAGAAATAAAAAAGTTATTGCAAAAAATTGATTTTCAACCCTCAACTTCAACAGCTAATATCTTTGTAGGGGTGTCTCTGAGGAATTAATTTTATAGCTATTTTTTCATTTATTTTTACGAAATATACCCAAATCCGGGAGATTGCCCACATGTTATGGGACACCCTGTATAGAGTTATTGGTAACTGCATGGATACATTGCTTTAGTGATCTGATAGAACAAGAACTATGGAGTACATTAACCCCAACATGGACTATTGTATAAAACTCAATAGATTTTGAGATATTATTTAGATTTTCAATTTTTCTTAAAAAAAAAAGATTTAAATGTCTTGAAATGTAATTAAAAAAAAATGTATTTCAACTTTTTGTATTCTTTTGCTGGAATACTTGTCCAATACTATATGGTTTTCCGTTTGAAATAAAAAATATCCGGAAGTATTTCAATATTGTGAAAATTTCAAAGAAAAACAAAAAAAAAACACAATAATTATACTTTTTTTTTAATCCATTGAGTTTTGCGATATGTACGTTAGGGTTATTTCTCCTTACCTCTTGTTTTATCAGATCACGAAAGAATGTGTCCAATTACCGGTAACCCTGTGTATGTAGAAGTTAATTATACGCCTGATTTTTTTTCAATCTCAAGTAATAAAGGCGGCAAACTTCTAGGACGAGATTTTTGCGCACCCTATGGATAGGAGCATTCAGTGGCCCATCTGGTCGAATAAAATGTATTAATACAGGATGTCTTTTTGAAAACGACCCGCAATGGAAATATCTCTGAAAATAAACCAACAATGTCAAATTCCCCTGACAACAATTTTGGTTTGAAAGGGGAATCTTTTTAACGCACAATGATAATTGACAACCGTATATAATTCACCCCATCACCTACCCCTAAAAGTTAAATTGACTGACCTATAGCTTATTGAATAACCAATGGCGGCGATAAGGACTTGCCACCCCCCCCCTCGAATTTTTCTTTCTGTAAATATTTATTTATGATATTACTATAAAATATGATGATCATTAAGAATAGCATTAGTAGAGTAATATGAAAACGTGATGAGTCTTCAAAAAAAGCAATTCCGTGGAGAAAAAATGTGGAAGTATAACCAATTTTAGCGAACAACTTCCAGGGGGTCTGGGGGGTACAGAGCATCCCTCAGAGAAAGGGGGGTCCAGGGGGTTCTCCCATGGATGTTATTTCAGTATAATTGTGTAAAATGTCATTTATACATATATTCGTATTTTCAATTTAAGGTTCATCACACCGTAACCCGTTTTTTTTTTTAATAATGTAAAATACACCAATCAAAAGTGAAACTGTCCCTAACATTTTGCTTGACTTTGATTGGGGATAACTTTCGATATTCTTAAGAAATTTCTATTTTTTTCGCATCAGTTGCCATTTCCTTTATATTTCTCTTTTTTTTTTTGATTAAACTAAAAAGCCTGCAAAAAATCCTAAAGGGTGATATGTGAAAGAGTGCAAAACCACTCAATTGTTTTGATCTACCAGTTTTCCAAATAAATTTTTCTTGTGTGTTTTGATGAGAAAAATTTTACGCGTGAAGTCTCGTCTCGCAGACGGTCTTTTGAAAGGAAATTTGTTCACCAATTCAGTTTCTGGAGTTTCATTACGTTTCTATAGGAACCCAGATTGGATATCTCCGCAAAAAATGGAAAAAATTCCAAAGACACGTGATTTTTGTTTATTAAAAAGAGCTGACTTACAACTGCTCATTACATGTGCACCACTCAGTTCCTCACCCCCATCAACCACCTTTAAAAATAACAAATAGAATGATACCTTTGTAATACCTTATTTATTTGAGATTAGGTAGGTACTTGTATTGAAGATATTATCTAATGGGTGGATGATAGGGCCGAAGGGATGAGTGGTGCAAATATGTCAGTTATTCTAAGTAAAAAATGAAGATACTGACAATGGTATACTTACTCGAAACCGGTAGACAAGCTTTTCGTTACATAGGTATTTTATACTTTTTTAACCAAAATTATTGGTTGTTTTTAATATTTAAATACAATATGAAGACAGCGGTTCCCTGAATTGTATAGCCTTAGCAAGCTTTATTATTTAAATATAGGAATTGAAAAAGCTAAATCACATCAAGCTTGCAAAAATTGGGGTTTTAATTTTATTTCAAGGCTTAACTTTTTTCCAGCTGATGTCTCGGTAAGGAAATATTTCCAAAAATGTAAAACTAAAGTTGCTAGAAAAAATATTTTTTTAGTAACTGCGCATGGACAGTCAAAATCGAACGACATGTATAAAATCGCATTTTAAGCATAAAAAATGATAACTTTTTTCAAGATCAAGCCTCGTTTAATAAATATTTTCAAAAATGTAAAGCTACAAATGAAAAACTGATCAAAAAAATATATTTTTTTAGTAACTGGAACAGCCAAAATCGAACGTCATGTATAAAATCGTATTAAGCACAAAATAAAGAATAACTTTTTTCAAGATCGCAGGTCTCGATAGGAAATATTTCCAAAATTGTTGTTCAGTTACTGAATAAAACATATTCTTATTGCGGCCTTAGTTTTACATTTTTGGAAATATTTCCTAAACGAGGCCTGGTCTTAAAAAGAGTTATTCTCTTTTTTAAGCTTAAAATATGATTTTATACACGACGTTCGATTTTGCCTGTCCATAGTTACCACACACCACACCCTATACAGGGTGTCCCGTATAGTTATGTTCAAATCTTGTGAGCATATAGTAGGCTTATTCCTAAGCCTAAAAAACCCAAAAGTGGCAGGTCTATCTGCATTCATTAAGAAGTTAGAGGCCTAAGAAAATAATGTCTAGTAAATACCAGATTTAACTTTGAAAACCACATAAAGCTTATTTCATTGACCACATCTTTAGTTTATCATGTGTTAAAAATGTTCTATTCCTTGCTGAATACAAACTTGTACTCGGAGGCCTATTATTGCAGAAGTAACGTTTTTTTTCGCGACCGATCTCTTGACCAGCATTCTGAATACGATCCAATAATAATTGCTTTTTGGAATTTACTTGCAAACGCCAATTCCGAAATATGCTGGTGTCCCATTTATTTGAATTCAAATGCCATTTTGTATGAGCAGGAGAACCTCTTCTAATGTTTATTTTGGTGGCATTTACTCATGTCGCCACCATAACAATGAATTATTAGCCTAAACCACAACACATGTGGTTGTGTGGTTTTCAAAGTTGAATCTTTGTTATCTACTAGTCGTAATTTTCTAAGGCCTGTAACTTCGTAACGAGTAAAGATAGACCTGCCACATTTGGGTTTTTTGGGCTCAAAATTAAGCCTACTATATGCTCAAAAAATTTGAACATAACAATACGGGACACCCTGTATAGAGGGTAATTTATTAATAAAAAAAAAATGACAAATTTACCAAAAAAAAGCAATCAGCACGTCATTTGAAACAAAAAACTGACATACATATAAGCATTTATTTTAACTTGACTGCCTTACAGCAAAGTTATTTACGAAAACTAGGTACTTTAATTTTGATGTTATATTTTAATTGAACAAAAAACAACAAATATTTTTCAATTATTTAATTTTTGAAGTTCTTTGAAATGTCATGCTGGACACTTTTGTGTGATTCTTTTACACCAAACTATAAACCACCTTTTATTGATTAATGAAAAATAATGCAGTACCAATTCTCTTATATACCTTATAATGAAATAAATCAATAGTTAGGGCGATTGTATTGTATTGTACAGGGTGTCCCACGACATGACTGCCATAGCTTAAGGGTAGGTGTAGTTTTTCAAGGCGATTCAGGATCTGGTTTTGAAATTTTCCTGAGGCCCTTCGTTTCGATTATACAGGGTGATTTGTGCAATTTGCCGAAATCTTTGATGAGCGATATATTCTCAACGAATTGATCGAATTTAACGAAATTTGGTAGATATGCATCTAAGATATGTATCTTAGGTAGGTAAATATTGTAACTGTCTCGATATTTCCAAATTTACACAGCTGCGATTTGGACTTTCCCAGATTTTGCATAAGTATGTATTATGTAAATAATTTTGGAATTCCCCACTGTAATACATTACAGACATCTAATTCAATTATTGTAGTACAATTTAAATTGGGAGGCTCAAGCTGATATTTTAACATCAGGAGTGTTAAATCTTATTTCTGTTGAATTATCACACCCCATAAGTACAATTAGGCAAAGCAAAATCAAGAGGATTAAAAATTGATATAACTCTTATGTACCTACCTACATGGACCATTAATATGGATCATTAGAGACTTATTAATTAAATGTCTTTATAATTAAACATAAGAGAGTTCTGCTCTCTTATAAGCTAAAAAGTTGTTTAAAAATTGCCACAATCGCAACTTGTTTTGATACGAGTTAGGTATTTGATCTTTTTTTCTTCAGAAAATATTGATTAGTCTCAATTTATGTTTAAAAGATAAAATAATAACTTTTGACCAATGAATTTTTGAATAAAAATAATTAGAAAACAGCTGAACCTATAGATTAAATATTCAATTGATACAACAAAAGTTTCATCGGAGCCAATATTTACAGAAATCAGGAATTCCATATTTTAGCAAAACAAAACACGTGGCATGCACTTTACATAAATAACTCATATGCCAATTTTATAGGTTAAAATTCTTGAGACCACCTAAGGACCACCTTCTGTGAATGTGTCTTTTGACTTTGGACTTACGTCAATCACAAATAATAATAATACCTACCTCTAACGGTAATAATTCTTCAGACATTTATGCTAATGCAACGCGTACCTACAATGAGTGGCGTGACGCCTTGCTGGAACGAACAGAAACATGACACAAACAATGTCAAATTTTCATGGGTAAAGGAATATTAAAAACTAAGTAATCCCTTGCTGCATTGCTCGATGGAGACGGAAAGTCGCTTCGTACTAGAGATCAGATTTCAGATAAGATACCTACCCGTTATATTCCCGAAAAGTTACATAATAATGAAAACCATTGAAAACAGAAAGTATACAACGTAGGCATTATAAACAGGTTCCAATCAGAGAAAAAATATTTTTTCCATTAAAAAAAAATAATCATTTTGTAAGTTTCATTAATTAAATTAATAAGAACGATTAATTATTCCAGGGTGTTCCATCATGGCTCAGTATAATGACATTGTCTATTTTTTTTTTTTAATAGGACACCCTGATGTACCTATATTATTTTATTTTAAAATTACCTGGGATAATGCAATAAGAATGGTTCTTAAAGTTTTTTTTTTCATCTTTATTTGATATCTTAATAAGGTATTGTAAATAAAAGAAAAATGGAAAAGGTGCAGATACTTATAACTATAATGTATCATATAAATAGAGTGACTTTTTACAAAGTTTCCATTGGCGATATCTTAAAACAAAAAAAATATATCAAAAATCGTCATAACCCTTTAGCTAATAGGGAAGGGGAACAAAAATGACATATAACGTCATTTATAAAACGTCACATCTGACTTTTTAAACTTAATCGTACCATAGTAAATGATTCACCCCGATCAATCCTTAGAGCTCCATGCGTCCACGTCCACCCCAACTATGAAATTTCAAATGACAATCCCCCTCCTTGTCATTTTAAAGGGATAGTAGAAATATAACGGTGCTTCATGTGTTGAAATCTATTAATTTTTACTGAATTTATAAACAAATGAAAACGCAATTTTTCATTTTCAAGGCAGCTTGTATTTAAAACGGCTCATGCAAGATTTCGGAAAACAGCTTACATGTCCCTATCTTAAGTTTTCAAGCAGTATTGTACTATGCTGTATGGATGAAATTATTACATAGAAGTGATGGAAAAATCTGCTAATTTTCATCACCCTGGTACAAAAATTTCATCCATGCAATATGATACCGCTTGAATGGGACATGTAAGTGGTTTTGCGATATATGCATGCGGAGCCGTTTTCGATACAAGCTGCTTATAAAACGGAAAATTGCGATTTTCATTTGTTTATAACTTAAAAATTACGATTTTTGATCCCTTTTTGTGTTTTAAAGATACCTATCACCAATAGAAACTTTAAAAAAAGTCTCCCTATATAACCTAAAATAGTAATATGTATAATGAAATAAAAGCACCTACCCTACCCACGAGATTAATTATTAATTGTATGAAAATTGCTTGTTGCGTGGTGATATCAATTCTCGCAGAGACGCGAAAACTTCATTTTTCGATAAATACAATTATTGCAAAAATCAACATGCAGGTATCTCTTACCAATTATTCTGTAGCTTTATAAGAGCAGAAATATATTGTTTTGAGTGATGCACAAATAATAAGGTGTTATTTTATCAAAAATTTACAAAATTCCATGTAAACTCAAATTTAGTCAAAAAACTCTTCATATGAGTATACAGGGTGGGCCATCGAAAAGGTAACAAGCCTAATAAGTTGAAAAGTGAAGATGTATGCGAAAAAAGCCGAAACAGGTCGATTTTGTTATCGAGGGGGACATATTTGAGTGACAAATTTAACTACCCAAGTTCACCCCCTTGGCAGGGGTAGCTACCCCTTTGCTTATCATCATAGGGAACAGCTATCGAGTGATACATCATTTGAAAGCTAATTGAATTCTCTTTACAATGATATCCAACATTTTGGGTTTCGCTTACATACAGGGTGGCCCTCGCCTTAATAACTTGGAAACTGAAGATGTACGCGAAAAACGCCGAAGCAGGTTAACTTTTTTTGTGATGGGGACATCTTTTGATGAACCACGCATGAGAAATATGGGGAAAATTTTCTTTTGGAAATTTATTTAGATACACCATCATACAGCCAAAAGGCCAAATTAAGATGGGAAAAGTTTACATAGGTGAGAGCAAATACAATAGTTAAATTACAACAGATAAAAAATATAGTATGTATGTACAGGAGGTACAAAGCTCATAAGATTCGGATGAATCTAGAGCTTTACAGAAATATTTGATTTCACTAACGCTGATATGAAATATATCCAGAAATAATAATTTTTTGTATTACTTTTTATCAAAAATATGTTACAACAACAACAAATAAGCACTAAATTAAGTACATTTTAACATCGAAACTAACGAATTTTATTTTATAATTTTTTCCACATGTTTCTTGGTTGGTTCAGGGATATGAAATTAAGTGGACTTTATTTTATTATTTCGAAAAAAGCGATCCAAAATGGGAAAAAAGCTCAAAAGACAAAAAAGCTGTATAATTAGTTGTTAAATCTGAAAAAATAACAAAATTTAAAAAAAGTCAGTGGCGTACGTTCTTCTTTGCAATAATATTGGTGAGGGTGTCCCCCTTGACACCACTGGACTTGATAATTTAAATTTACATGATGTTAAAAAGACTCCTTGTTACCACAAATAACACTGACAAATTTCAAAAATATCAGCCAACTAATTAAAAAGTTATTGTAAAATATACATTTTCAACCCTTAACTTTAAGTGGTAATATCTTTCCAGGGGTGTCTCGTAGGAGTAAAAGTTATAAAAAATTTTAATTTATTTTTACTAAATTTTCCCAAATCCGGGAGATTGCCCACATATTACGGGACAGCCTGTATAAGCAAGATAAAAAAAACTTTATTACCCAAATTAACTAAATTGGAAGAAAATTATTTGCAATTTGAGTAAATGCAATAAAATTTTCCAATATTTCTGTTATTACTTAAATTTATAAAAAAACTTATAGGGTAGTTATATATAATAAGGGTACGAAAAGGGTAAAAATGGCTAAATTTCTATAATCATTTATGAGCACATTTTTTAAAGAATTGAACTGAATTTGTTACAGTTAAAAGCAAATAAGAAAAATGGCGGAGATAGTCGATTTTTTTACATGATGTTCATTTCTCAATTTCAAATTTTAGGTTTTCAAATCTCCTCTGTAACTTTTACCGAATTTACAGGTATATAGGTACCACTATTATTCATGTACCTACATGTAAAACTGCCGCTTTTGCCTATCATAAATTTAATTAATTTATAAATTTTAACGAGAAAAAAATACCAGTTTTTAAGTAAAAAAGCGAAAATAAGGATATAGAAGGAATAATTATCCTACTTCTATATTATAAAGAATGAAATGTTTTATGCCACTTATTATTTAGTCTGAGCATGTTTTCGAGCATGGCTCCTTCTATGGTAAAGGCGGCAGTTTTACGTGTTTATTATTATTATAGTTTTAAAAAGTGCATTTTTGGAATAAAGTTAGCCAGTGGCATGCATAGGAAAAGGGACAAAATTGTTAAATTTTGGCATTTTTTTTTTTGTTTTGTTAAATTTAAAAATCCATTTTAATGCACATTTTCAAACGAAATGAATAATTGAAATTTTCACAGTAAAACACTAGGCCAATATGAAGTGACTATGAAAAAATTATAGAAAGCCAATTTAAAAAGCGGTGAAAATATTCAAAATTGAATCGCATAAAAATACCTACACTATTTATGCGATTGATGTTCAAGAAGGTTTTTATCCTCTTCACGGGGGAAAAATTTATGTATTGTACTTTTTTTAGATACTGAAAGACGTAGATATCGATACTTACCTACCTAATTTGTGTTGTATTTACTCGAGTTACATTATGTGATAATATGCGATATATTTTTTAGGGGCATATTTTCATTATATGTAGTTTCATTTTTCAAAAATATTTTCTAATTTTTACCCACATTAATTATTAATTTTAAGCTTATAAAAAAAGGCTAGGGCATGTATTGCATGTAGTCTCCTAAAACTAATTATCTGAACTTAAATTTCAGGTAAAAGAGTGGGCGGGGCATCGAAACAATTATCTCAGGGTTGGAGCACAGAATAGAAACAGTTCTGTTATGTGGTAGGAGTGAGCGGAAACCTATAAATACGGTCACTTTAAATCAAATTAGCCAGTTCTCATTCTCAATAGCCCTTAGCGCTTGGCATTGAACAGTTGTAGTTGTATACTCTTCAAAACCACATTAAGAGAACTTCTCCTAGAGAAGCGTTGAGCAATAGTGAGAAGCAATATATTCTTGACAAAAGCACCTATATATCCAAAAAATACAAGATGATGCAGGGTGATTATTTTTTCGACACTTTATTACCCGTAGCCGAAAATTCGCTGCCGCTGCCATCAGTCCCATCTAATTTCCCAATTGCAGATTTAAAAAGGAGATCCTGGAATTTTGAATAATACACCTGTAAGTATTTTAAATATTCTTATCTATATGTAGGTAGGTGGTTACTTATATTTTTTCGAAAATAATTTTAATAATATTTTTTTAAAACACTTTTTCAATAATAATTATTGCGAGCAATCTATATCATCAATAATTTCACTTTGAAAAACAGGGATCAGAAACACTCAATGGCTGAGAAGCTATCGAGTGTTCCTCCATGATGAAGTAGGTTATAATTTTAACGACGGGGAATTAATCCCTGAATGCGGCATATACATACCTATAAGATCGATAAAAAATTTACTTTTTAAATTTGTTAATTTCTGAGTTATTTGATAATTATTGACTATTACAAAATGTTAAACTTTGCAAATTTCTGTTTTTTGTTCGACCTAAGTACAAATAATAAAATCATACGAAGTGTTTTAGCTTTAAATATTGAATGCTTTTAATTATTATAAAAAAATGTCAATAGGTAATATAAATTAAATAATCGAATGGTTATTGTTTCAGACCGTCGATAACAACTCAGAAAAAACTGCAAACGAAAAGTGGATTGAAATGGCACATCAGTTCATCTCAGCAAAGATCAACAATCCGCTTCCAGCAGAGGTTCAGATGTTAGTCATGAATGTTCTTCAAAGTATTCCTCAACCTGTGAGCATTGTGCCACCTACCAATCATAATTTAGCACAAACGCATCAACCCGTCGAAATCAAGCATGATTTTCAAGGTTCAGAAATTCACACTGATGACAAAGAAAATATCGACTATACTATTATAATAAATGGTAAGAATCTTAACGAGTGTTTAAAATGCGATAGGAATATTTTATATGTAGGTATACTCGTATGTAAAATCATCATATTTGTTGTAACCCCAAATTAAGAATGTTCTCTTTCCTCGTGCATTAGGAATATTTTCATACAGTGTATCCCAGTAACTATAGATATACGCAACAAATGAGAAAACAAATTATTTGTATTTTATTAAATTACAATGAATATATTATTAAAATATACTTCAAGGACCAAAAAAAAAAGTCCCCCTCTCCCTTAGTAAAATTCTAAGGAATTTTAATTTTTTTATTAGGTATCCTCTGTAGCTTAGTTCAGCTGTTTGAAAAATCAAAATGTTTGAAAATTAAAATGTTCACAATAATTAGGTATTAAGCTTTAACCTTTTTATACATTTTTATTTATTCATTTTTATTATTCATAGTTATTAAGGTGGATATTTAAAGCATCTTTTAAAATAGATACAAATATAAATAGTCACAAATTACAATATATTAATGATGCTAATATTCTTTTTAAGGAGATGATATTGCAGAAGTGAGAAGTGAGCAGTCAGAGAAATCTTCAAAAAGATACTGTACGGCTTTTTCGACTTCGCAACTACTGGCGTTAGAAGCTGAATTCGAAAACAATAATTATCTGTGTCGGCCGAGAAGAGTTCAAGTTGCGCAAACTCTTTAATTATCAGAGAAGCAGATAAAAATATGTTTCCTGAACAGAAGAATGAAGAAAAAGAAGGATAGCACAAAATCATCTCCAATAAAGACAGAAAAAGGAACGACGAGTGGTGAGAAGAACTAGCAGAATACTCAATGCACAGTTTCGTCTACTTCATCTACCTCGTCTATTTTGCCTTCACCTGTAAATATTGCGTGGGAGCAGAACGAGAAAGTAACAATAATTAGTGATGTAAGTACCACTGTCGTTTATCAAAAAAATTATAGTGATTTGCTAAATCAATTGGAAAATTGTTCATCCAATTATTTCAATCCATGCTGCTTACCAAATACGACTTTTTCTTTTGATTCCGATCCCGTTAATAAGCAGCAAAACGATAAATTTGGTATGAATCAACGTAACAATGATCTGTTTGATTTAGATAAATTTATGCCGCTTTAAAATGTGTCCTTATATTTTAATAACGTCGTGCATATATTTTCTTAGCCTGTTGTTGAGCAGCAACATTTCAGGGGGTCCCACACAACGAACGTCCATTAGAATTATCTGTACTTCTAAACGTAAGAAAACTCTAAAATTAATAGTTGAGCATGACCAATTTGATATAAAAATAAGCTTTAAAAAAATATCCTATATAAAAATGTAAAGAATTTCCATTTCTTTATCATTTCCCGTTATACCGGAAGTCGAAACTATATGTTTGCTACTTTAACAGAACACCCTGTATCTTTATACAGTTTTAGATTCTCTGTGAAAATTCAGTAAGAATGGTTTTTACAGTTGAATTTTGTAACGAGCATTTTATTAGTTGCAAAAAAATTAAAATTGTAATTTTGTTTATAACTCAATACAATGCTCCTTATATAAACTTCAACTAAAAAAACAATTTTCATTGAGTTTTCTTAGAGAATCTAAAATTTTAAAAATATATACATGGTGTTCCAATAAAGTAATAAACATAGTATCGACTTCCGATATAACCGGAAGTGGTAAAGAGTTGAAAATATTCTAGAAGATGAAATCTCATGCTCATGCTTAATTATTAAGCAGTGTACCCCCATAATATACTCCTGATACCCTAATGGACGTCACCGTGGGACACCTGAACATAGTGATAAGTTTGTAAATTTATGATGAATTTTGAACATTCTCTTTGTAAAACACATTTGAAATTTGTACCTACTTATCAATTATTTTTTTCAATGCAGTAATTATTTCGAAATTTTATTATTTTTTTTTTCATTTTTTTTCAAACAAAAAACAAATTTTTGGCTTTATCCTCCCGCTTTATTGGTTCCAAAAGTATTTACATATTGTTATCAGTTCATCAGTAATACTGCGATGAAGAATTAAAAAATTATTAGGGCATTTTTTATAAGTAAGTAGTTTGAATTATTTAATCCGGTGCAGTTTTATCATCTTACAATGAATTTCCTTTGTGACAAAATTATTAAATTAATGGCTGCAAATACAAAAAATGTAAATATAGGTATGTAAAATATGCTACGAAATAATGCTGCTATCATTTAAATAATTAGCTATAGATTTTTACCTTCATGGTTTTAATTTTAATTTACTTTTTGATTTCCCTTTTAATTTTAAGTTTATGCATATTATGTATTATGTAAAAAAATATTTATGGTTTAGTTAAATAAATAATTCATATAAAAAGTACTGCATTTTTATTCCAGACCCAGTTCCAGAGAGTAAAATAATAAAAAAAAAAACATTAATTTAATTTAAAAAAAAATTAATTCTTATTAAATTATAATAATTGTCACTCTCTGTTTCTGTTACAGTCAAATTTTTCTGAACGATGGTAAAAGACATCAAACTAAAATTTAATTAATTAGAAAGTTTCTTAATCCGCTAGCCCGCACCTGCTTCTAGAATCAGAATTTAAAAAAAGTCCATTTTTTTTGGTCAAAACTTCCCCAATCCTAAAACTAATTTAAATTCGGGGATCTCAAAACTATTTTTTCACTGGTATATATTCGTGCAATAAGTTGTGTAGTTTTTGAGACGTCAATCAAAATGACTCAATAATTTCCATTCTATCTCCTTTATGATAGTCCAGCCAACTAATGGATCAAAACGAGGTGTAGAGTGCATGAGCACTCTCTAGTAGTCTCGAGATGTTAACATCTCGACCGATGGCAGTCTGCAATTACATCCTCCAGATGTATCTATTCGATATATCACACTGATGAGCTGATAATAAGAGCGAAACGGTCCGTCTGTGATTTCGATAGGATTATTTGGAAGGCTCTGTTTTGTAGACTGCCAGAGAGCTCGAAGAGCCAAGCCCGTTATTATTATTATTTTGTATTTTCATACAGCGGCTCGGTTATAATTTTTTTTTCCGCAAGCGTTCTAAAATGCGGCAATTATCATACTGTACACACCTTGTAGAACGATCTCATTATGTTACTAGTAACAATATTTTCATTATTGTCCTAGCATAATAATAATTAACGTATGACATCGTCAAAATACATTGAATTCGGACAACTGGAAGTACCCGCGGATTATCTAGCTACTATTGCTACGACTATATGCTTTCTAATCATGGCGAGTGCTGTCAATCTAGCATAGGGTTAGAGTTCAATGTTCAATGACAAAATGTGTTATTGACATTGACGTAATAAACGTCAACGCAATTTTTTTAATTTTAATTAATAATTATTCTGAGTGACACTATTAAATTAAAAAGTACATTATAAAATCTACGGTGTATTATAGTTTGTGTTGCAGTCCTTTATAAATAAATAAATTCAGAAAATTTTATGTTTCAATATGTACTACGCTTGCGGAAAAAATCGTATATGTCACTTGGAGTAGAATGCTCATTTTGTGTTGAGCGCAATTATTGCAGCCGAGGCGAAGCCGAGGCAGTTTCGCTCAATTATTGCACTGCCTCGGCTTCGCCTCGGCTGCAATAATTGCGCTCAACACAAAATGATCGCCTTCTACTCCTAGTAACATAATATACTAATATATGTATAAGTTTTATATTATATATTTATATATTAGTGAACGAAATTTTGGACCCTTGTAAAACTTTGGAATGACGTTAGATTTTCGTTCAAAAAATTTACAAAAGTCTCATCACTTCTGGGCGATACCGAATTGGGCGAAGGATTTTGTTATTCACTAATCCCAGGGGTCAATTGGGCGAGAAACGAGAAACTAGGGGATTATAAAAGATAAGTGGACAGATAAGAAATACATGTGCGGCCTTGCCCATATATATAGCAGTGTTGCCAGATTTATTTTCAATAACTGCTACTTCTTGTTCGACACTAAAGGGTGGCCAATGAAAAAAGTTTTTTATCATTTACTATACAGGGTGTCCCAGCTCATTCGAAGCGGTCTCTGTAGGCCAAACGATGGACTTTTTCAAAAAACTTTTTGAAAATTCAAGTACAGAATCACAATTGCCATAATTTGAAATTACTTTGGAGTATACAGAGTGTCCCATATGACAGTGAGATATCAAAGTTATGTTTTTTTAAATGGAATGCTCCCATGTTATTGCAGTTTTAGATTATCTGAGAAGAGGAAATAAGATTGGCTTTTACAGTTGGTGTTTAAATTCAAAAGTTTTTGAGTTATAAACAAGTGAAAATCGTCATTTTTCAAGTTCAAGGCCCTGTACATTGAAAACGGTTCAAGATAGAGAAAAACGGCTTACATGTCCCTATTTTAACTTTTCATGTATTATCCCATGATGTAGATAAAATGTTTATACAGGGTGATAAAAAATTTGAAAAATTCTGAGATTTCTCCACGCGTCGCCAAATAAAAAAATCAAAGAAAGTACAAATGTTTCTATACCATAGAATAGCACATGAAAAAGTAAAATAGGGACATGTAAGCCGTTTTTCTCTATCTTGAACCGTTTTCGTTGTACAGGGCCTTGAACTTGAAAAATTACGATTTTCACTTGTTTATAACTCAAAAACTTCTGATTTAAACACCAACTGTAAAAGCCAATCTTATTTCCTCTTCTCAGACAATCTAAAAATTCAATAACATAAGAGCATTCCATTTAAAAAAACATAACTTTGATATGCCACTCTCATATGGGACACTCTGTATACTCCAAAATAATTTTAAATTATGGCCATTGTGATCCTGTACTTGGATTTGCAAAATTTTTTTGGAAAAAATCCATCGTTTGGCCTACAGAGACCGCTTCGAATAAGCTGGGACACTCTGTATAGTAAATGATTCTTTTTTGAATATTCAAGGGATTATTGAATAGTATTAACGAATTATGATTTATTGTTTAGTAACAAAATCATGACCTTTCGTGTTTTCCATGTTTTCTAATGAAAACTCACCATGTTTTTAAATCTAAGCAACTCCAATGCCAAATATCTCTGGAATTTACTACTTCTAATCAATAAAATTTAACTCGGCATTGGTCGCTAGGTGAATTGTAACACCAGTGGTCGCTAGCGAGCGTTTCGCTCCTATGTAAAATCAACAAGCAAATGTGCAATAAAAAGTACTTTGAATTACAATACAGGGTGTTTGGTGATCGGACATCTAAAATTAAATGTACAAAACCCCATTAGAAGCATAAAAAAGAATGTCCAGATCAGGCGTTGTCTTTTTTTTTGGCTGAGTATTTCCTAAACAAAGCCTACCTGGAAAATGTTATTATTTTTTAATAAAACAAATAAAAATTAAAATTTAATTAAATTTTTGATGAAATTTTAATTTGGCTGTCTAAACTGAAAAAAATTAAATATTTATAGATGATTTAGTTTTACATTTTTGGAAATATTTCCTGAATGAAGCCCGATCAGGACAAAGTTATTCTTTTTTATGCTCATGATGTGGTTTTGTATTATGTAATATGAAATTTTATTTTGGCTTTCCGATAACCGAACACCCTGTATTAGCAATATTTGTTGTAGGTATTTTAAAATAAGGGGGAATAATGTTAACTTGCCAATATACATTTTTTTGGCCTATAACTATAGGATTTTTTACATTAAATAACACAAACTGATTCGATTCTTAACTAAGCTGATACCATATACCATAAAATTCATCAAATATTATAATAAAAACAACAAATAACTTCAGATAAAGAAATTACAGCAACCCTTGCATATGGCTAGCAGACCTAAACATAAGAGCAGTTGAGTGACACGAGTGGTCGCTAATGAGCGTTTAGCTCGCGTAGCTGCAACTGCGGTGAATGAAGCGTCCATAAAAAATAAATTTATCCGATTTTCATTACAAAATCCTTTCTATGTTTCTTCTTAAGGCTATAAACTAAGCTAGAAAAATCGACAAGATTGTGCGAGTTCAAGTAACAGAATAATTACAGTTTAAAGACAATCCCGGGTTAGCGACCACTCCCGGGTTAAAAATTAAACTTCTCTTTAATAATACAAATTTATTTTCAAAACTAAAGCGCATATAGGTATATGTATTAATCATCCTCTCCCATACAAAAAATGTTTTAATTCTATTATCGCATACCTATAGAATAAGGAATTTTCATGTGTTGAAATGATTAATTTTAAATATTGAATCCCCTAATTATTTGACAGAGAAATATTAAATAAATAATTTTTCAAGAATTAAAACAAAAGTCTTTTCTGCTATATTAATTATTAAGTATGCAATCGAATCGTTCAATCGATCGTTTTCGTGAAAATTAGGTAACATTTTTGACTAAAATAATATTAGGGAGTTCTAACACAACTTTCTATTATTTCTATCCTTCCGGTGGAGTACCACCTACGTGACATTCAACACCACGATAATCCCAGTCAAAATTGAATCAAGGAAATTAAAGAAAGCCTGAGGCGAAATAAGAGCATTTTGAGTAGGTATAGTTCGTTTTGCTGATAAGCATGAAATAACCACTAAAACAAAAAAGAAGAAACTGAATTAAATCAAAATTAGAAGGTACCTACTCCTGTAAGCATGAGAATGAAATTCATTATACTTGTAAATAGAATAGTTTTCCAGATTGTAAAATTTAGATAATAACAACCTACAGTTAAATCATAAACGTTTTGCGCCTAGCTGGCACATTGTAAATATTAGATTAAGCACTATTGTTAAATTTAAAAAAATCATTATACTGAAAAGGAGCTACTTCCCCAAAAAATAATTAAATAAAAAAAATGAAAATAATTAACTTAAAAGAAAAATAAAATTCAATTTAAAAGAGCCATTTGAACAAAACAGGATGAAACATTAATAATTGATCCATCTTACCGACAAAATAAAAAAAAATAGATAAAACAGAGTTAATAATACACCATTCCAACACCGTGAACAGATAACCGAAGAGGCCAAGAATTTTTATTCATACCTCAATGAAAACTGAGATCCCATACAGGAAGATTCGGTTTACGGTTTAGAGTCATGCTCAACAGCGCCACAACAAAACATTTTATTGGTTTTTAAAATATTTGGTAATAATTATTTTAGTGCCAGCTGTTATAAGATTTACTGCCTTCTTAGTAAGGATTTACTTATTTTCAGGAGAATCGAGGTAAGCGCTATTGTGGTGATGTAAAACCATAACCATGCATGTTTACCTAACCCAACTTATTTACCTCTAATCCTCCGTTCCTAAAAATTATTCTCACTCGTATCACTTTCTTGTATATGAGGTGAATCCGGACAAATTACATGGGGTATGTTCGGACTGTCCGGACCTACTTAACATGGGGCAAGTTCGTACACTCTTAATTATACCTGGACTGTCCGAAGCTGCCCCATGATACAGTTCGAATATACAGGGTGTCGCACGACCTGACTGCCATAGCTTGAGGGTAGATGTAGTTTTTCAAGGCGATTCAGGATCTGGTTTTGAAATGTTCCTGAGGCCCTTCGTTTCGATTATACAGGGTGATTTGTGCAATTCGCCGAAATCTTTGATGAGCGATATCTTTTGAACGAATTGATCGAATTTAACGAAATTTGGTAGATATGCTCTACTAATGGCACTTAATACCTCGCATTTTTCGCCAACTCGAAAACTGCAGGGCCGTACTTATTTTTTTGATATCTTTCGGCTTTGTCAAAAAGTTCACCCTGTATGCATTTTATTCAAAGTTTGGTGCCATTTTCTAAAACTACGTGAAAAATGCTACAATTGTGGTAAAAAAATACTTGGCATCATTAAACTGAATCGAGAGTAAAATTCAGTTTTTTAGTTTTTTATTCAGGATTTTAATTCATGTGTTGTTAATAATTTAAGAAAAATCAAATGTGGTTTTTTAAAACTTGCATATTTTGTAGTTATTTCAAATAAATTTACTTTATCTACAGATTTAGCCAAGATTGGGGACCCTTCTAAAGATTGTTTCGAGCTAAAAATAAGTTTTAACAGCAAAATAAATAACACAATTCAACACATTACCATATAGACAAATAAGTATCCACATAAACGAAACTCGTTGGGTATTGAGAAATCATAGGATTGGTCGGATAATATTGTTTACTGATGAAGCCTCATTCACCCGAAACGGCATCAATAACACCAGGAATTCACATTGTTGGGCACTTGAAAATCCACGACTAACTCGGGAAACCCATTTTCAAGATCGATTTTCGGTGAATTTTTTGTGTGGCATTATTGACGACCGCCTCATTGGTCCGTTTATAATGGAAGATCGTCTCACAGCCATTCGCTATTTACGTTTCATTGAAAATGATCTTCCAATATTACTGGATGAAGTTCCTATTAATGTAAGACAACGAATGTGGATTCAGCACGATGGCGCACCTCCACACTTTGGTCGACAAGTAAGAGAATTTCTTAATGAAAATTATACAAACCGGTGGATTGGAAGAGTTTCTGCAGTTCCTTGGCCAGCAAGGTCACCAGACTTTAATCCCCTGGATTACTTTTTATGGGGAAGACTGAAAAGTTTAGTTTATGCAGGGAATATTGAGAACAGAGAACAACTAGTCGCTAGAATCATGGATGCCGCAGAAACTATTCGTGCTGATCCCGAGACTCTTGGCAGAGCTACCATTTCTATACTAAGAAGCGCTAGAATTTGTATACAGCAACTGGGTGGACATTTTGAGCAAGTACTTCAATAAATCGATTTAAAAAAATGGTTTTTAGATTAGTTTCAAGGTCAAGGAAATGTGTTGAGTTTGATAGTGGTCTCCTTGACCATTACCTGCACTGAATTGTAATTTTTCTTCCCAACATTTGTGTTGATATTTTTCTTCCTGTTTCGTGTGTTATTTATTTTGCTGTTAAAACTTATTTTTAACTCGAAACAATCTGTAGAAGGGTCCCCAATCTTGGCTAAATCTGTAGATAAAGTAAATTTATTTGAAATAACTACAAAATATGCAAGTTTTAAAAAACCACATTTGATTTTTCTTAAATTATTAACAACACATGAATTAAAATCCTGAATAATAAACTAAAAAACTGAATTTTCTTCTCGATTCAGTTTAATGATGCCAAGTATTTTTTTACCACAATTGTAGCATTTTTCACGTAGTTTTAGAAAATGGCACCAAACTTTGAATAAAATGCATACAGGGTGAACTTTTCGACAAAACCGAAAGATATCAAAAAAATAAGTACGGCCCTGCAGTTCTCCAATCGGCGAAAAAGGCGAGGCATTAAGTGTCATTGGTAGAGCATATCTACCAAATTTCGGTAAATTCGATCAATTCGTTCAAAAGATATAGCTCATCAAAGATTTCGACAAATTGCACAAATCACCCTGTATAATCGAAACGAAGGGCCTCAGGAAAATTTCAAAACCAGATTCCGAATCGCCTTGAAAAACTACACCTACCCTTAAGCTATGGCAGTCAGGTCGTGGGACACACTGTATATTATAGTTTGTTATTACCTTATTTTTGTTTATAGAATGGTTGATTAAGTTCAAGATTAAGTTATCAAAGCAAGAAAACGACAGGCTAATATTGGAGACTCAGGAAATGAGAAGAGTGGTGAAAGTGAATCGAGATGTGCGACACGAAAAGTATTTACTAATAAAGAAGAAGAATTGGAAATTTATTTAAAGGAATCATCAAAAAAAATTATGGCCTCACGTATAAAACAACTCGTGTTTTGGCTTACGAGTATGCAAAGAAATTAGGGATTTTTTTTTTATTATTGAAAATGCCCATGCACTGCAGGGAAATCCCTATGACGCTCTGGGAGCGGTGCATGAGCGGAGATATCGATTCACGTTGGCCTTGAATCTCTGTAAGTGGTATACTTCGGGAAACACGCCCTTTGGAATGCTATTCCAAATTGATGCGGTTCTGTACATAAAAGAAGTCTGAGTGGTACGAGGTGTAACGAGCTGAACCTGATACGGATGAGCGTCTGCGGCTCGACATGTATATCTGCTCGGTCTTGTTCTTGGTGGGATCAAGCGGGCCACGTCGTTTGAACACCTTCCATTAAAAGATCTGTAAAACAGACTCAGGTCAGCTACTCTTCTTCGATGTTCGAGAGTGTCTAAATTTTTTGTCAAATCTGGGTCCCCAATCAAGCGGATGGCTCTTTTCTGAATAGAGTCGAGTAGTCTCAGCGTATTTTTGGGAGCTGAGCTCCAAACATGTGAGCAGTACACCAAGGATGGTCGGATTTGAGCCTTGTATAAGAGGAGAAGCTGTTGTGGTGTATAAAATTTCTTCGTGCGGAAGAGTGTTCCAAGTTTTTGGGAAGCACTCTTCGCCAGACCAGCAAGATGATAATGCCAAAACATGTTCGCTCCGAGGCTCACTCCAGGTAAACGAAGAGATGACGCTGGGGTAAGAGAGTGTCCCGCCATCATCATATCTGGCTCCAAAACGTTGGTCTTTTTGGAGAAGATGACTGCTTGGGTTTTTCCAGCATTGAATTGGACTTGGTTTCTATCGCCCCAAGCTAGAATGTCCTGCAAGTCATTGTTAAGTATGGCAACTTCTTGCTCCCTGCGAGTCTGTACGTCGATGGCAGATGTTCGCGCATCTAACGTATAAGAAGATATGAGGGTACTGTCGTCAGCAAAACTGTATATTGGATTTTTTGTTGTTTCAAGCAAGTCGTTTATAAATATTAGAAAGAGAGTCGGAGATAAAATGGATCCCTGAGGCACACCGGCATTGATGGAAAAGGTCTCAGAAAGAACTCCATCGACTGCCACCTGTAATGAACGATCTCCGAGATAACTCGCAAGCCACAAGCAGAATTTCTCGGGCATGCCATAGGCCTGCAGTTTTGCCAACAGTCCACCATGCCAAACACGGTCGAAAGCTCTAGAAATATCAAGCGCAACCCCTCGAGACTCCCCATGGTGTTCGATTGCGCCGTTCCACAGCTCGGTGACGTAAGTGAGGAGGTCACCAGTTGACCTCTGTTTGCGGAATCCGTATTGGCGGTCGCTGATTATGTTAGCTCCTTCCAAGTATTTTAAAAGATTTTGGTTAATAGCTTTCTCCATAATCTTGGATATTACCGAAAGCAGCGCCACTGGTCGATAGTTACTTGGTATAGTCTTTTTGCCTTTCTTGGGAATAGGTTGGATCCGTGCACATTTCCAACAAGAAGGAAATATTCCCTTTTTATACGACAAGTTGAAAAGTCGGCAGAAAACAGATGACAGCTCAGTGACGCATTTTTTTAGTACGATAACAGGTACGTCATCGGGCCCAGAAGCTTTGTTTGGGTCTAAGGCTAACATAATGCTCTTTATGACCCGCTGTCGGAAAACAATGTCTGACATTTTGGTCTCCACGGAAGGGATTATTGGCGGAGTTCTTCCATGAAAGTCGACGGAAGAGTATGAAGAAAACACTCCCGCCAACAAGTTCGCCGTCTCAGTAACCGTGGACGTCAAAGTCATTGGGCTCAAAGTCTTCCTCACGTTGGCAAGAGAGGTCACTTCTGACAAAAATGACAATTCCGAAGTTACGTCTAAATCGGGAGTGAAAGTCATATCCTGGATAGAGATAATTAACTGTGCTTGATGACGCTTGGACTTTTGTTTCGCACAGTGCTAGAATGTGAGGTTTATTTGTCTGAAGATGTTGAGGTACCTCTAATATTACAAAAGTCGACTATAAATTTTTCCATTTTGGTGGTGTTATTATTCTTTCTCTTGCATGAATGTGCCCCTGGATTAGCCCCCGCGCGGAGATCCAAATGGGGGGTCGTTTTAACTCCGGAAAATTTTAACCTCGGTAACGCCATCCATGCATGTTAATTGTTTCTTATCCCAAGGACCGGAATCTCTGGCACAGCAACGAAACGTCAGCTCTTTAAAGCAACTTCACGCCGCCTAAGCCAGAAAGATGGTATCGCACCGGGCGAGGCTGTGTGGGTTCTATGTCCTCTACCATACCCTACAAACTGGGAGAACGAGAAAATGGCTGGTTCGGAATGGATGCGTTTCTTTATGAAACAACACCCACGTCTGTCTTACAGAAAGCCAGAAAACACCAGCATTGCCAGGGCTTCTGCTTTCAACGCGACAAATGTTCAGCATTTCTTTACAAATTATATTGCCGTTAATTCTAATTATAATTGTATCATAACATTTTTGGATATTTCAAAAGCATTCGACAATGTTGGTCATGAACATATCAAACAATCGCTTATCTCTAAAGGAGTTTGTCAACAACTGGTGTCGCTAATTATGAACTTACTCACTCAAAATAAAATTAGGATTGAAATAGGAGGAAAACAAACTGAAGATATCTTAATAAAAACTGGCGTTCCACAAGGCGGACCATTGTCACCAATTTTATTCAATATAGCCATTGACTATATTTTCAATGAAATCACAGAGCCACAATTTGCAAATACCCACGGATATTCTTTACATGATGATTTTGACGCTGTTTGTTTAACAGGATTCGCTGACGATCAAACAGTTACTACCAAAAGTTTATCTTCTACTTACCATGTTGTAGAATTGATTCAAAATCTCTTTAATGAAATTGGTCTAAATGTCAATCCAAAAAAGAGCAATGCTATAATGATAATTAACGGAGAATTAACAGAAGGTGTTCTAGAGCTGTCAAGTAATGAAAAGATAAAATGCATTGATAAATTTTCGTGTATAAAATATCTTGGATGTACATTTAAGCAAGAGATCATATTCGATAAAAACATAATTAATTACTTCAATAATAACTTGGAAAAATTAACTGTCAGTCATCTACTTAAACCTGACCAAAAACTTAACATTATAAATCAATATATTTTCCCAATGTTAATTTATCCTCTTCAGTGTGCCCCTCTATCAAAAATACCAAAATTCATCACAAATCAAATTGACATAATGATAAGAAGAAGTGTCAAAACAATCATTGGTTTACCCGCTTCAACAACAACAGAAATGTTTTATGCACCACGTAATCTTCGTGGTTTGGGGCTTTTAAAGACTGAATGGGAAGTTCAACTACAACATTTTTCTATTGCCCAAAAACTTCACCAGATTGAAGATTTACTTCTCAGTCGCAGTTTTGATTCTATTGCTGAAATGAATAAATGTAAAATAAATTTAGGTGTTGAAGGAAATACTTCTAGAATTATGAGGAATCAACTAAGAAAAATATCATTTGATATATGGAGCAGTAAAGGTTATCAAGGAATCGGTGTTCACACTTTTCAAAATTCATCCAAATTAAACTCTTTTGTTCATAAAAAAAATTCACTTTCTTCATCTGAATGGACCGCTGCTATTAAACTCAACTGCAACTATGCTAATCTTCGAGGTGTTCCTGGTGTTGATGTCAATGGTGACCGCCTTTGCCGCAAATGCGGTAAAGAGATTGAAACCCCTTTTCATGTCACAGGCAACTGCAGCAGCAACTCAGCGAAGATAACAGCTCGTCATAATCATGTTAAACATCATATAACATCAATTCTTCGTGAAAAAGGTTATGACTGCTTTGAAGAAGTATATGGCAGAGATACAACAGGACTAAACAGATTTTCAGACATTATTGCTTTTGACAAGAAATCAAAAAATGCATTTATTATCGACCCTACAGTTAGATATGAAACTAATGACCCACTTCAGGACACGAAAATTATAACAGAGAAAAAAAAAATTTATGAACCATGTATTCCATTTTATGCGGAAAATTTTCAGGATAAATTTGGAGAAAGAAATTGGAAAGTAATTGGCCTTTGGTTTGGATCTCGTGGGACAGTCGGCCAAAGTGTAATAGATTTTTTTTGTGAATTTAAAATTGATAGCGCTAAATTAAATGACATATGTGAAAAGATTTTAATTGATACGATTAATATTATTCATACCCATATTTATTGTTAATTATTGTTAAAATTTTTATGTTATTGTCTTTTTATGATTGATTGTTATGCTGTGTATAAAAGCAACCTGTCACAGACAGGCAGCACAACTTTAAATAAAGTATTTCTCTCTCAGCTTTCCACCACATCGAATTTGGAATACAGATGAAACGGACATTCAAACTGTGCTCCAAGCTCCAAAAGTTATAGCGGAGACTGGTTCAAAGGGTGTTGGCTAATGCGTGTCTGCTGAAAGGGGGACGTTGGTCACCATGCGTGGAATTGTTTCTGCGGTGGGCTCTGCAATTCCCCCAATATATTCCCAAGAATAAATTAAAGAATTAATGAAGGAGCAATTCATGTATGATGCCGCTGCGGGGGCTGTAGGCTAATAGGCGGTGGGAAGCCAATTTCCCACCATCAAATTTGCGCATCATAAGCAATGAGAAATATATTCTGAAAGAGTGGTAGTACTGCCATTTATGAGGGTCATCTATAAGTTCAAATAAACCGACTTGCACGGTTTCAAATAATTTTAGTTCGGTGGTGTCAAGCATTCTGTGAGGCAGTTATAAAATTTTGACCATTTGTAGGGTTAAATTTTGTATTATTAATAAAATACGTGAATATTTCACAAAACAGGTAAGTTAATTATATATTTTGGGTAGAATAATTGTTATTATACATAGTTGTGAAAACAAAATGTATTTTTTGCAATTTCTGAGATCAGGTATATGACATTTGTAAGTGGGAAGTATGTTTCCCACTGCTCGACGCTAAGCCTAAAGAAATTTAAACTGCTCAACAAATGAAACGTTACATGACCAAATTTGCCCTAACTTTGGCACTGATAAAATTTTGATTGTTTCGAGCAATTCAATTTTTGTTTCGAGGGTTCACTAGTTCAATCCCTTGTTTATCAGTCCGTATGTTTGCAAGAACTTGGTACTTCACACAAAGTTTATATAGGGTGGTAAATAAAACAGTTCAAAATCTCAGAAAGTTCAGCTTGCTCCCATTTGATCAAAGATTTTTCTTTTTAAATTTCAACACAAAGATCATGAAAATGGACCTCATATCTCGAAACGGTTTTCGAATTTTTCGATTATTTCTTTTATTTACAGGGTGATTTCAAAAAAACTACTTTTTGGTGTGGCAATGATAACTTTGTTGTCCGTGACCCGATTTTCGAAATGTAGGGCTCATTTTAAAGCTTAAGCTTCAAACAAGAACACGCAAGATTGATAATCGACTAAGGACAAAAATTGAAAATACAGGGTTGTATTAAAACTAACCCAAATCTGAATGGCTTCCGAAATCTGGTATTAAGGAAAATTTGAAATAAAGTTAAGTTGCTTTCAAACAAGCCACTCATTCTGAATACTTCAAGATGTTCGTCGCTTGCATGAGTTAAGAATTGTTGACATAAGAACAAAATTACAACTTCGTGTTTTCGAATGAGGTAGCCGCTTTGTTATCATTAGGCTTATTGTTTATCATATGGATGTCACTATTATTGATTGTTGTTTCGGATATAAATCCGCTTGAGCATATTTGGAGCAGAATGAAAAAAAATCTTAAAGAAAGGGAAGGACAAATGGATAATTTGGATGATTTGGTTATAGCTATACAGGAAGAATGGGAAGCTACTACCCAGCAGTTTTTACATCACCTAGTGGAGGGAATGCCAAGAAGAGTTACGGCAGTTATAAAAGAGGCAGGGGAGGTCCGACAAAATATTGGTCTATTTGGATACTCCCCTTTTTTTGGAATTACATAGTTTTTTGTACATAAATAATAAAACATTTTAATGGACACTTCTTGACCTTTTTTTAACTGAACTTTCTTTACGATATGACAGGCTCAATTATTGCTGAGTGAATTAACAAGCCATCACGGTAAGTATTAATGGAAGTCATGCAAAGAAATCTCAGCTCAACCGACAATATAAAACAGTTTTATCAGCCGTCAAACAACAATCAATAATAGTTTATCATCCATATGATAAACAATAAGCCTAATAATAATAAGGGCTACCTCATTCGAAAACACGAAGTTGTAATTTTGTTCTTATGTCAACAATTCTTAACTCATGCAAGCCAAGAACATCTTGAAGTATTCAGAATGAATGGTTCGTTTGAAAGCAAATTAACTTTATTTCAAATTTTCCTTAATACCATATTTCTGAAGTCATTCAGATTTGGGTCAGTTTTAATACAACCCTGTATTTTTAATTTTTGTCCTTAGTCGATTATCAATCTTGCGTGTTCTTGTTTGAAGCTTAAGCTTTAAAATGAGCCCTACATTTCGAAAATCGGGTCACGGAAAACAAAGTTATCATTGCCACACCAAAAAGTAGTTTTTTTGAAATCACCCTGTAAATAAAAGAAATAATCGAAAAATTCGAAAAACCGTTTCGAGATATGAGGTCCATTTTCATGATCTTTGTGTTGAAATTTAAAAAGAAAAATCTTTGATCAAATGGGAGCAAGCTGAACTTTCTGAGATTTTGAACTGTTTTATTTACCACCCTATATAAACTTTGTGTGAAGTACCAAGTTCTTGCAAACATACGGACTGATAAACAAGGGATTGAACTAGTGAACCCTCGAAACAAAAATTGAATTGCTCGAAACAATCAAAATTTTATCAGTGCCAAAGTTAGGCCAAATTTGGTCATGTAACGTTTCATTTGTTGAGCAGTTTATAAATGGGAAGCATACTTCCCATGGCCCGTTTCTAAAGCATGCTCAGATTTACGTTTATTTCAGGTATGTGGAATTTAGATGACTCCAGGCAGGCGGAAGCTGCACTGCAGTTGTATAGTCTTCCTGGTGATGAAACCAAATCGGATCAAGAAGTGGATGATGGTGCCCAGGAAGAAATGGATGGTATTTGATTGTCCGAGCACAAGAAGTTCAAGTAGTGCTACTAGTGGAAATATAACTCCAGGTGGACTCGGAATGAAACCGGATGAAGATGTAATAACAGATGAAATTTTGCTGTCTGAACCTGATTACCTGCCAGAATTAGAGTCAGTTCTAGAAAATGATATTCTTGAGGAGGCGGATGAAAATTATACACGGATCCAAGAAACTGACCATCTTGGCGACACAAATATTGACTCTATGAAAGAACAGAAACTTCATTCGAATTCTCGAAGCATGACAAAGAAATAGATTATTTCTTAAAGATTTTTAGTGACGATATCATACAAAATTGTCGATCAAACCAACTTATACGCTTCACAAGACTTGAAGAGGAAAGGCAACACAGTACCGGGACCGTCAAATAATTGGAGTGATTCTTCCCAGGAAGAAGTTCGAGTCCTGATTGGTATGTTCATAATAACGGGTATAACTACCACAACTTGCAAATTTCTGGTCAAGTGATCCATTTCTGACGGTTTCAGCATTATTTCAGGTAATGTCATCCAAAAGATACAAAAAGCTTGTAGAGAATATCCATCTGAATGGTAATACTCTTTATCTACTCCTATTAGATAAATCAATTATTAGTCTAATTTTAACAAAGTAATGGCATGCATTACTATTGCCCTATCGAATAATAGTGTCAGGTCGATTGAACAATGAGCTCATTATTCAATCGTTATTGTCAATTGTTTAACTTTACCGCCCTATTCTGTCGTACGTTTGGCAGATTCAAACTACTGACTACTGTCAATGGTCCACTGACGTGAAAGTAGAGTCCCTAAACGTTTATTTTACGTTTAATAAACTGTTATAAAAATATGAAAGTCGCAAAATATTAGGACGATTTTGATCTTTCAACTACTATAGCATATGAAGCTACTTATCATAACACTAAAATGAACATGTTTTAGTATCCGTGCGTAGTCATAAAGCCCTGATCAACCGCTGTGAAAGCTGATGCCTTTGGAACGCTGCCAATAGGTTTAGTCGACTGACAGTAGTGACAGCTAATCACGATAACCTAACATTCACATTTGTTTATGTTCAGTTTCAATTTTACAATACAAATTATTGTATTATAAAAATTAAACTTAAAATTATTATAAACAGAATAATACTGTTCTTCGAAGAAAATAATATCTTGAATAATACGCCACCTGTTGTAAATAGGGGAAAAGCAACAAATGCATCGAATAATGGTTTACTGCCTGCAAAATCATAAGTGAAATACGATGCGCGACGAAATCTTTCACCCTGATTTTGTAATTTTTCTCCTTTTAAAGTTATTTTACAAATTTTCAGTCGACAGTGAAGTATGTAATATTTTATGTACTTTTGCAATATTTCAATAACCAAATTATTTACTTAAAGACAACCATATTTTTTAATAAATAAAACTGCAATCCATAAAACTTTTTTACATAAAAATTTAATTCTACCGTAAGTAAAATTATTTTTATTCAAGTATACTCGTAGATAAAGTATAGTATTCCACTCGCGCATAATGGCTATTATCCACTTAGATGTTACAGCACTCGCCAGAGGCTCGTGCTGCAATTTTCATCTTCGTGGATAATAGCTATCATTATGCGCTTGTTGAATAATATACTATTGTAACACTTTGAAATATTTAATGTAACTTTGAAAAAAAAAAGAACTAGAAAAGAAAAAGTAAGAAAAAATAAATTAAATAGAAAAAAGAAAAAATGGAAGGAAAAGCAAATAGTTGAGTAGGTGATGATTCCAGTTTAATTATTGTTGTCTTCGGGAAAAGGACCACCTGTATTTGTAGGAGCCTTAATTAATATTTAATTGCATTATTGCAGGTAATTGGTTTCCTTTCGGTGTATTTCTAATCTGAGTTTTTTTTGTCATACCCATAATAAAGTTAATCATTTATAATTTGTTCAATTCATTAAGAACTTAGCGCTAATACTGGCAAATAGCAGTTATTGTTTTGCTCCAATTGTTATACTGTTTTGTAATCGCGGGGATCAAATGGGACAAAACTTTCGTTGGTTCTTCTTTGTTAGCCATTCCGTTTAGCAGGGAGACCAGTTGATCCATATACCTGAAAAGGGATTAAATAAAGTGCTACCTTATCAGATCACTCAACTTCGATTATTATTAAAATTAAAGGAAACTCTAGAATACTAGGGGTAAGTGTAATGGGTTTATTTTATCTTGGAAAGAAATAATCTCTAATACAGGTGAATTCCTTTTAGAGTTTCCCCCCCCCATTCTTCTCATCAACTCCTCTACACTGCGTTCGTTGCGTAACTGGTTTTTCCTTCGGATTTTCACCCCCCCCCCCCCCCCGGGTTAAGGAAGTCCTACCGGTAGAGGTACCCGTTGACTCCCTTCGGCTACCCTTCTAGCTCAGATTTACCAGGCTCCAGGATACAAGGACAGACACCCCCGTTCCTTGCGGTTTGTATATCCCACGAGTAATATAGGAACATTCCTGTTTATTACTCACCGCTGTAACTAGGAGTCCAGAGGACCGCTTCCAGACCCACTGGATACTGACTAAAATTTACGGCTCTGATCATAAGTTTAACAGAAATTTAAATTCAATTAATAGACAGCATACTTACTTTTTTGTGATCATCTTCAACCATGTAAACTGCCGAAGTAGCACTATTTCGCGGGTAAACTAGAACTGTACGCATGTAATAAAATTTAACGCGAACGAAATAATAATAATTATATACTTAGTGCATATTATTTATTTTCTTTTTTTACCTGATAAGCGTCCTACTGTTGTGTTTATTTCAGGCTAATAGAATGATCGAGTGACGGACAAGTGACGTAATCTTATTTTTTTTTTGCTATTTGCCGTTCTCGAATTAACTGGGACCTTACCCAATCGCCGAGACAGAATCTAAAGCCACTACCGAAAAATACTTTGAGCTAGCCTGATCTCTCCTTTTGTTTCTGTTATAATAGTGTCATAATATTATTTCATTTATTATTATTTTATTAATAAGATTTAATATTATCATCAGATTTATGCGGCAATAGAAATTTGTCGCATCTTGCTAAAGAGAAAGGTCAGCCACTATATGATAAACTGCACAAAGACCTCTAATTGATAGTCTCAATAAATCATTTTCTGAATCAATCTTCGTTCCTTGCAGTGGATGAATCCATGATAGGTTTCAAAGGAATGTATTCTTTAAAACAATATAAATTCCAATGAAACCCGTCAAAAGAGGGTACAAAGTTTGGTTCCTGACTGATTCACTGACAGGATATATAAATTATTTGGATATTTATACTGGAAAATCATCAGAAAATGAAAAAAACAAAGTTATGGCTTAGGAGAAAGTGTTCTTCTCTAAAAAATAAGAATTATTGTCTAGTTGCATTTGACAATTTTTTTTTACTTCTGTCAATCTTATGGAAAAATTGCGGAAGGATGATATATTGGCTGTTGGTACAGTTCGAAACCATAGAAAAAATTTACCTGATATACAGGCTGTCCCATAATATGTGGGCAATCTCCCGGATTTGGGTAAATTTCTTAAAATAAATGAAAAAATAGCTATAAAATTAATTCCTCAGAGACACCCCTACAAAGATATTAGCTGTTGAAGTTGAGGATTGAAAATCAATTTTTTGCAAGAGCTTTTTTATTTCTTGAGCGATTTTGATAATTTTTGGTTTTATTTTGTATTATTTTGGACTGTTTAGAATAGAGTTTCGTAATCTTTGGTAGCACATACATAGACCTCGGGATGGCATAACTCCCTCATTCACTTGAAACAAAAAAAAAGTAATAATTTCACAGTTTTTTAAGGTTAATTTTCTTTTTATTTTATATTTTTTTACATAAAAAATGTTTCCCTATTTATTTCGATAGAGCGAACCGTTATCGAGATCCTTCTAATAGGTGATGCGTCGCAGGAATTTTCTAAATTTCAAGTAAATTTTAAGAAGATGGCTAACCTTTGACAGTAAATTGAGCAGGAAACACAACAATAACTTAATTAAATACACGTCAAATAGTGTCAAAGATTTTATTTCATGCAGATTCAATTCTAACTGATTTTAAAATGAGTTACACAAACGCTGAATACGCAGATATGCATTTAATCTACGGAATGGCCACATGAAAATGTATCTACTAGCAAAACCAAGAGAATCATCTTATCAGATCTTGCTTCATTTTTGACCGCTAGGACTTTTAAGTCCATGCATCATGATTGCTAAAATCATGCTACAAACTCTTTGGACTTTCAAGCTTTCATGGGACGAATCCATTCCCACAGATCTTAATACTCAGTGGCAAAGATTTAGAAATGATATTTCACAATTGAATGATCTACAAGTTTCGAGGCATGTTATATGCAATAAACGTATTCGCATATGGAGCCTATGTGTACATAAGTATTGATCAAGAAAACAATGTTCATTGTAGGCTATTATGTGCAAAAGGCAGAGTAGCGCCTTTAAAATCGTTAACAATTCCAAGGTTGGAGTTATACGGAGCCTTAAATTTAGCACAACTCGTAGAAAAAGTAACACTAGCTTTAGACATAACATTTCATGGATGTTACTTGTGGAGTGACTCCACCATTGTGTTAGGTTTATGGCCATACAGAATCACAATGGCCATAGTTTAAAATTATTTTTGAGTATACAGAGTGTCCCATATGACAGTGGCATATCAAAGTTATGTTTTTTTAATGGAATGCTCCTATGTTATTGCATTTTTAGATTGTCTGAGAAGAGAAAATAAGATTGGCTGTTACAGTTGGTATTTAAATTCAGAAGTTTTTGAGTTATAAACAAGTGAAAATCGTCATTTTTCAAGTTCAAGGCCCTGTATAACGAAAACGGCTGAAGATAGAGAAAAACGGCTTACATGTCCCTATTTTACTTTTTAATGTACTATTCTATGATGTAGATGAAATGTTTATACAGGGTGATAAAAAATTTGAAAAATTCTGAGATTTCTCCACGCGTCGCTAAATAAAAAAATCAAAGAAAGTACAAATGTTTCTACACCATAGGATAGTACATAAAAAGTTAAAATAGGGACATGTAAGCCGTTTTTCTCTATCTTTAGCCGTTTTCGTTGTACAGGGCATTGAACTTAAAAAATGACGATTTTCACTTGTTTATAACTCAAAAACTTCTGAATTTAAACACCAACTGTAAAAGCCAATCTTATTTTCTCTTCTCAGACAATCTAAAAATGCAATAACATAGGAGCATTCCATTAAAAAAACATAACTTTGATATGCCACTGTCATATGGGACACTCTGTATACTCAAAAATAATTTTAAACTATGGCCATTGTGATTCTGTACTTGAATTTTCAAATTTTTTTTTGAAAAAGTCCATCGTTTGGTCTACAGAGACCGCTTCGAATAAGCTGGGACACCCTGTATATCAGACTGGAACCACGTATCCAGTAATTACAATTCAGCGGATGCATTGTCGCGAGGATTACATCCAAGTGCGATCAAAAACAACCATTTATGGTGGCATGGGCCACAGTGGCTCCAATTAGCGCAAAGCGATTGGCCTCAGATCAGCTCGTCAATAGACGATCAAGAGCTACCAGAAATTCGCAAATCAGTGATATCTCACGGTGTGTCTAGTAAGGAATTAGTCTAGTAAAATGAGACGAAAAAGGCATCGAATTATGCAATTCATGCGGAAAACAAAATATTTTGTGTAGGGGTTGGGTCGTCCACGGAGAGTCTAAATCCAAAAATTCCACCTCCTACCCCTTGTGAATAAGCCGCCATATTGGTTTTAAGGGATGAATGGGTTTTTTGCACTTTACGACGTTAATTCGCATTTTACCGAAAAAAGTGTCATTACTTACTTTATTCAGAAAAAGATTCTCCACCAATTTGCATATGTGACATTTTTTTGTATTTGCAATATTTAATGACCTACAGGTGATTAATTAAGAACAAGGGGGATGAAAAATTGGTATTTTCGGAATAACTCCTTTTTTTCAATCGCAATCCAAAAATTGTTCCCACAATTCTTGTAGCGCTTACAATTACGAACATTTACATAACAATATCTCATTAATCGGACCAATTATTGTTGCGCAGTAGTGCGTCGAAGTCATTAAGGTGAGATCGGGCCCATTAGGTCTTTCAGGTAAGCGATAACCTACGCCGACTCGCGCTAAATAGGGCTGCCGTATACAGGCTGGGCCACGGTATACGAAACGGTTCCTTATAAGAAAACGGTTGGATATTTTTCCAAGATTTTTTACAGGTATATACAGGTTGATCATAGGAACAATTTAAAAAATTTTACATTATACAGGGTGTCCCCACAAAGAGATACATATCAAAGTTATGATTTTTCTTATGGAACGCCCTGTATGTTAGATCATTTTTAGACTCTATGGGTAAAATAAAGGTAAGTTAGTTACTGTTATGTTACCTATACCTAATATGGATACTTTTTCAAATATTTCAATATTTCTAAATTTACAGCATAATTTAAAAAAATATATTCTGTCCTAAAGAAACAGACTTCCAGCTAGACATTAAGCTCAATCCTAAGAGTAAAAGTCCAATTTCAGATTAAACACTTTTATATTACAAAAAAATTATACAGGGTGATAATTAATTAGCAAAACATCATGTCAATATTCACGGTCAGATTACTTGGCTATTTTAAATAGCACGCCCTGTATGTAACGACAGAATACGATTCAAAATTTTATTCTCTTTTGATCTGCATTGAGGTTTACTATACCTAACTCTAATAATTACTGAGTAATTTGACTCATATTCTTACGATTATTTTTCCTAATATTATTTATTTTAAACTATAAAGTAGGCATGGATTTAAAAATGTTATTATTACTATTTACTTTTATTTTATACTTATTATTACTATTATACTATTTTGAGTAAAAAATCTTAATACAATAATGCTCTAAACCCTTCACGGTGCCACACGAGGTCATCAAAGTTAGAAATTCTGGGTCACAAATATGTATATTATTGAACTTCTGTTTCCTTTTGCAGTTACGGTTAACATTTTCAAAGACTTTTGCAAAGTCTTATTTCATTTAATTTTCGTAACAGTGCAATTATTAACTTTTTTAAAATTGCAAAAAAAAAATTAGGAAATGTTAAAAAAGTTAATATTTGCACTGTTATAAAAATAAAATAAAATAAGACTTTGCAAAAGTCTTTAAAAATGTTAACCGTAACTGCAAAAGGAAATAGAAGTTCAATAATATGCATTTTTGTGACCCAGAATTTCTAACTTTGATGACCCCGTGTGGCACCGTGAAGAGGTTTAGAGCATTATTGTATTAAGATTTTTTACTCAAAATAGTCCAAGGAAAGTCGCCACGTGTAGCTCTTACACTCATACCTGGACACCCTGTATTATATTACATCAGTAGAATAGTTTTCTAGAATGGTATAAAAAATTTAAGTGCCTACCTTATAATAACGCATAAATTATGTAAGTATAGGAAACATGTACTTATTCTAAGGTACTAAAGGATGCATTTATCTCCAAAGATCCTGGGACCTGAATAACTGGAAATCATACTCAAAAATAAAGAGAGTAAAGAGAGAAATTATTTGAAGATAAGTTATGTAAAAAAATTTCTTCGAAAAGGGCCATAGAATACAATTCCAAGAAAAGCAAAGAAATAGCAATTACAGTTGGCAAGGTAGGTAATTATAGGATTACCTATATATTCTATAGAAAACGCTTTATACCTGCATACCTACCTATTGGTACTTAGTAGGTAAAACTATTCAAAAGCCGTCAAATTTCTGAATAAAGATAAAAGAAAGAGGGTGGAAATAATAAAACTAAACGTACATGACAGCCACCATAAATAATCCTCTTTTGTTATAAAAGCTTTAATATTATCGGTATGCGCTGTAATCCTTCTTACGGTATGATTTATTGTATACCTATTGATTGGATGGGAATATTTGTCGATTCTTTGTTAAGACCGTTTCTTAAGTTCGAAACTGTATCTTTTGAAGAAAAAATTTGTTCTAAAATTACTCATTAGGTAGACTATTCTTATTGATTATGAACACGGACTTTTTCTTTTGGTTTTCGTCTTTTGTCAATTGCTTTTCCTGATTTGTCAAATGCTTTTCCCATTTATCAAACGTCAGTGCGTGATTTTTCAATTGAAATTCCTCTTTTGTCAAATGAGATTCCTTTTTTATCAAATGCTTTTCCAGTATTATGATACTGTCCGCAAGTAAATGGGAAAAGCCATTGACATAAAGTGAAACTGATTTGATTGATAATCAATGACTATAATCATTAATAGATAGAAAAATAAGAAACTCATTTGACAAATAAGGAAAAGCAATTGACAAAAGACGAAAACCAAAAGGAAAAGACTGTAAAACACTAATGGTTTATTATTCTTACTTTCAATACCTATTGCTTAGGTTTTTTATTACCTACAGGTACTTGTTGGAGCTATAAGGACGTTGAAGATTTTTATTTCCTCGAGCATTACGAAGTCAGTAAATAAAACGGTTTTTTAATCATAACTTCTTATTTTTTAAGAAATTAAGTTGAAACTTTGGACATACCTACTTTTCTTATGTCGGACCACTTTTTGAGAAATTTTACTTAGGTACGAGAAATGAAGAGCGAAGGGAGAACGGTATCTGGAATTAGGTATGGAACAGATTGACCGACAACTTTTACCAACGCATGCCTCTGGTTCAAAGGATATTGCTTTTTTTAGATCAAGCATTCATTTTTTATTTTTTACTCTCTTCTTATTTTTTTTATTTATATGCTTTGGTTTGCGAGATACTTAAGCCCGGTTGCACAAATATAGCTCCGACATTTTTTTGGAGAATCACTGTTCAAATGTGAAAACTTGTTACATTTGGTTGAGTTGCACAAACTGAATCAAATGCATTTCAATAGCTTATTGTCAGCTCATCAGTGTTAAAATGGGTTTACGACGTGACAAAATGAACAACTCATAGTCCAGCTGGACTGTCTTGTCCATCATCTCAAAACTTGTCAATTAAGAAATGAATTAAATTAAAGAATGACAAAAAATAACACGGAAGAAGGAGAAACAATGAAATAAGTGCGATGTTATTTAGTAGTTATTTAATTAACTAATATTAATAATTATGTAAATATGTAATATTATTTCTGTGATGTTTATTATTTAGGGAGGATGGAAAAAAGTTCTTGTTCAAATCCGCATTACCAAAATTTTCTAGCATTTGAGGACGCTTTAGAAAAGCAGAATCTTGCTTTAGAAATTATTAAACATCATCCAATAATAGTTCAAATAAGATCTAACATCTTTTTTAGGTCCTTGCTGTTCAGAATCAGTACTTGACGACAAAATTGTATTTTCCACTGAAACCTTTTGACGTCTGTAATAATTTCATGCTCGAGTTCTAGAAAATAGTGATAGGATTGATCTTTCTCCGTCGTATGTGGAAAAATAAAAAACCCACCGACGCAAGAAAGGCAGTTTTTATAGCCCAAAATCGAAAATTACAACACCTGAATATCCGGAGTCTGAATTTCAAAAAATCATGGTGTCCGTTCTGGGCCCGCGGACATGACGAGTTTTGGCGAGACGGCGTGATAGGGTTGTAGAAAGGTTAACCTTATCACGCCACCGTTAAAACTCGCTCAGAACTGGCCACCGTAATTTTTTAAAATTCAGAATCCTGGATATTCAGGTGTGGTAATTTTCGATTATGGGCTAGAAAAACTGCATTCGTGCGTCGCTGGGGTTTTTATTTTTCCAAGTCACGGACAAAGATTAACCCTATAACGCCACCGTAAAAACTCGCCTTGTCCGGGCCCAGAACGGCCACCTGGATTTTTTTAAATTCAGAATTCGGATATTCAGGTATGTCTTCACCATACCATTAGGGCAAGTGTATCGTTCAGAAAGCGCTATTGTTTTTCAACAATCGGATTGCTGTAATTGATATAATAATTTATTATTATATCAATTTGTTTCATGAATATTCAGGTGTTGTAATTTTAGATTTTTGGCTATAAAAACTGCCTTTCGTGTGTCGCTGGATTTGTTATTTTTCCACACGAAGGAGAAAGATCAACCCTATCACGATTTCGTGAAAACTCGCCATGTGCGGACCCAAAACGGTCACCTGGATTTTTTGAAAATCAGAATCCAGGTATGATATTCAGGTGTGATAATTTTCGATTTTGGGCTGCAAAAACTGCCTTTCGTGCGTGGCTGGGGTTTCAAACAACATTTTTTTCAAACAACGGAGAAAAATTAGCCCTATCACGCCTCCGTGAAAACTCGCCTTGTCCGGGCCCAGAACGGGCACCGTGATTTTTTGAAATTCAGAATCCGGATATTCAGGTGTGGTAATTTTCGATTTTGGGCTGGAAAAACTGCCTTTTGTGTGTCGCTAAGGTTTTTTTTTCCAAACGACGGAGAAATTAATCCTATCAAGCCCCCGTGAAAACTCGTCCTGCATGTGCAAGCCCAGAACGGCCACCTGGGTTTTTTGAAATTCAGAATCCGGTTTATTCAGATGTTGTAATTTTTGATTTTGGGCTTTAAAAACCGTCTTTCGTGCGTCGCTGGGGTGTTTATTTTCCAAATGACGGACAAAGATTAACCCTACCACGCCACTATGAAAACTCGCCTTGTCCAGGCCCAGAACGGGCACCGTGATTTTTTTAAATTCAGAATCCGGTTATTCAGATGTTGTAATTTTTGATTTTGGGCTTTAAAAACCGCCTTTCGTGCGTCGCTGGGGTTTTTATTATTCCACACAAAGGAGAAAGATCAACCCTATCACGTGCCTGTGAAAACTTATCTTGTCCGGGCCCAGAACGGCCACCGTGATTTTTTTACATTCTGAATCCGGATATTCAGGTGTTGTAATTTTCTATTTTCGCCTATAAAAACTGCCTTTGACATGATTTCTTTTGTGAAACCCAAATTATGATCTGACAACTAATTTTATCATGTAACAAGAGATTATTGTGATGACTTGGCACATTCCTGACGACTTGCTAAATTTGTGACGACTATGGTCACATTTTCCTCTGGACAAGCTGTCAGAGTAGATAATAATCTCTTGTCACATGAATTGATTTGGTTTCTGCAACCGGACTTTATACTTATAGGTACTTAACTATGTTCCATTGATCAACTGCATGGATGTTTATAGTCCAGTTAAAGACCTAAAATTTGTTTTTCCATAAAATTATGCTGTAGTTCCAAGAGTTTCAGGAATATATTCTCTGAAAAATAACTTAAATCAATTACAGTTTTTACAACTTCAGTTTTTGACCAATGTATTGAAAACATAGGAGCTTTACTTCACAAAATTGTAGAATATTAATTTGCCTACAAAAATGTGGGTAAAATATGAAATTTGGCCGAAAGCGTGGCTGTCCGTGGCGTTTCAATAATTACGCTTTTTTCAGTGTACTTGTACGATGATGTATTAATGAGTAAAATTTCATAATATTATTATAAAGTGTGATTGGCCCTAGCTGAAAGTGTGGCTGGCCGAAGCATGGCTAACTTTATCTACTTGGGTCTTTAAAATTGGATATATTTTTAATTTTTAACGTTTTTATTTGTTGTAATTTTTATTGTTAATGTCAATACAATTACGGAAATGATAACACAAGATGAAGGCCTTTTCTTTTTTTCTCGAAGATGGCTCAACAGATTCAGAATCTAACTACCTACATTAGCAGAAGCGGCTTTTCAGAACCTTTAAATGATTCATCTAATCTCTATGTAATCTACCATCTAGGTACCTCTAAGTACACCTATCGGACTTTTTTTTTGTATAGGGTTATTCGTTTAGCCAGTAAATCGATTCGCTAAAACTTAAAACAACCGCACCTTTTTCAAAATGCTCAAGGGTGGGGGTGCTGAAAAAGTCACCTAACGAAATGTTACATAAAAGTGCTGCCCGGACTCTTTCTGGATATCGGCCGTTTTGCCTTATTTTCCTGTACTACTGTTTAGAGTAAATATTCAAAATGAATTCTGAAAAAATTACTCACATGATTTGCAAAATTCTTTTATCTTCTACCTATCTGGTGTTATAATGATACCTACCTACTCTTTCATCCCTCTATTTTAGAATGGGAGGCTGCAAATTTATTATTTTCCAAGCTTGAAAGCATAAAAGAGCATGTTGGCACCTGAAACCTTTATTAGTTTACCCCAAATTATTATAAGTGAACTCTCTCGTAAGCTGAATGCATACACACTTCTTATTTTGTCGAACGACTCCAGTATTTGACAATTTTATTAATACACCCTATCGTCTACTATTTTATTTAAAAAATTGCTACTTATTTGCTATTTACTACGAAGTTTTATTATAGTTAGTATTTTCTAATCTAAAAACGTTAGGCTACTCTAAATTTACTGTTGTTTCATGGCTTGCATATAGTCGATTCGACAGAACGACATTCAGATCGAAATGGGAGAAGCGGAGGCAAAAGTGGAGATACGATGTTTTGTCTTGTCGAGTAAACTCGTATATCTGAACAGGAAAACAGACGTTGAAGGTGGTTCGTTAGCGTAATGACAGGTTATACTCACGGTTTTGCTACGAAATATCGCGTGACCTCCATTAACGTCTGGTCTCCTGCTAGACGGATTACAGCAATGACGAGAAATTTTGTTTTTGACCGGGTTTCCCAGTTTCCAAGTGGGTCAAGTCCAATAAACTCAATCATTTTTCTGACCTTTTTCAAGCAAGCAATTTATTTAACGGCCGACTTAATTATAAAGGGTGCCGTTAAAAGGTACCACCAACACGTTCTATAACCACAGATTCCATGCAGTGTAAAAAATATGACGATTTAACCGGAATTATCTATGTCCAAAAAGGCACCCTTTATAAGATACAGCCCTACAAAGGTGGTGAACAAAAAAACACGTTTTCCAGAAAGTCAATAATGGATTAACTGAGAAGTTTCAAATTTGCACCTTGCACATTACACCGCAATACTATACTATTGTTAAGAGCAATAAAGTGACATAAATAGTTTTACAAACATTCACATACATGATCGAGTGTTCCTGTTTTTAATTTCACTTCTCACTTTTTACCCCAGGTAATTTTTTTCGCGCGCCACTGATTGATTCTGATTTTATTATTTAAAGACTACCTACTTATTGCTAAACTTTTTTTCCTTTTATAAAAATTTAGTATCTTGCATCGTATTCCCGCAATTAATTTTTAATAATGAATTTACGACACGAAATGTTTTTTTCTCATTTTAATAATTAAAATAATAATTTTTTCTGTGACGGGGAAAAAAGACATAATATTATCCCCTTTGGCGGATATGAGAATGCTTCTTTATATGGACTGCTTTTTATCGGGGAAAAAATAAATTAGAAGGAAAAAAATGAGTATTTTTCCCCGATATGGCCGCGGACACGAAAGTTACATATTAATTCCTTTTTTTTTTCATTTTTAAATTCACTCATCGAAAACTTACAAGCATCTTTGCAAAACTTTCATCAATATTAATTAAATTATGACATTTTTATCGCGTTAAATCGTTTCGTTACGAGGCAACGTCGATTACTACAAAAATTAGACCTGCTGCAGTTTGAAAATTCAACTGCATTTTCATCAAAATTCTAATTACGTTTTTCGATCTTCTAGTACCGGGGTTTTCTTCTCACGCAGAATAAATGGTACATTATACACAAGAAAAAAGTACGATTTTAGAGCTACAAATCTATAAATTTTTCCCTTGTATAATAAATAACAATAATTGTTCCACAGAAATAATTTTTTTCATATTTATTGACCTTGAGAGTAATCGTAGTAAGCGGAGAAACTAAAGTTTTCCATTTAATTCATTTTTTTCTTATTTTGGAAAATATTCAGTCGACCATCATCTTTAAATGGGGGCCTTTGAGGGATAAAATAATTGCGATTAAATTGGCATATTTTTGTGGTGGACAGTTGTTGTTGAAATTAATATTTAAATTAACAAAGAGATTTTCACAAAAACACGTTTTAAGTAGTGTAGTAGGTCCATCATAAAAAAATAATTACGGGAAAACGATGCAAGATACTAAACTTTTATAGGAGGACAAAAAGTTTAGGAATACTTTTGGGATAGAAAATACACTGGCGTGCGGATAAAAAAGTTCAGGAGCAAAAAGTGTGACGTTGACATGAAAAACAAGAACACCCTCTGGCCAATGTTTGTAAAACTATGACAGCTTATAGGTTTTAACAATAGTAGTAGGGGATGAAATTTTGAATTTTCTCAGTTAATCCATATTTTACTTATTCTAGATAGCGTGTATTTCCTTTTAAGGGCTGCATCTTGAAAAGGGTGCATTTTTGGACATGGATAACTTCGTCATATTTTTTACTCAGGAATCTGTGGTAGAGCGTTGGTGGTACCTTCTAGCGGCACCCTGTAGAAATAAAATTTAAAAAAATTTCTTCTACAATTTCACTTTCTCAATCAATTGCATGGAGCTTCGTCATCCAGATCAGTTCTGTAATGTTCTCATAGTAATTTATACCATATGCAGGAATATTTTTTTTACAATTAAATAACTTTTTGTGGGAAGAACGAGCGAAGCGAGCGAGGGTTCCATTTTTCCTTAAAAATTGATATAATATTGACCTCTAAAGTTTATTATACATACATATTCGTGATGTGATTTATAATTAGGTGTAAAAAATTACACAAATATTGAGTATGACTTTTCAAACCAAAAAAAACTGGTTTCCTATTTTTAAATTTTCCTTCCTTAAAAAGTTATTTACACGAAAAGAACGAAAAACCCATAAATAATAATTTTTTTTCTGCGACGGGCTAAAAGTTTGACCTTTTTTCCCCGTTGACAGGTAGAAAAATGCCTCATTATATGAGCTGTATCTTATCGGGGAAAAAAATTAATTAACAGGGAAATAAATGAGTACTTATTTCCCCGAAATGGCGGCTTAGGTATAGCTACTATTAACACTCAGATATCATTAAATTTATAATATCAAATATACGTAAAGGAAAGTTACCTTATTATCCAAATGGCAATTATTAAGGGAATTTTCATAACAATCATCCATATTAATAAATTCACTCATTGAGACCTTACAAGAATCTTTGCAAAACTATCTGAAATTTTAATTAAATTATGACGTTTATCGAATTAAATCGTTTCGTTACCAGGCAACGTCGATTACTACAAAAGTCTACCAGTTTGAAAATTTAAATACAACATAGATCAACAGTCCAAAGTTATTTTCCGTTATCTAACTACGTTTTTCGACATTCTAACACTGATATTTCTTCTCGCAGAAAAAAATTGTATATTACACACAAGAAAAAAGTACGATTTTAGCTCTCGAAGTGTTTGTCCCCTCCGCTAACACGCGTCGGGGACGAAATCACATCTCGAGCGAAAATCTATCACTTTTTTCCCTTGTATAATAAATAACTATTATTATATCTTTTTTAATAAATTTTGATTTTTTATTATTAAAATTATAGTTTTTTGTTTCAAATGTCATGCTAAACACTTGTGTAAATTTTTTACCTTAATATAGATAATAACTATAGAGTGTTATATATTTTCGTAAAGCTTACGACAAACTGGACCCAAATAGTAGAAAATATACAGGGTGTCCCATTTAAGAAAACCTAAGTTTAGCTTATATATCGAATACTATCGACTTTAGGAAAAAACAAAGCACGCCACTGAATTCTACGTAAAAATATACACAAGATACCATTCTTGTGTTTTCAATATCATTACCCATTATCAAGATACGAGGTATGCCCCAAAAGTACAAATTTTCAATTTCGCCCTGTATCTCAAAAACAAAGGTGGCTATGAAAAAATTGGTTACGGTTTCTTTCGTTTCACAAAAAAGTAGCAACGTGTCGCGGAAACCGCATCGCTCTATCTCTGCTAATAAGCGAGATACCCCGCAATTACAACGAAATCTGGACACCCTGTACACCAGCAAGAATTCTGGAATTCCCCACACCCGCACATGGGGTGCAACTTTACTTGTATAGGTATAAGTCGTCCGAAGATTTAAGGAAAGTTGACTTATCATGGTAAATTATAGGGGTATAAATCACTTACCAAAAAGAAATTTCTGTAACGGAAATCCCAGCGTACTTCTTGGCAGAGTAAAGCAGGTACAGTAACAGGGAAGTAAATAAATTCTATTATCAGTTAGGTATATTTATTTATTTTAGAAATACTTGCGGATACTTCTTCGTTCTTGAACTCTCACATTCATCAGTTTGCACTGTTTGCAGCTTTATTAAACGGTATTTTGTAATATTTCAAGGTTTAAGTCTAATAAATATTTTTTTTATTAAAAATACTCGTACATTAAAACAAAATATTGACCAGTTTCATTTTCAAATAACTCGGGAAAATTAAGAACTTACCTACCGAAAAAAAATAATTATTATTTGCCACTTTTTCATCAGGGATATAATAATAATAATACCTCTCTCAATGATACTGTGTATCAAGGTACAGGGTGTGAAAATAAGAATAGGATGTTTGCCTGTTTTTTTTTCGAAAAACAGAAGAAAATACTTTCAGCGAATACGTCATACTGACGTCATTCTAAGAAAACAATTTCTTTTTTTTTTTAATTAGTAGATTATAAACAACACGATTGAAACTCCAAAACTGCGAAAACAATATACCGTATCCACTGTAATTTCTCAGACAATATCAAAAGCAATACCTAATAAACAGGATTCTTATTTTGAAAAAAAGATTATTCTTAGTTTTTTACTTTTACTTTCTTTCTGAATTAAAAAAAGGCAAAAAATGCAGTTGGTAACAAAAATGTACCGACAAATTTTTAGAGGCAGTAGGGGCGTCAAAACAAACATTTTTTCTCTTTATCATTTTTTGACCTAAAACTTCGTTTTCGAAATACAGGGAGTTAAACTTAAAAAATAAATTAACAGTTTCCGGTTATAACTTCTTGAACAATAAACAAACAAAGATCTTCAATTTGGATTTTTCAGGTTTTGTAGTTGCCTTCCAGCGGTGTAATTCAGGGTTTGCGCCACTTTTCCTCCCTTTTTTTTTACCCCACTGACTTTATTTAAAATACAAAAACTTTATCCAATAGCCCCTGCATTATGAACAACAAAATATTTTTTACTTATTTGCTACGGTGCACCGTTTTTGAGATATTTTAAATTTTCTCTGGTAATGTTGGGATATTTACATTTCAAAATTAATGTTGATTTCATTAAAAATTATTCTATTAGAATTTTTCAAGGGGAACTTATATGCGCGCGCCATGTGAAAAAAAAAACTATTAGGAAATATATTTTTCCTACGACCACTATACAAAACACTACTTTGCGCATCGTTTTTTGTGCGCAAACTAGCAGATTTCGCACGTATCCAAAACTGTGCGACAAAGTGACATAAGGCATAGCCAAAAACCATTTCCGTACTGTTTTAATGTATGTAAACAATAGTGATGGGCGGTAACTGAGAACTCAACTGTTACTTATTGTTAATGGAATAACTATTCATTTAAAGCTTCAAGGTAATAAAATAAACACAAATGGGATAACATAGAACCCGACAAGACTATAAAATAGACTCATTATTCTCTTGTGGCAGTAATTATTAAAATTTACGAGTTGATCGCTAATAACAGCCAAATCAAATTCACGAACGTGATCGTGAAAATAACTCGCACACCTCTACTAACTTCAATCTACGACGCGCAGCGCTTGCGTTATTGTGTAGAAGTTGCATATCAATAATATATAACCTCTCTTAAATCATTGTTATTATCTACCACGTCTCTCCGCTCACGTCACTTATTTTTAGTTTATACGGAGTCTAATAATAAATAATAATAATATTGTCTGTAGAATTCAATGATTTTACAGTATATAATAGTAATAATAAAAAGTCATTGGTAGAATTGAAAATAATATGTACCTACCTAGGTAGGTAGTCTGAAAAAATAAACTTTAGTTAGGTACCTACCTATCATTATAATGGATTGTAATTTCTCTGAATGTGAAACAGAAAATACACCACCTGAAGTCAGAAAACAAGCAGGTTTGTGTTCTTTGAATTTGCTACCTGTAGTTTCGAGAGAAAAATACGAATCTGCTTATAAACATTTCATAAATTGGAGAAAAGGTCATAAAAGCAGAGCATTGTCAGAAAAAATAATTTATGTGTTAAATTTGTTAAATAATTAATCTGTTAAATTGTGGTCGTAGGAAAAGTACTGTGTGAAGCACGTGCGGAAAAGAAATTTCACACTCGTGTGAATTGTGACACTCGACTTCGTCTCGTGTCACAATTGTTTCACACTCGTGAGAAATTTTCTTTTTTCCGCACTTGTTTCACAATATACTATTGTTCTAAAATAGAGGGGCTATTGAATAACGTTTTTATATTTGCAATACCTAAAGTCAGCGGCGTAAAAGACAGGGAGGGAAAAGGGTGAAAAATAAAAAACCCTGAATATCTACGCCGCTGGGAGGTATCTACAAAACCTGCGAAACAGCCAAATTAAAGATCTTTGTTTCATTATTATTGTTCATGCCAAGTGTCATCAAGATCGGTTCAAATTCATACGTGTTAAGTATTATAAGTAACCAAAAACAGTTGTATTTTTATTTTATTTTAACGACCTGTATTTCGGAAACAAACGTTTTTGGATAATATTTATTGAGAAAAAAATGTTTTGATGTCCCTACTATCCCTTAAACTTTTTTCTGTATATTTATCATACACCCTGTATACAGGGTGTTTCTTAATAACATGCGAATATTTAAGGAGGTTATTCTTGGGTCAATTTTGAGAAAAAAACTTTATATGAACGTATGTCCTAAAAGTCTTAACTTTTGAACTACAGGGTGCTAAAATTTAAAGAAACAAACTTGTTTTTTATTATAACTGTGATATTAGCCCTGATATTTTTTTGAAATTTGGTACACGCCTTCTATGCATCAACATGCATTTCATGAGGCGAAAACAATTTTAGTACTTTTACCACTGGCGTCTGTACGGGTTTTGAATTAAATGTTTTTGAAGAAAAATATGTTACGCCACTGCTTTTTCTTAAAGTAAAAAATATTTTTGAAGTCCCCATCCCTTTCCAAGCAAATGTGGTCTCTTGATTTTTTTCCGTTTGACGTATAGTTTTTGCATAAAAAAATAAAACTCAATCATTAACACCGCGGTAGACCACTTATAAGAACAATAACTTTGAACAGTTTATAAGAAAATAATTTTTAAACTGTAAAATTATGAAAAAAAAGTAATCTACATACATTTTGGAATAGTAACAGAAAATTGATAACTAAACGCACAACGAAACAAATTAAATCAGGTGTTAGAAATGTCCACCTCCTGCAAGTATGTAATACATACATGTAATGTATGTCTGCAAGTTCTGAATTCGTAAATTGGACCATGTTTTTACTTACGAAAATAATACAATTTATATTGAAAATATAAATTTTATTAATTTTGAGTAAGTATACGGAAGATTGTTGTGGGTCCCGTGGCGCAGTGGATAGCGCGGTGGTCCGCCGTGCCGATACACCTTGGTTCGAAACTCACCAGCAGCCGACAATTATTTGTTGTGTTTCTCAAGCCAAGATCGGGATGCACCTTGCGGAAGGCAATGGCAAACCACCGCAAGTACCCTTGCCTAGTAAAACCTTTCAAACAGTGCCGTTCGGACTCCGGCAATAAAAAGGGAGATCCCATATGTCTGTGTAAACTGATAACTCGCGCACCACAGACATATGCGAGAGGTAGCCTACGCCCGATTTGCGGGTATGGTACTTTAAGAAGAATACGGAAAGTATCGCCGCTAAAATATCTGTCGGTCAGTCTGTTGTTCTGTGACTTTTCTAGGAAACACTCTACAGCCGCCAGTTTTCATCTGGGAAAGATGAAATTTGGCTCGGTTGAAGCGGCGCACGGTCCCACGATGCCTATTGAAAATGAGCGAGATCCGTTCCCGGGAAGTGTCTTTTTTTCGGGAATTTCGGGATTTTTCGGCAATCGGCTAGGAAACACTCCAAGTGTCTGAAAGTTGTATCGATCGGGATGAAACTTGGTGGGGACGTACCTGGGGACCCCCAAATACGACCTATTGAAAATGGGCCGGATCCGAGGATTTTAAGGCCCCCGTTCAGGGCCGTATTTTTTTTAAAACGTCCCGACTTAAGGATTTGTTTCTCGGTAACGGTACATCGCGGACAAATTCAGCTAGTACAGTTACTTAGGGAAAGAATGGACGTACAAACTTTGTAGGGATCGTTTTTCGAAAAAATAATTAGGTGAGCGGAATATTAAAAATAAGTAAAAAATTGAAATGTTGCCTCACTTTCTGCGCATAATTTCGATTTTTTTTTGAAATTTCTCAAATCGATCGGAAAAACGACAAAGCAGTGTGTTAGAGTCGTTCATTGCCTAAAAAAAAGATAATGTTGAAATTTCACGTGAAAAGTCGACAAAAGCGACTTATTCAAAAAACAAAAAAATCTGTTGCTTTTTCTAAACACCAAAAAAAAAATTTTCTCAGAAACGGTGCATCCTAGCGAAATATTCAATCAAAGATTTTTTGAGGAGCACACCGATTACTACTTTTTTTATTTGGAACATTTTCCCGGAAAATTTGCGGTTTTCTCGTTATTTCAATAAAAAAGTTATTAAAGAAAATTCGGACCGGTGTCTGATTTAAAAATAATTTTCCTAGTTGTGACGTCACAAGTAAATTAATTGATTTCAGATGTCAGATTTGGTTAAAAATTGGTGTTTTTTTTCTCTTCATACCAGACTTATCCGGTCATTGCCGGGTTATGTAGTGGATATTTTAGGATTGTCTATGCTTATAGATCACGTTTCTACCAAAATTTAATTCGGAAATTCAATTTTAACGGAGATCTGATATTTTTTATGAGAGGTTGTTTTCGACAATTTTTAAGCATTTTCAAGTGGGTGCACGCGTACCCGCACAGTTTTATCATCAGTTTCAGCTCAGATTTCGCGATCGAATCCCAGCAAAACCTACTTTCACTTTTTTTTTTAATTTTTTCAATTTTTTTTTTACAGGTATGTAGATATTTTTTTTTTGTTTCATATTTAATTAAAAAAAAGCGCTATCAGTTTTGAGAGCTGTGAAAAAAAAAATCACGCTTCACGCCGCAAGTAGCCGAACTTTCAGCATGACTTCAACTTGAAATTCGACATGTTTGACAGCTGTTACATTTGAAATTTGACAGCTGTCAGATTTGACATTTGAGAGCTGTCAAAATTTTTCGCGCTTCGCGCTCATCCGTATAGCCGAACTGTTCGCATAGCCTGAACTTAAGATTTTACATATTTGACAACTGACGTGTTTGACAGCTGTCAGATTTGACATTTGACAGCTGTCAAAAATTTTCGCGCTTCGCGCTTCGTATAGCCGAACTTTCCGCAAAACCTCAACTTAAGATTTGATATATTTTATCACTGACATATTTGACAGCTGTCAGATTTGACATTTGACAGCTGTCAAAATTTTTCGCTCCGCGTATAATAGCCGAACATTCCGCATGTGCTGAACTCATAATTTGAATAAATGCCGGTCAGATTTGATATTTGACAGCTGTCAGTGTTGTAGCTTAGAGTCTCTTCGTCACGTCAAAATAAAAACCGCCATCTTGATTTTTCGAATCATTAAAAATTATATCCCTAGGTCCTAGGTCCTAGGTCGCGTTTACGTATTTTCTGCATAATTAGATATTCGAACGCCATTTTCTCCGAAATTAAGAGAGTAAGCGAGAAACGGTCTTCGGTTCGAGACTCTTTACGATTCAAACGTATCGTTCTGAAATTTTTAACCGTTTTGATTTTTTTGATTTTTGAAGAGGGGGTTCGTTCTCCTTCTTCATTTTCAGAAAAAAACTTGCTCGGTTATTTTCTCCGGAACGATGAGTGCGTCGAATCGACGATTGTTTTTCGTCGATAGGTTATCTCCTCTGCAACCGAAAAGTTAAAATGCGATCACGAAATCTTCCAAAATGGCCGCTACAGGCGCTTTTGAAAATTGGTCAGTTCTTTTTTTCAAAATCAACTTTGACAGCTTATAAATGACAAACTATTAGGTCAATTACGACGATACTTTGCAGTCGCCTAGCACCACTTTTCGCCTACACGACGTTACCTTTGCGATCTTCTTACGATAATCGAGGCCGAAGTTACAATAAAAAATATCAGAAATGCACATTTTCTCTTTGAAAACTTCGCCGATTTTCATGCAAAATACGAGAAAATTAGCAAAAATTCGGAAACTTTTTTCTTCGCAATTTCCGGGTACAGAGAGATTCGGGGATGACTTGCGCTTGGTAGTCGAAGAATTCTTTTGTCACAATTTATTTTTTTTTCGCTCAAGTTTCAAAAATGGCGACGCTACAGCGGATCGAAAATGGCCGAGTATTTGGACGAAATTTCGAAGTTTACGTTCGCAAGAATTGACTTTCCGGTAAGAGTTCAAATGTCGTGCACTAATTTGCTTTAGTTGCATATATTAACTTCTGTTTAATATAACCGCCGACTTTGTTTGAACGATTTTAATAAAATGGCGTGCGATTTAGTCGGTTGGAAGCGAAAATTTTCAATGGTCATTCATGTTCTCAAAGGAAAAAGTGTTTTTCGCACATTTTTCGATGTAAATCTGTTCGCGGTGATCCAAATAAGATCTCGGAGGTACTCGCATGTGACTAAGAAAAGGGTCTTTCCGCTCACCCTCCACTCAAACTAACACGAAAGTAACTTTTACGTGTATCTAACTTCCACGCGAATTTTCGTAAGTTCACATATTGGTCCTTCAGGAGCAATATAGAAAAAATAGTAAAAAAAAGGAGGTGACAGGCGTTAACTTTGACAGGGAATCTAATGCTTTCCGGGCCGTACTGATATAGAAAAACTGAATTAAAAAAAAAAAAACTGATGACAAATTTCACCTTTGACTGGGATCTACTGACAATACGGGCCGAAGGCCCGCCATGGAGGGCCGAAGGCCCGACGCCGCCAGCAGGCCAAGATTTTCCTTACGAAATCGCTGCGATTTTCGTAAGGAAAATCTTGTATTAATAATGTATTGTTAATTTTAATGACTTAAATACGTGACAACTAAACTAGGTAGAAAACTGTCAAAACTTTTATGTTTACAAAACAAAATCTGCTTCTTACCAAATACCTTGATCGTTTTTAATACTTGTTAATGATTGAGTTTTATTTTTTTATGCAAAAACTATACGTCAAACGGAAAAAAATCAAGAGACCACATTTGCTTGGAAAGGGATGGGGACTTCAAAAATATTTTTTACTTTAAGAAAAAGCAGTGGCGTAACATATTTTTCTTCAAAAACATTTAAAGTTGACAGCTTTTCTGCGTATTTCAACAGTGTATACTCGTCTTCTGATGAGGATGTCGGCGGTGTTCATCATCGGACTTCTGCGGGTTCTTCTTTGCATGTGCAGGTTCCTATGTTGTCGTTTGAGCAGGTCGATAGAGCCATGCGAGGATTGAGGGATGTTAAAACGGCTGGCGCTGACCAGATTCCCGCTTTTTTGGTAAAGGATTGCAGATCCGCTTTTCGTGAACCTCTGCTGACATTGTTCAATTTGTCTCTGAGTACCTCGTCTTTTCCGAGTAATTGGAAGGTAGCTAAAATATGTCCAGTTCTAAAGAATGGCGACCCTGCTCTTGTATCTAATTACAGGCCGATATCAATTTTAAATAATTCTGTGGCTTGGTCGAAAAAGGGCTTAAGTGAAAATTTTCAAAAAATGAGTTATTGGGCCTACCTTACTAAATAAAACATGCCGGTTCAAACTAAGAAGGTCCCAAGTAAATAAACCTATCCGTTGCCTACAAAATAAATGTTAAAATGGCCTAAGTGTAGCAGCTAAAATGTAAATATAGTCCTATGTTCTTGTTAGACCTTTTTTAATGGACCTATATGTAATAGAAAATAGATGATAATTGACTTAAGTGGCAGGTAGGCCCAAAACAATCGGGCCTATGTGTTCTGTGCCTTTCTCATTTTTTATTATACTTTTCAGTATAGGGCTCAAGTGTAACTTAATGCACATACCATATAAAAATGATGGTCCTAAGTTAACTTTGGTCTTTTTTCCTTTTTCGGGTAGTAATAATAAAGGCCGAAGTGTAACATAGTTTTAAGATATTTTTTAAATCTGGGTCCGATATGCTACATAGGTCCTTTTCCAATTGAAGATAATTTACTTTGCTTTGATTCATGTAAAACATAGGCCCCTTGCGACGTCGTGATTTGTAACAATAACATAGAACATAACCACAAACTTTCATTTTACAGCAGTTTCACGCGTGTTCCTGCTAGTTCATAGTGTTTATTGTGTAAGTATTTATTGTTAAAATATAGCTCGTTTGTAGTGGAATCTCTTTTGGTAAGCTATGATAAATGTATAGGTTTAACCATTTTCATATTATTTATGTTATTATGTAGCAATAATGCCTTTAAAAAGTGAAAATTCTCGGGGCCATAAAATGGTGCATATGGCTATAGGGATCAAAAAAACAAATACGGATACTATTAACGATCCTGAAATAGGAACATCAAACATCGCAGTACAGGAAATAAATAGTAATGCTGTCGATATTGAAAAGTTTGTTCTGAACAAGGGCCATAATCCACAGGAGGTAATCGAATCGGTAAGTAGATTTTAAGTTTCTTATGGCTGGGATTTATCTAATACGAATACCTATACCTATAAAAATATTATGCAATTTATAGGTACATTATTAATCAATATTTCTTTGACTACAGACACCAAGGTTGTAATAATTGTTTTTCTTAGTTTATGCATGCGCCCTGTTATTATGAACAAGCACTTATTCCCAAAAAATTATAATACCCTCTCCTGTCACAGACTATTGTATAACAATTATTAAATAAAAACGAACGCATTATATTTATAATTTCAGTCAACAACTAACATTAGTACCCTTAACGATACTATTTTGAGCCACCATGAGCCATCCGCGATTTCCAGTGAAGGTCAACAGCCAGACGAGTCTACAGATAAACACGAACAAGTACAAGTAGTAAGTTTTTAAGAGTAGGTACGTGAAATAATAATTATATTCTATTTTTTTTTATTTTTCAGAATGCAGATCATGATAGTAGTGGTGAGGGCAGCAACCCTTTTGCAACTGACTCAGATGACACATATAGCGCCGAAGGTGAAGAACAAAGTAGTGACTCGGAAGAAGAAGATATTATTAGAAATGTAAAAAGGAAGTCTAGAAAACGAATGAGAAATGAGTGTAATTGGAAAGTAAATAAGAGAAAGTGTTTAAGAGCAAAAGGTGAAGAGTACTCAACAAAAAAGGGTAGAATTGTCAAGGCAAAAAGTTTAAAAGCACCTTGTACATGCAGGAGAAGGTGCTTTGAAAAATTTGACCATGAAGAATGGTTATGTCTTTTTAACGATTTTTATGCCTTGAGTTACAACGAACAAACTCAATTTTTGTCAAATTCTGTAACAGAATACGAAAAGCTACGACGAACTAAGCCAGGAGTAGAAAGCCGAAGAACATTTACCCGTAAATACATTTTGAAAAAAGAGGGCTTGCCCATAGAAGTATGTAAAGTAATGTTTTTAAATACCTTCGATTTGGGTTTCAAACGTTTAAGATACACAGTAGAAAAATGTAGATCTGGAAGTGGTATATGTGGACCGGATCAAAGAGGAAGACATGAGAACCACCCTAAAATAAAGGACGAAGATAAAGATCTTGTGAAGTTACATATATCTAAATTTCCCTCCTATAAAAGCCATTATTCCAGATCTCATTCTGACAAACGGTACCTTTCACCGGATTTGTCCATTCAGCAAATGTATAGATTGTATACGCAATACTGTAAAGAAATTGATAAAATCCCGGTGTCCGAACATTTTTATAGAAATATTTTTGTAACAGAGTTCAATATTTCGTTTCATCCACCTCATAATGACACCTGTAGTAAATGCGATAAATTAGAAATTTTAATAAAAGCCTCAAACGATGAAGGAGAAAAGATAAATTACGAGAGAGAAAAAAAAGAGCATTTAGACGCAGCAGATAAAGCGTACAAGGAAAAAAGGAAAGATAAAGAGAATACTAAAAAGAATGACACTATCATTACTGCTATGTTCGACTTACAAAAGTGCCTGCCAACTCCTCACCTAAAAAGTGGTAGGTATACCATTTTATAAAAGGCAGTTATGGGTGTTCAATTTAACTGTATATGAAGTATCTAGCGCCAATGACAACAAATCATTTTGTTTTATGTGGGACGAAACCACTGCAGGTCGTGGTGGGCAAGAAATTAGCTCTTGCCTTTTGAAGTATATACAAAATTTGCCTCCAGCTACAACTGTTCTGAATTTATATAGTGATTGTTGTTCGGGGCAAAATAAGAACATTTACGTTGCTACTCTGCTTTCCTTGGTTTTTGAATTTTTGCCACCTGGTCACAATCTGACAGTAATTAACCACAAATTTTTAATCTCTGGGCATACCCACCTTGAAGCAGATTCTATCCATGCTTCAATTGAAAAAGCTAAAAAACAAACGACTATGGACATAGAGATGCCCAGAGACTGGTCAACACTTATTAGAAATATTAATCGAAAAGGGGGTATTAAAGTAATTGACATGTCACAAGATGACTTTTATAATATAAATGCCTTACAAAAAGCATGTTTTATAAACAGAAAAAAAAACACAGAAGGTGACCAAATGCATTTTTTAAAAGCAAATTATTTTCAGTATACCAGACAAAATCCTGGAAAGATTTTTTACAAAACAAGCTTTTCGGACGATGAAGACTTTAAAGTATGGGACATTACAAAGAAAAAGAAAGGACCATCAAGTGACAATATTAGTAATTTTCCTACTTTGGAAAAGTTGAACAACTCATACCCCCTCCCTCTTCCAAAAAAAAAATTGGAGGATATTAAAAGTTTGTTTTGCTACATACATCCCAATAGCCGTTTCTTTTATATGAATTTAAAGGCCTTAAATGCCACCGACGATGAGGATGAAATTATTCCTACTGGTTCTGTAAACTATGACGAGTAACTTAAAACTTGCTTCTAGCGTTCTTCAAGTATTTTTTACAAAACATGAATATAGTGTTTATTTATTTAATTTATTTTAGAAAATTTATTTTGTTTGTGAATATTAAGAATTCATATTATGTTTCCTTTACCTACTATGTAATATATGTGTTTTTCTAAATCAATTGACTATTATTATATTAAAAGTAGCCACCAAAAAGTTATAATAAAATAATTTTTTTGTTTAAAAAAGGCCCAAGTAATTTTTTTCTTTACATTAGGGCCCAAGTAGCTATTTTTATGGCGTATGTGCTAGAAATCATATATAATAATTAGGGCCTATGTGAATTAGTCCAAAATTGAAGAGGCCTAACTAACAAAATATATGTAATTAACTAAAATTATTATAAAATTAGTATGTCTGAATAATAATAATCTATGTTGCAACATCCTGGATAAATTTGGTCTCAATTGAATCACAAATATTTGGGTTATGAGGTTATTAAATTTTGTCACAAATCTTGGATTATCTCAAAACTCTGTTTTTGTAGATAGGCCCTTTTTCGACCAAGCCACAGAATTTTGCGAAGGTATTTATGTCGGTGTACGCGCGTATTTATCCTGCAATTAAGCAGTCTTTAGCTCCATGTCAGCACGGATTTGTTGAGGGGCGATCGACAGTCACAAATTTAATGTGGTTTACGCAGTTTGTGGCGAATGCTCTGGATGATCAGGGGCAGGTGGACGTGGTGTACACCGACTTCTCGAAGGCCTTTGATCGAATAAACCACTCTATACTTTTGGTAAAACTGGAGCAATTTGGCTTCTGCACTCGTTTACTGTCTTTCATCCAATCCTATCTTTTGGACAGGCAACAATATGTGTTGTACGGTGGTCATAGTTCGCGGCCGTTCTCTCCCACATCTGGCGTACCCCAGGGTTCTAACCTGGGACCACTGTTATTCTTGTTATTCATCAATGACATTTCTAATGTGATAAATTCTCACAAGCTGCTTTACGCAGATGATTTAAAGATATTTTCTGTAATTGGCAATCACGACGATGCCCGGCGCTTGCAGGATTCTATTGACAGGCTGAAGGATTGGTGCGTGAGCAATAGTCTCCAAATGAACATGAGTAAATGTCGAGTGGTTACATATACTAAGAAAATTACCCCAATTGTATTTGATTATTCCTTTGACTCTCTGACTTTTATTCGTACTAATTCCATAAGGGATCTCGGTGTTACTTTCGATAGTACTCTTTCTTTCGCTGAGCATATTTCTCAGATAACCAAATCATCCATTAAAATGCTGGGTTTCATGAACAGGAGTTGCAGTGATTTCAATAATACTCTTTCTCTAAAGGTCCTTTTTTACTCGTACGTAAGATCTAAACTGGAGTATTGTAGTGTTGTGTGGTCACCCCATTATCGTTGTCATGTCGATCAGTTGGAACGCGTTCAGAGAAGGTTTCTGAAGTTGCTGTATTTTAGGGCAAATAGATATTATCCTGTCAGAGGTTTCGATCACGGTATGTTATTGGATCAGTTTGACTTCATTTCGCTTGAAAAGCGTCGAAAACTTCTTGCTGTGAAATTTTTGTATGGTCTCTTTCACAACCGTATTGATTGCTCTGATGTGCTGACTCTGTTTGGTCTTCATGTCCCACGCATGAACTCAAGGAACGTTTCCACCTTTGCTTTAAGAGCTGCAAAGTCCAATGCGCTGTTGAAATCACCTGTGTACGTGGTGTCGGTCTGCTTTAACCAGTTGTCCGGGCTTTGTGATTTGTTTGGGGATAGCCTTGCTGATGTGATGAGGACGGCTGTTCAGACTTTTTGACTTTTTGATTTTTTTTTGCAAACTTGTTAAATTTAGTTCTTTTTTTGTTTTTATTTTAGCATTTTGGAGATGCATGTCAGCTGTGCTATTCATTTATTTTATTCATTCTATTCATTTTATTCATTGTAGTTTATTCATTTGGTAGTTTGTTTTTTTGTAATTTTTGGCTTATTATAGGTATAGAATCTCTACAGTTTAGTTTAGTTGATAATTTATAATTTTGTCCTGTAATTGGAATTATTCTGTTGGGCAAATAAATTGTTATTATTATTATTATTATTATTATTATTAAATTCAAAACCCGTACAGACGCCACTGGTAAAAGTACTAAAATTGTTTTCGCCTCATGAAATGCATGTTGATGCATAGAAGGCGTGTACCAAATTCAAAAATATCAGGGCTAATATCACAGTTATAATAAAAAACAAGTTTTTTTCTTTAAATTTTAGCACCCTGTAGTTCAAAAGTTAAGACTTTTAGGACATACGTTCATATAAAGTTTTTTGCTCAAAATTGACCCAAGAATAACCTCCTTAAATATTCGCATGTTATTAAGAAACACCCTGTATACAGGGTGTCCCATAACATGTGGGCAATCTCCCGGATTTGGGTATATTTCGTAAAAATAAATGAAAAAATAGCTATAAAATTAATTCCTCAGAGACACCCCTACAAAGATATTAGCTGTTGAAGTTGAGGGTTGAAAATCAATTTTTTGCAATAACTTTTTTATTTCTTGACCGATTTTGATAATTTTTGGTGTTATTTTGTATTATTTTGGACTGCTTAGAATAGTGTTTCATAATCTTTGGTAGCACATACATAGACCTCGGGATGGCATAACCCCCTCATTCACTTGAAAGAAAACAATTAAAATAATTTTACAATTTTTTAAGGTTAATTTTCCTTTTCTTTGATATTTTTTACATAAAAAATGTATCCTATTTTATTTCGATAGAGCGAACCGTTATCGAGATAAACGTCCTTCTAATAGGTGATGCGTCGCAGGAACTTTTCAAATTTCAAGTAAATTTTAACAAGATGGCTGACCTATGACAGTAAATTGAGCAGGAAACAAAACAATAACTTAATTAAATACACGTCAGTGTCAAAAGATTTCATTTCATGCAGATTCAATTCTAACTGATTTTCTGCGTATTCAGCGTTTTTGTAACTCATTTTAAAATCAGTTAGAATCTGCATGAAATGAAATCTTTGACACTGACGTGTATTTAATTAAGTTATTGTTTTGTTTCCTGCTCAATTTACTGTCATAGGTCAGCCATCTTGTTAAAATTTACTTGAAATTTGAAAAGTTCCTGCGACGCATCACCTATTAGAAGGACGTTTATCTCGATAACGGTTCGCTCTATCGAAATAAAATAGGATACATTTTTTATGTAAAAAATATCAAAGAAAAGGAAAATTAACCTTAAAAAATTGTAAAATTATTATTTTAATTGTTTTCTTTCAAGTGAATGAGGGGGTTATGCCATCCCGAGGTCTATGTATGTGCTACCAAAGATTATGAAACACTATTCTAAACAGTCCAAAATAATACAAAATAACACCAAAAATGATCAAAATCGGTCAAGAAATAAAAAAGTTATTGCAAAAAATTGATTTTCAACCCTCAACTTCAACAGCTAATATCTTTGTAGGGGTGTCTCTGAGGAATTAATTTTATAGCTATTTTTTCATTTATTTTTACGAAATATACCCAAATCCGGGAGATTGCCCACATGTTATGGGACACCCTGTATAGGGTTATTGGTAACTGCATGGATACATTGCTTTAGTGATCTGATAGAACAAGAACTATGGAGTACATTAACCCCAACATGGACTATTGTATAAAACTCAATAGATTTTGAGATATTATTTAGATTTTCAATTTTTCTTAAAAAAAAAAGATTTAAATGTCTTGAAATGTAATTAAAAAAAAATGTATTTCAACTTTTTGTATTCTTTTGCTGGAATACTTGTCCAATACTATATGGTTTTCCGTTTGAAATAAAAAATATCCGGAAGTATTTCAATATTGTGAAAATTTCAAAGAAAAACAAAAAAAAAACACAATAATTATACTTTTTTTTTAATCCATTGAGTTTTGCGATATGTACGTTAGGGTTATTTCTCCTTACCTCTTGTTTTATCAGATCACGAAAGAATGTGTCCAATTACCGGTAACCCTGTGTATGTAGAAGTTAATTATACGCCTGATTTTTTTTCAATCTCAAGTAATAAAGGCGGCAAACTTCTAGGACGAGATTTTTGCGCACCCTATGGATAGGAGCATTCAGTGGCCCATCTGGTCGAATAAAATGTATTAATACAGGATGTCTTTTTGAAAACGACCCGCAATGGAAATATCTCTGAAAATAAACCAACAATGTCAAATTCCCCTGACAACAATTTTGGTTTGAAAGGGGAATCTTTTTAACGCACAATGATAATTGACAACCGTATATAATTCACCCCATCACCTACCCCTAAAAGTTAAATTGACTGACCTATAGCTTATTGAATAACCAATGGCGGCGATAAGGACTTGCCACCCCCCTTCTCGAATTTTTCTTTCTGTAAATATTTATTTATGATATTACTATAAAATATGATGATCATTAAGAATAGCATTAGTAGAGTAATATGAAAACGTGATGAGTCTTCAAAAAAAGCAATTCCGTGGAGAAAAAATGTGGAAGTATAACCAATTTTAGCGAACAACTTCCAGGGGGTCTGGGGGGTACAGAGCATCCCTCAGAGAAAGGGGGGTCCAGGGGGTTCTCCCATGGATGTTATTTCAGTATAATTGTGTAAAATGTCATTTATACATATATTCGTATTTTCAATTTAAGGTTCATCACACCGTAACCCGTTTTTTTTTTTTAATAATGTAAAATACACCAATCAAAAGTGAAACTGTCCCTAACATTTTGCTTGACTTTGATTGGGGATAACTTTCGATATTCTTAAGAAATTTCTATTTTTTTCGCATCAGTTGCCATTTCCTTTATATTTCTCTTTTTTTTTGATTAAACTAAAAAGCCTGCAAAAAATCCTAAAGGGTGATATGTGAAAGAGTGCAAAACCACTCAATTGTTTTGATCTACCAGTTTTCCAAATAAATTTTTCTTGTGTGTTTTGATGAGAAAAATTTTACGCGTGAAGTCTCGTCTCGCAGACGGTCTTTTGAAAGGAAATTTGTTCACCAATTCAGTTTCTGGAGTTTCATTACGTTTCTATAGGAACCCAGATTGGATATCTCCGCAAAAAATGGAAAAAATTCCAAAGACACGTGATTTTTGTTTATTAAAAAGAGCTGACTTACAACTGCTCATTACATGTGCACCACTCAGTTCCTCACCCCCATCAACCACCTTTAAAAATAACAAATAGAATGATACCTTTGTAATACCTTATTTATTTGAGATTAGGTAGGTACTTGTATTGAAGATATTATCTAATGGGTGGATGATAGGGCCGAAGGGATGAGTGGTGCAAATATGTCAGTTATTCTAAGTAAAAAATGAAGATACTGACAATGGTATACTTACTCGAAACCGGTAGACAAGCTTTTCGTTACATAGGTATTTTATACTTTTTTAACCAAAATTATTGGTTGTTTTTAATATTTAAATACAATATGAAGACAGCGGTTCCCTGAATTGTATAGCCTTAGCAAGCTTTATTATTTAAATATAGGAATTGAAAAAGCTAAATCACATCAAGCTTGCAAAAATTGGGGTTTTAATTTTATTTCAAGGCTTAACTTTTTTCCAGCTGATGTCTCGGTAAGGAAATATTTCCAAAAATGTAAAACTAAAGTTGCTAGAAAAAATATTTTTTTAGTAACTGCGCATGGACAGTCAAAATCGAACGACATGTATAAAATCGCATTTTAAGCATAAAAAATGATAACTTTTTTCAAGATCAAGCCTCGTTTAATAAATATTTTCAAAAATGTAAAGCTACAAATGAAAAACTGATCAAAAAAATATATTTTTTTAGTAACTGGAACAGCCAAAATCGAACGTCATGTATAAAATCGTATTAAGCACAAAATAAAGAATAACTTTTTTCAAGATCGCAGGTCTCGATAGGAAATATTTCCAAAATTGTTGTTCAGTTACTGAATAAAACATATTCTTATTGCGGCCTTAGTTTTACATTTTTGGAAATATTTCCTAAACGAGGCCTGGTCTTAAAAAGAGTTATTCTCTTTTTTAAGCTTAAAATATGATTTTATACACGACGTTCGATTTTGCCTGTCCATAGTTACCACACACCACACCCTATACAGGGTGTCCCGTATAGTTATGTTCAAATCTTGTGAGCATATAGTAGGCTTATTCCTAAGCCTAAAAAACCCAAAAGTGGCAGGTCTATCTGCATTCATTAAGAAGTTAGAGGCCTAAGAAAATAATGTCTAGTAAATACCAGATTTAACTTTGAAAACCACATAAAGCTTATTTCATTGACCACATCTTTAGTTTATCATGTGTTAAAAATGTTCTATTCCTTGCTGAATACAAACTTGTACTCGGAGGCCTATTATTGCAGAAGTAACGTTTTTTTTCGCGACCGATCTCTTGACCAGCATGCTGAATACGATCCAATAATAATTGCTTTTTGGAATTTACTTGCAAACGCCAATTCCGAAATATGCTGGTGTCCCATTTATTTGAATTCAAATGCCATTTTGTATGAGCAGGAGAACCTCTTCTAATGTTTATTTTGGTGGCATTTACTCATGTCGCCACCATAACAATGAATTATTAGCCTAAACCACAACACATGTGGTTGTGTGGTTTTCAAAGTTGAATCTTTGTTATCTACATAGTCGTAATTTTCTAAGGCCTGTAACTTCGTAACGAGTAAAGATAGACCTGCCACATTTGGGTTTTTTGGGCTCAAAATTAAGCCTACTATATGCTCAAAAAATTTGAACATAACAATACGGGACACCCTGTATAGAGGGTAATTTATTAATAAAAAAAAATGACAAATTTACCAAAAAAAAAGCAATCAGCACGTCATTTGAAACAAAAAACTGACATACATATAAGCATTTATTTTAACTTGACTGCCTTACAGCAAAGTTATTTACGAAAACTAGGTACTTTAATTTTGATGTTATATTTTAATTGAACAAAAAACAACAAATATTTTTCAATTATTTAATTTTTGAAGTTCTTTGAAATGTCATGCTGGACACTTTTGTGTGATTCTTTTACACCAAACTATAAACCACCTTTTATTGATTAATGAAAAATAATGCAGTACCAATTCTCTTATATACCTTATAATGAAATAAATCAATAGTTAGGGCGATTGTATTGTATTGTACAGGGTGTCCCACGACATGACTGCCATAGCTTAAGGGTAGGTGTAGTTTTTCAAGGCGATTCAGGATCTGGTTTTGAAATTTTCCTGAGGCCCTTCGTTTCGATTATACAGGGTGATTTGTGCAATTTGCCGAAATCTTTGATGAGCGATATATTCTCAACGAATTGATCGAATTTAACGAAATTTGGTAGATATGCATCTAAGATATGTATCTTAGGTAGGTAAATATTGTAACTGTCTCGATATTTCCAAATTTACACAGCTGCGATTTGGACTTTCCCAGATTTTGCATAAGTATGTATTATGTAAATAATTTTGGAATTCCCCACTGTAATACATTACAGACATCTAATTCAATTATTGTAGTACAATTTAAATTGGGAGGCTCAAGCTGATATTTTAACATCAGGAGTGTTAAATCTTATTTCTGTTGAATTATCACACCCCATAAGTACAATTAGGCAAAGCAAAATCAAGAGGATTAAAAATTGATATAACTCTTATGTACCTACCTACATGGACCATTAATATGGATCATTAGAGACTTATTAATTAAATGTCTTTATAATTAAACATAAGAGAGTTCTGCTCTCTTATAAGCTAAAAAGTTGTTTAAAAATTGCCACAATCGCAACTTGTTTTGATACGAGTTAGGTATTTGATCTTTTTTTCTTCAGAAAATATTGATTAGTCTCAATTTATGTTTAAAAGATAAAATAATAACTTTTGACCAATGAATTTTTGAATAAAAATAATTAGAAAACAGCTGAACCTATAGATTAAATATTCAATTGATACAACAAAAGTTTCATCGGAGCCAATATTTACAGAAATCAGGAATTCCATATTTTAGCAAAACAAAACACGTGGCATGCACTTTACATAAATAACTCATATGCCAATTTTATAGGTTAAAATTCTTGAGACCACCTAAGGACCACCTTCTGTGAATGTGTCTTTTGACTTTGGACTTACGTCAATCACAAATAATAATAATACCTACCTCTAACGGTAATAATTCTTCAGACATTTATGCTAATGCAACGCGTACCTACAATGAGTGGCGTGACGCCTTGCTGGAACGAACAGAAACATGACACAAACAATGTCAAATTTTCATGGGTAAAGGAATATTAAAAACTAAGTAATCCCTTGCTGCATTGCTCGATGGAGACGGAAAGTCGCTTCGTACTAGAGATCAGATTTCAGATAAGATACCTACCCGTTATATTCCCGAAAAGTTACATAATAATGAAAACCATTGAAAACAGAAAGTATACAACGTAGGCATTATAAACAGGTTCCAATCAGAGAAAAAATATTTTTTCCATTAAAAAAAAATAATCATTTTGTAAGTTTCATTAATTAAATTAATAAGAACGATTAATTATTCCAGGGTGTTCCATCATGGCTCAGTATAATGACATTGTCTATTTTTTTTTTTTAATAGGACACCCTGATGTACCTATATTATTTTATTTTAAAATTACCTGGGATAATGCAATAAGAATGGTTCTTAAAGTTTTTTTTTCATCTTTATTTGATATCTTAATAAGGTATTGTAAATAAAAGAAAAATGGAAAAGGTGCAGATACTTATAACTATAATGTATCATATAAATAGAGTGACTTTTTACAAAGTTTCCATTGGCGATATCTTAAAACAAAAAAAATATATCAAAAATCGTCATAACCCTTTAGCTAATAGGGAAGGGGAACAAAAATGACATATAACGTCATTTATAAAACGTCACATCTGACTTTTTAAACTTAATCGTACCATAGTAAATGATTCACCCCGATCAATCCTTAGAGCTCCATGCGTCCACGTCCACCCCAACTATGAAATTTCAAATGACAATCCCCCTCCTTGTCATTTTAAAGGGATAGTAGAAATACAACGGTGCTTCATGTGTTGAAATCTATCAATTTTTACTGAATTTATAAACAAATGAAAACGCAATTTTTCATTTTCAAGGCAGCTTGTATTTAAAACGGCTCATGCAAGATTTCGGAAAACAGCTTACATGTCCCTATCTTAAGTTTTCAAGCAGTATTGTACTATGCTGTATGGATGAAATTATTACATAGAAGTGATGGAAAAATCTGCTAATTTTCATCACCCTGGTACAAAAATTTCATCCATGCAATATGATACCGCTTGAATGGGACATGTAAGTGGTTTTGCGATATATGCATGCGGAGCCGTTTTCGATACAAGCTGCTTATAAAACGGAAAATTGCGATTTTCATTTGTTTATAACTTAAAAATTACGATTTTTGATCCCTTTTTGTGTTTTAAAGATACCTATCACCAATAGAAACTTTAAAAAAAGTCTCCCTATATAACCTAAAATAGTAATATGTATAATGAAATAAAAGCACCTACCCACGAGATTAATTATTAATTGTATGAAAATTGCTTGTTGCGTGGTGATATCAATTCTCGCAGAGACGCGAAAACTTCATTTTTCGATAAATACAATTATTGCAAAAATCAACATGCAGGTATCTCTTACCAATTATTCTGTAGCTTTATAAGAGCAGAAATATATTGTTTTGAGTGATGCACAAATAATAAGGTGTTATTTTATCAAAAATTTACAAAATTCCATGTAAACTCAAATTTAGTCAAAAAACTCTTCATATGAGTATACAGGGTGGGCCATCGAAAAGGTAACAAGCCTAATAAGTTGAAAAGTGAAGATGTATGCGAAAAAAGCCGAAACAGGTCGATTTTGTTATCGAGGGGGACATATTTGAGTGACAAATTTAACTACCCAAGTTCACCCCCTTGGCAGGGGTAGCTACCCCTTTGCTTATCATCATAGGGAACAGCTATCGAGTGATACATCATTTGAAAGCTAATTGAATTCTCTTTACAATGATATCCAACATTTTGGGTTTCGCTTACATACAGGGTGGCCCTCGCCTTAATAACTTGGAAACTGAAGATGTACGCGAAAAACGCCGAAGCAGGTTAACTTTTTTTGTGATGGGGACATCTTTTGATGAACCACGCATGAGAAATATGGGGAAAATTTTCTTTTGGAAATTTATTTAGATACACCATCATACAGCCAAAAGGCCAAATTAAGATGGGAAAAGTTTACATAGGTGAGAGCAAATACAATAGTTAAATTACAACAGATAAAAAATATAGTATGTATGTACAGGAGGTACAAAGCTCATAAGATTCGGATGAATCTAGAGCTTTACAGAAATATTTGATTTCACTAACGCTGATATGAAATATATCCAGAAATAATAATTTTTTGTATTACTTTTTATCAAAATTATCAAAAATATGTTACAATAACAACAAATAAACACTAAATTAAGTACATTTTAACATCGAAACTAACGAATTTTATTTTATAATTTTTTCCACATGTTTCTTGGTTGGTTCAGGGATATGAAATTAAGTGGACTTCATTTTATTATTTCGAAAAAAGCGATCCAAAATGGGAAAAAAGCTCAAAAGACAAAAAAGCTGTATAATTAGTTGTTAAATCTGAAAAAATAACAAAATTTAAAAAAAGTCAGTGGCGTACGTTCTTCTTTGCAATAATATTGGTGAGGGTGTCCCCCTTGACACCACTGGACTTGATAATTTAAATTTACATGATGTTAAAAAGACTCCTTGTTACCACAAATAACACTGACAAATTTCAAAAATATCAGCCAACTAATTAAAAAGTTATTGTAAAATATACATTTTCAACCCTTAACTTTAAGTGGTAATATCTTTCCAGGGGTGTCTCGTAGGAGTAAAAGTTATAAAAAATTTTAATTTATTTTTACTAAATTTTCCCAAATCCGGGAGATTGCCCACATATTACGGGACAGCCTGTATAAGCAAGATAAAAAAAACTTTATTACCCAAATTAACTAAATTGGAAGAAAATTATTTGCAATTTGAGTAAATGCAATAAAATTTTCCAATATTTCTGTTATTACTTAAATTTATAAAAAAACTTATAGGGTAGTTATATATAATAAGGGTACGAAAAGGGTAAAAATGGCTAAATTTCTATAATCATTTATGAGCACATTTTTTAAAGAATTGAACTGAATTTGTTACAGTTAAAAGCAAATAAGAAAAATGGCGGAGATAGTCGATTTTTTTACATGATGTTCATTTCTCAATTTCAAATTTTAGGTTTTCAAATCTCCTCTGTAACTTTTACCGAATTTACAGGTATATAGGTACCACTATTATTCATGTACCTACATGTAAAACTGCCGCTTTTGCCTATCATAAATTTAATTAATTTATAAATTTTAACGAGAAAAAAATACCAGTTTTTAAGTAAAAAAGCGAAAATAAGGATATAGAAGGAATAATTATCCTACTTCTATATTATAAAGAATGAAATGTTTTATGCCACTTATTATTTAGTCTGAGCATGTTTTCGAGCATGGCTCCTTCTATGGTAAAGGCGGCAGTTTTACGTGTTTATTATTATTATAGTTTTAAAAAGTGCATTTTTGGAATAAAGTTAGCCAGTGGCATGCATAGGAAAAGGGACAAAATTGTTAAATTTTGGCATTTTTTTTTTGTTTTGTTAAATTTAAAAATCCATTTTAATGCACATTTTCAAACGAAATGAATAATTGAAATTTTCACAGTAAAACACTAGGCCAATATGAAGTGACTATGAAAAAATTATAGAAAGCCAATTTAAAAAGCGGTGAAAATATTCAAAATTGAATCGCATAAAAATACCTACACTATTTATGCGATTGATGTTCAAGAAGGTTTTTATCCTCTTCACGGGGGAAAAATTTATGTATTGTACTTTTTTTAGATACTGAAAGACGTAGATATCGATACTTACCTACCTAATTTGTGTTGTATTTACTCGAGTTACATTATGTGATAATATGCGATATATTTTTTAGGGGCATATTTTCATTATATGTAGTTTCATTTTTCAAAAATATTTTCTAATTTTTACCCACATTAATTATTAATTTTAAGCTTATAAAAAAAGGCTAGGGCATGTATTGCATGTAGTCTCCTAAAACTAATTATCTGAACTTAAATTTCAGGTAAAAGAGTGGGCGGGGCATCGAAACAATTATCTCAGGGTTGGAGCACAGAATAGAAACAGTTCTGTTATGTGGTAGGAGTGAGCGGAAACCTATAAATACGGTCACTTTAAATCAAATTAGCCAGTTCTCATTCTCAATAGCCCTTAGCGCTTGGCATTGAACAGTTGTAGTTGTATACTCTTCAAAACCACATTAAGAGAACTTCTCCTAGAGAAGCGTTGAGCAATAGTGAGAAGCAATATATTCTTGACAAAAGCACCTATATATCCAAAAAATACAAGATGATGCAGGGTGATTATTTTTTCGACACTTTATTACCCGTAGCCGAAAATTCGCTGCCGCTGCCATCAGTCCCATCTAATTTCCCAATTGCAGATTTAAAAAGGAGATCCTGGAATTTTGAATAATACACCTGTAAGTATTTTAAATATTCTTATCTATATGTAGGTAGGTGGTTACTTATATTTTTTCGAAAATAATTTTAATAATATTTTTTTAAAACACTTTTTCAATAATAATTATTGCGAGCAATCTATATCATCAATAATTTCACTTTGAAAAACAGGGATCAGAAACACTCAATGGCTGAGAAGCTATCGAGTGTTCCTCCATGATGAAGTAGGTTATAATTTTAACGACGGGGAATTAATCCCTGAATGCGGCATATACATACCTATAAGATCGATAAAAAATTTACTTTTTAAATTTGTTAATTTCTGAGTTATTTGATAATTATTGACTATTACAAAATGTTAAACTTTGCACATTTCTGTTTTTTGTTCGACCTAAGTACAAATAATAAAATCATACGAAGTGTTTTAGCTTTAAATATTGAATGCTTTTAATTATTATAAAAAAATGTCAATAGGTAATATAAATTAAATAATCGAATGGTTATTGTTTCAGACCGTCGATAACAATTATTCAGAAAAAACTACAAACGAAAAGTGGATTGAAAGGGCACATCAGTTCATCTCAGCAAAGATCAACAATCCGCTTCCAGCAGAGGTTCAGATGTTAGTCATGAATGTTCTTCAAAGTATTCCTCAACCTGTGAGCATTGTGCCACCTACCAATCATAATTTAGCACAAACGCATCAACCCGTCGAAATCAAGCATGATTTTCAAGGTTCAGAAATTCACACTGATGACAAAGAAAATATCGACTATACTATTATAATAAATGGTAAGAATCTTAACGAGTGTTTAAAATGCGATAGGAATATTTTATATGTAGGTATACTCGTATGTAAAATCATCATATTTGTTGTAACCCCAAATTAAGAATGTTCTCTTTCCTCGTGCATTAGGAATATTTTCATACAGTGTATCCCAGTAACTATAGATATACGCAACAAATGAGAAAACAAATTATTTGTATTTTATTAAATTACAATGAATATATTATTAAAATATACTTCAAGGACCAAAAAAAAAGTCCCCCTCTCCCTTAGTAAAATTCTAAGGAATTTTAATTTTTTTATTAGGTATCCTCTGTAGCTTAGTTCAGCTGTTTGAAAAATCAAAATGTTTGAAAATTAAAATGATCACAATAATTAGGTATTAAGCTTTAACCTTTTTATACATTTTTATTTATTCATTTTTATTATTCATAGTTATTAAGGTGGATATTTAAAGCATCTTTTAAAATAGATACAAATATAAATAGTCACAAATTACAATATATTAATGATGCTAATATTCTTTTTAAGGAGATGATATTGCAGAAGTGAGAAGTGAGCAGTCAGAGAAATCTTCAAAAAGATACTGTACGGCTTTTTCGACTTCGCAACTACTGGCGTTAGAAGCTGAATTCGAAAACAATAATTATCTGTGTCGGCCGAGAAGAGTTCAAGTTGCGCAAACTCTTAAATTATCAGAGAAGCAGATAAAAATATGTTTCCTGAACAGAAGAATTAAGAAAAAGAAGGATAGCACAAAATCATCTCCAATAAAGACAGAAAAAGGAACGACGAGTGGTGAGAAGAACTAGCAGAATACTCAATGCACAGTTTCGTCTACTTCATCTACCTCGTCTATTTTGCCTTCACCTGTAAATATTGCGTGGGAGCAGAACGAGAAAGTAACAATAATTAGTGATGTAAGTACCACTGTCGTTGATCAAAAAAATTATAGTGATTTGCTAAATCAATTGGAAAATTGTTCATCCAATTATTTCAATCCATGCTGCTTACCAAATACGACTTTTTCTTTTGATTCCGATCCCGTTAATAAGCAGCAAAACGATAAATTTGGTATGAATCAACGTAACAATGATCTGTTTGATTTAGATAAATTTATGCCGCTTTAAAATGTGTCCTTATATTTTAATAACGTCGTGCATATATTTTCTTAGCCTGTTGTTGAGCAGCAACATTTCAGGGGGTCCCACACAACGAACGTCCATTAGAATTATCTGTACTTCTAAACGTAAGAAAACTCTAAAATTAATAGTTGAGCATGACCAATTTGATATAAAAATAAGCTTTAAAAAAATATCCTATATAAAAATGTAAAGAATTTCCATTTCTTTATCATTTCCCGTTATACCGGAAGTCGAAACTATATGTTTGCTACTTTAACAGAACACCCTGTATCTTTATACAGTTTTAGATTCTCTGTGAAAATTCAGTAAGAATGGTTTTTACAGTTGAATTTTGTAACGAGCATTTTATTAGTTGCAAAAAAATTAAAATTGTAATTTTGTTTATAACTCAATACAATGCTCCTTATATAAACTTCAACTAAAAAAACAATTTTCATTGATTTTTCTTAGAGAATCTAAAATTTTAAAAATATATACATGGTGTTCCAATAAAGTAATAAACATAGTATCGACTTCCGATATAACCGGAAGTGGTAAAGAGTTGAAAATATTCTAGAAGATGAAATCTCATGCTCATGCTTAATTATTAAGCAGTGTACCCCCATAATATACTCCTGATACCCTAATGGACGTCACCGTGGGACACCTGAACATAGTGATAAGTTTGTAAATTTATGATGAATTTTGAACATTCTCTTTGTAAAACACATTTGAAATTTGTACCTACTTATCAATTATTTTTTTCAATGCAGTAATTATTTCGAAATTTTATTATTTTTTTTTTTCATTTTTTTTCAAACAAAAAACAAATTTTTGGCTTTATCCTCCCGCTTTATTGGTTCCAAAAGTATTTACATATTGTTATCAGTTCATCAGTAATACTGCGATGAAGAATTAAAAAATTATTAGGGCATTTTTTATAAGTAAGTAGTTTGAATTATTTAATCCGGTGCAGTTTTATCATCTTACAATGAATTTCCTTTGTGACAAAATTATTAAATTAATGGCTGCAAATACAAAAAATGTAAATATAGGTATGTAAAATATGCTACGAAATAATGCTGCTATCATTTAAATAATTAGCTATAGATTTTTACCTTCATGGTTTTAATTTTAATTTACTTTTTGATTTCCCTTTTAATTTTAAGTTTATGCATATTATGTATTATGTAAAAAAATATTTATGGTTTAGTTAAATAAATAATTCATATAAAAAGTACTGCATTTTTATTCCAGACCCAGTTCCAGAGAGTAAAATAATAAAAAAAAAAACATTAATTTAATTTAAAAAAAAATTAATTCTTATTAAATTATAATAATTGTCACTCTCTGTTTCTGTTACAGTCAAATTTTTCTGAACGATGGTAAAAGACATCAAACTAAAATTTAATTAATTAGAAAGTTTCTTAATCCGCTAGCCCGCACCTGCTTCTAGAATCAGAATTTAAAAAAAGTCCATTTTTTTTGGTCAAAAATTCCCCAATCCTAAAACTAATTTAAATTCGGGGATCTCAAAACTATTTTTTCACTGGTATATATTCGTGCAATAAGTTGTGTAGTTTTTGAGACGTCAATCAAAATGACTCAATAATTTCCATTCTATCTCCTTTATGATAGTCCAGCCAACTAATGGATCAAAACGAGGTGTAGAGTGCATGAGCACTCTCTAGTAGTCTCGAGATGTTAACATCTCGACCGATGGCAGTCTGCAATTACATCCTCCAGATGTATCTATTCGATATATCACACTGATGAGCTGATAATAAGAGCGAAACGGTCCGTCTGTGATTTCGATAGGATTATTTGGAAGGCTCTGTTTTGTAGACTGCCAGAGAGCTCGAAGAGCCAAGCCCGTTATTATTATTATTTTGTATTTTCATACAGCGGCTCGGTTATAATTTTTTTTTCCGCAAGCGTTCTAAAATGCGGCAATTATCATACTGTACACATCTTGTAGAACGATCTCATTATGTTACTAGTAACAATATTTTCATTATTGTCCTAGCATAATAATAATTAACGTATGACATCGTCAAAATACATTGAATTCGGACAACTGGAAGTACCCGCGGATTATCTAGCTACTATTGCTACGACTATATGCTTTCTAATCATGGCGAGTGCTGTCAATCTAGCATAGGGTTAGAGTTCAATGTTCAATGACAAAATGTGTTATTGACATTGACGTAATAAACGTCAACGCAATTTTTTTAATTTTAATTAATAATTATTCTGAGTGACACTATTAAATTAAAAAGTACATTATAAAATCTACGGTGTATTATAGTTTGTGTTGCAGTCCTTTATAAATAAATAAATTCAGAAAATTTTATGTTTCAATATGTACTACGCTTGCGGAAAAAATCGTATATGTCACTTGGAGTAGAAGGCGATCATTTTGTGTTGAGCGCAATTATTGCAGCCGAGGCGAAGCCGAGGCAGTTTCGCTCAATTATTGCACTGCCTCGGCTTCGCCTCGGCTGCAATAATTGCGCTCAACACAAAATGATCGCCTTCTACTCCTAGTAACATAATATACTAATATATGTATAAGTTTTATATTATATATTTATATATTAGTGAACGAAATTTTGGACCCTTGTAAAACTTTGGAATGACGTTAGATTTTCGTTCAAAAAATTTACAAAAGTCTCATCACTTCTGGGCGATACCGAATTGGGCGAAGGATTTTGTTATTCACTAATCCCAGGGGTCAATTGGGCGAGAAACGAGAAACTAGGGGATTATAAAAGATAAGTGGACATATAAGAAATACATGTGCGGCCTTGCCCATATATATAGCAGTGTTGCCAGATTTATTTTCAATAACTGCTACTTCTTGTTCGACACTAAAGGGTGGCCAATGAAAAAAGTTTTTTATCATTTACTATACAGGGTGTCCCAGCTCATTCGAAGCGGTCTCTGTAGGCCAAACGATGGACTTTTTCAAAAAACTTTTTGAAAATTCAAGTACAGAATCACAATTGCCATAATTTGAAATTACTTTGGAGTATACAGAGTGTCCCATATGACAGTGAGATATCAAAGTTATGTTTTTTTAAATGGAATGCTCCCATGTTATTGCAGTTTTATATTATCTGAGAAGAGGAAATAAGATTGGCTTTTACAGTTGGTGTTTAAATTCAAAAGTTTTTGAGTTATAAACAAGTGAAAATCGTCATTTTTCAAGTTCAAGGCCCTGTACATTGAAAACGGTTCAAGATAGAGAAAAACGGCTTACATGTCCCTATTTTAACTTTTCATGTATTATCCCATGATGTAGATAAAATGTTTATACAGGTTGATAAAAAATTTGAAAAATTCTGAGATTTCTCCACGCGTCGCCAAATAAAAAAATCAAAGAAAGTACAAATGTTTCTATACCATAGAATAGCACATGAAAAAGTAAAATAGGGACATGTAAGCCGTTTTTCTCTATCTTGAACCGTTTTCGTTGTACAGGGCCTTGAACTTGAAAAATTACGATTTTCACTTGTTTATAACTCAAAAACTTCTGATTTAAACACCAACTGTAAAAGCCAATCTTATTTCCTCTTCTCAGACAATCTAAAAATTCAATAACATAAGAGCATTCCATTTAAAAAAACATAACTTTGATATGCCACTCTCATATGGGACACTCTGTATACTCCAAAATAATTTTAAATTATGGCCATTGTGATCCTGTACTTGGATTTGCAAAATTTTTTTGGAAAAAATCCATCGTTTGGCCTACAGAGACCGCTTCGAATAAGCTGGGACACTCTGTATAGTAAATGATTCTTTTTTGAATATTCAAGGGATTATTGAATAGTATTAACGAATTATGATTTATTGTTTAGTAACAAAATCATGACCTTTCGTGTTTTCCATGTTTTCTAATGAAAACTCACCATGTTTTTAAATCTAAGCAACTCCAATGCCAAATATCTCTGGAATTTACTACTTCTAATCAATAAAATTTAACTCGGCATTGGTCGCTAGGTGAATTGTAACACCAGTGGTCGCTAGCGAGCGTTTCGCTCCTATCTAAAATCAACAAGCAAATGTGCAATAAAAAGTACTTTGAATTACAATACAGGGTGTTTGGTGATCGGACATCTAAAATTAAATGTACAAAACCCCATTAGAAGCATAAAAAAGAATGTCCAGATCAGGCGTTGTCTTTTTTTTGGCTGAGTATTTCCTAAACAAAGCCTACCTGGAAAATGTTATTATTTTTTAATAAAACAAATAAAAATTAAAATTTAATTAAATTTTTGATGAAATTTTAATTTGGCTGTCTAAACTGAAAAAAATTAAATATTTATAGATGATTTAGTTTTACATTTTTGGAAATATTTCCTGAATGAAGCCCGATCAGGACAAAGTTATTCTTTTTTATGCTCATGATGTGGTTTTGTATTATGTAATATGAAATTTTATTTTGGCTTTCCGATAACCGAACACCCTGTATTAGCAATATTTGTTGTAGGTATTTTAAAATAAGGGGGAATAATGTTAACTTGCCAATATACATTTTTTTGGCCTATAACTATAGGATTTTTTTACATTAAATAACACAAACTGATTCGATTCTTAACTAAGCTGATACCATATACCATAAAATTCATCAAATATTATAATAAAAACAACAAATAACTTCAGATAAAGAAATTACAGCAACCCTTGCATATGGCTAGCAGACCTAAACATAAGAGCAGTTGAGTGACACGAGTGGTCGCTAATGAGCGTTTAGCTCGCGTAGCTGCAACTGCGGTGAATGAAGCGTCCATAAAAAATAAATTTATCCGATTTTCATTACAAAATCCTTTCTATGTTTCTTCTTAAGGCTATAAACTAAGCTAGAAAAATCGACAAGATTGTGCGAGTTCAAGTAACAGAATAATTACAGTTTAAAGACAATCCCGGGTTAGCGACCACTCCCGGGTTAAAAATTAAACTTCTCTTTAATAATACAAATTTATTTTCAAAACTAAAGCGCATATAGGTATATGTATTAATCATCCTCTCCCATACAAAAAATGTTTTAATTCTATTATCGCATACCTATAGAATAAGGAATTTTCATGTGTTGAAATGATTAATTTTAAATATTGAATCCCCTAATTATTTGACAGAGAAATATTAAATAAATAATTTTTCAAGAATTAAAACAAAAGTCTTTTCTGCTATATTAATTATTAAGTATGCAATCGAATCGTTCAATCGATCGTTTTCGTGAAAATTAGGTAACATTTTTGACTAAAATAATATTAGGGAGTTCTAACACAACTTTCTATTATTTCTATCCTTCCGGTGGAGTACCACCTACGTGACATTCAACACCACGATAATCCCATTCAAAATTGAATCAAGGAAATTAAAGAAAGCCTGAGGCGAAATAAGAGCATTTTGAGTAGGTATAGTTCGTTTTGCTGATAAGCATGAAATAACCACTAAAACAAAAAAGAAGAAACTGAATTAAATCAAAATTAGAAGGTACCTACTCCTGTAAGCATGAGAATGAAATTCATTATACTTGTAAATAGAATAGTTTTCCAGATTGTAAAATTTAGATAATAACAACCTACAGTTAAATCATAAACGTTTTGCGCCTAGCTGGCACATTGTAAATATTAGATTAAGCACTATTGTTAAATTTAAAAAAATCATTATACTGAAAAGGAGCTACTTCCCCAAAAAATAATTAAATAAAAAAAATGAAAATAATTAACTTAAAAGAAAAATAAAATTCAATTTAAAAGAGCCATTTGAACAAAACAGGATGAAACATTAATAATTGATCCATCTTACCGACAAAATAAAAAAAAATAGATAAAACAGAGTTAATAATACACCATTCCAACACCGTGAACAGATAACCGAAGAGGCCAAGAATTTTTATTCATACCTCAATGAAAACTGAGATCCCATACAGGAAGATTCGGTTTACGGTTTAGAGTCATGCTCAACAGCGCCACAACAAAACATTTTATTGGTTTTTAAAATATTTGGTAATAATTATTTTAGTGCCAGCTGTTATAAGATTTACTGCCTTCTTAGTAAGGATTTACTTATTTTCAGGAGAATCGAGGTAAGCGCTATTGTGGTGATGTAAAACCATAACCATGCATGTTTACCTAACCCAACTTATTTACCTCTAATCCTCCGTTCCTAAAAATTATTCTCACTCGTATCACTTTCTTGTATATGAGGTGAATCCGGACAAATTACATGGGGTATGTTCGGACTGTCCGGACCTACTTAACATGGGGCAAGTTCGTACACTCTTAATTATACCTGGACTGTCCGAAGCTGCCCCATGATACAGTTCGAATATACAGGGTGTCGCACGACCTGACTGCCATAGCTTGAGGGTAGATGTAGTTTTTCAAGGCGATTCAGGATCTGGTTTTGAAATGTTCCTGAGGCCCTTCGTTTCGATTATACAGGGTGATTTGTGCAATTCGCCGAAATCTTTGATGAGCGATATCTTTTGAACGAATTGATCGAATTTAACGAAATTTGGTAGATATGCTCTACTAATGGCACTTAATACCTCGCATTTTTCGCCAACTCGAAAACTGCAGGGCCGTACTTATTTTTTTGATATCTTTCGGCTTTGTCAAAAAGTTCACCCTGTATGCATTTTATTCAAAGTTTGGTGCCATTTTCTAAAACTACGTGAAAAATGCTACAATTGTGGTAAAAAAATACTTGGCATCATTAAACTGAATCGAGAAGAAAATTCAGTTTTTTAGTTTTTTATTCAGGATTTTAATTCATGTGTTGTTAATAATTTAAGAAAAATCAAATGTGGTTTTTTAAAACTTGCATATTTTGTAGTTATTTCAAATAAATTTACTTTATCTACAGATTTAGCCAAGATTGGGGACCCTTCTAAAGATTGTTTCGAGCTAAAAATAAGTTTTAACAGCAAAATAAATAACACAATTCAACACATTACCATATAGACAAATAAGTATCCACATAAACGAAACTCGTTGGGTATTGAGAAATCATAGGATTGGTCGGATAATATTGTTTACTGATGAAGCCTCATTCACCCGAAACGGCATCAATAACACCAGGAATTCACATTGTTGGGCACTTGAAAATCCACGACTAACTGGGGAAACCCATTTTCAAGATCGATTTTCGGTGAATTTTTTGTGTGGCATTATTGACGACCGCCTCATTGGTCCGTTTATAATGGAAGATCGTCTCACAGCCATTCGTTATTTACGTTTCATTGAAAATGATCTTCCAATATTACTGGATGAAGTTCCTATTAATGTAAGACAACGAATGTGGATTCAGCACGATGGCGCACCTCCACACTTTGGTCGAAAAGTAAGAGAATTTCTTAATGAAAATTATACAAACCGGTGGATTGGAAGAGTTTCTGCAGTTCCTTGGCCAGCAAGGTCACCAGACTTTAATCCCCTGGATTACTTTTTATGGGGAAGACTGAAAAGTTTAGTTTATGCAGGGAATATTGAGAACAGAGAACAACTAGTCGCTAGAATCATGGATGCCGCAGAAACTATTCGTGCTGATCCCGAGACTCTTGGCAGAGCTACCATTTCTATACTAAGAAGCGCTAGAATGTGTATACAGCAACTGGGTGGACATTTTGAGCAAGTACTTCAATAAATCGATTTAAAAAAATGGTTTTTAGATTAGTTTCAAGGTCAAGGAAATGTGTTGAGTTTGATAGTGGTCTCCTTGACCATTACCTGCACTGAATTGTAATTTTTCTTCCCAACATTTGTGTTGATATTTTTCTTCCTGTTTCGTGTGTTATTTATTTTGCTGTTAAAACTTATTTTTAACTCGAAACAATCTGTAGAAGGGTCCCCAATCTTGGCTAAATCTGTAGATAAAGTAAATTTATTTGAAATAACTACAAAATATGCAAGTTTTAAAAAACCACATTTGATTTTTCTTAAATTATTAACAACACATGAATTAAAATCCTGAATAATAAACTAAAAAACTGAATTTTCTTCTCGATTCAGTTTAATGATGCCAAGTATTTTTTTACCACAATTGTAGCATTTTTCACGTAGTTTTAGAAAATGGCACCAAACTTTGAATAAAATGCATACAGGGTGAACTTTTCGACAAAACCGAAAGATATCAAAAAAATAAGTACGGCCCTGCAGTTCTCCAATCGGCGAAAAAGGCGAGGCATTAAGTGTCATTGGTAGAGCATATCTACCAAATTTCGGTAAATTCGATCAATTCGTTCAAAAGATATAGCTCATCAAAGATTTCGACAAATTGCACAAATCACCCTGTATAATCGAAACGAAGGGCCTCAGGAAAATTTCAAAACCAGATTCCGAATCGCCTTGAAAAACTACACCTACCCTTAAGCTATGGCAGTCAGGTCGTGGGACACACTGTATATTATAGTTTGTTATTACCTTATTTTTGTTTATAGAATGGTTGATTAAGTTCAAGATTAAGTTATCAAAGCAAGAAAACGACAGGCTAATATTGGAGACTCAGGAAATGAGAAGAGTGGTGAAAGTGAATCGAGATGTGCGACACGAAAAGTATTTACTAATAAAGAAGAAGAATTGGAAATTTATTTAAAGGAATCATCAAAAAAAATTATGGCCTCACGTATAAAACAACTCGTGTTTTGGCTTACGAGTATGCAAAGAAATTAGGGATTTTTTTTTTATTATTGAAAATGCCCATGCACTGCAGGGAAATCCCTATGACGCTCTGGGAGCGGTGCATGAGCGGAGATATCGATTCACGTTGGCCTTGAATCTCTGTAAGTGGTATACTTCGGGAAACACGCCCTTTGGAATGCTATTCCAAATTGATGCGGTTCTGTACATAAAAGAAGTCTGAGTGGTACGAGGTGTAACGAGCTGAACCTGATACGGATGAGCGTCTGCGGCTCGACATGTATATCTGCTCGGTCTTGTTCTTGGTGGGATCAAGCGGGCCACGTCGTTTGAACACCTTCCATTAAAAGATCTGTAAAACAGACTCAGGTCAGCTACTCTTCTTCGATGTTCGAGAGTGTCTAAATTTTTTGTCAAATCTGGGTCCCCAATCAAGCGGATGGCTCTTTTCTGAATAGAGTCGAGTAGTCTCAGCGTATTTTTGGGAGCTGAGCTCCAAACATGTGAGCAGTACACCAAGGATGGTCGGATTTGAGCCTTGTATAAGAGGAGAAGCTGTTGTGGTGTATAAAATTTCTTCGTGCGGAAGAGTGTTCCAAGTTTTTGGGAAGCACTCTTCGCCAGACCAGCAAGATGATAATGCCAAAACATGTTCGCTCCGAGGCTCACTCCAGGTAAACGAAGAGATGACGCTGGGGTAAGAGAGTGTCCCGCCATCATCATATCTGGCTCCAAAACGTTGGTCTTTTTGGAGAAGATGACTGCTTGGGTTTTTCCAGCATTGAATTGGACTTGGTTTCTATCGCCCCAAGCTAGAATGTCCTGCAAGTCATTGTTAAGTATGGCAACTTCTTGCTCCCTGCGAGTCTGTACGTCGATGGCAGATGTTCGCGCATCTAACGTATAAGAAGATATGAGGGTACTGTCGTCAGCAAAACTGTATATTGGATTTTTTGTTGTTTCAAGCAAGTCGTTTATAAATATTAGAAAGAGAGTCGGAGATAAAATGGATCCCTGAGGCACACCGGCATTGATGGAAAAGGTCTCAGAAAGAACTCCATCGACTGCCACCTGTAATGAACGATCTCCGAGATAACTCGCAAGCCACAAGCAGAATTTCTCGGGCATGCCATAGGCCTGCAGTTTTGCCAACAGTCCACCATGCCAAACACGGTCGAAAGCTCTAGAAATATCAAGCGCAACCCCTCGAGACTCCCCATGGTGTTCGATTGCGCCGTTCCACAGCTCGGTGACGTAAGTGAGGAGGTCACCAGTTGACCTCTGTTTGCGGAATCCGTATTGGCGGTCGCTGATTATGTTAGCTCCTTCCAAGTATTTTAAAAGATTTTGGTTAATAGCTTTCTCCATAATCTTGGATATTACCGAAAGCAGCGCCACTGGTCGATAGTTACTTGGTATAGTCTTTTTGCCTTTCTTGGGAATAGGTTGGATCCGTGCACATTTCCAACAAGAAGGAAATATTCCCTTTTTATACGACAAGTTGAAAAGTCGGCAGAAAACAGATGACAGCTCAGTGACGCATTTTTTTAGTACGATAACAGGTACGTCATCGGGCCCAGAAGCTTTGTTTGGGTCTAAGGCTAACATAATGCTCTTTATGACCCGCTGTCGGAAAACAATGTCTGACATTTTGGTCTCCACGGAAGGGATTATTGGCGGAGTTCTTCCATGAAAGTCGACGGAAGAGTATGAAGAAAACACTCCCGCCAACAAGTTCGCCGTCTCAGTAACCGTGGACGTCAAAGTCATTGGGCTCAAAGTCTTCCTCACGTTGGCAAGAGAGGTCACTTCTGACAAAAATGACAATTCCGAAGTTACGTCTAAATCGGGAGTGAAAGTCATATCCTGGATAGAGATAATTAACTGTGCTTGATGACGCTTGGACTTTTGTTTCGCACAGTGCTAGAATGTGAGGTTTATTTGTCTGAAGATGTTGAGGTACCTCTAATATTACAAAAGTCGACTATAAATTTTTCCATTTTGGTGGTGTTATTATTCTTTCTCTTGCATGAATGTGCCCCTGGATTAGCCCCCGCGCGGAGATCCAAATGGGGGGTCGTTTTAACTCCGGAAAATTTTAACCTCGGTAACGCCATCCATGCATGTTAATTGTTTCTTATCCCAAGGACCGGAATCTCTGGCACAGCAACGAAACGTCAGCTCTTTAAAGCAACTTCACGCCGCCTAAGCCAGAAAGATGGTATCGCACCGGGCGAGGCTGTGTGGGTTCTATGTCCTCTACCATACCCTACAAACTGGGAGAACGAGAAAATGGCTGGTTCGGAATGGATGCGTTTCTTTATGAAACAACACCCACGTCTGTCTTACAGAAAGCCAGAAAACACCAGCATTGCCAGGGCTTCTGCTTTCAACGCGACAAATGTTCAGCATTTCTTTACAAATTATATTGCCGTTAATTCTAATTATAATTGTATCATAACATTTTTGGATATTTCAAAAGCATTCGACAATGTTGGTCATGAACATATCAAACAATCGCTTATCTCTAAAGGAGTTTGTCAACAACTGGTGTCGCTAATTATGAACTTACTCACTCAAAATAAAATTAGGATTGAAATAGGAGGAAAACAAACTGAAGATATCTTAATAAAAACTGGCGTTCCACAAGGCGGACCATTGTCACCAATTTTATTCAATATAGCCATTGACTATATTTTCAATGAAATCACAGAGCCACAATTTGCAAATACCCACGGATATTCTTTACATGATGATTTTGACGCTGTTTGTTTAACAGGATTCGCTGACGATCAAACAGTTACTACCAAAAGTTTATCTTCTACTTACCATGTTGTAGAATTGATTCAAAATCTCTTTAATGAAATTGGTCTAAATGTCAATCCAAAAAAGAGCAATGCTATAATGATAATTAACGGAGAATTAACAGAAGGTGTTCTAGAGCTGTCAAGTAATGAAAAGATAAAATGCATTGATAAATTTTCGTGTATAAAATATCTTGGATGTACATTTAAGCAAGAGATCATATTCGATAAAAACATAATTAATTACTTCAATAATAACTTGGAAAAATTAACTGTCAGTCATCTACTTAAACCTGACCAAAAACTTAACATTATAAATCAATATATTTTCCCAATGTTAATTTATCCTCTTCAGTGTGCCCCTCTATCAAAAATACCAAAATTCATCACAAATCAAATTGACATAATGATAAGAAGAAGTGTCAAAACAATCATTGGTTTACCCGCTTCAACAACAACAGAAATGTTTTATGCACCACGTAATCTTCGTGGTTTGGGGCTTTTAAAGACTGAATGGGAAGTTCAACTACAACATTTTTCTATTGCCCAAAAACTTCACCAGATTGAAGATTTACTTCTCAGTCGCAGTTTTGATTCTATTGCTGAAATGAATAAATGTAAAATAAATTTAGGTGTTGAAGGAAATACTTCTAGAATTATGAGGAATCAACTAAGAAAAATATCATTTGATATATGGAGCAGTAAAGGTTATCAAGGAATCGGTGTTCACACTTTTCAAAATTCATCCAAATTAAACTCTTTTGTTCATAAAAAAAATTCACTTTCTTCATCTGAATGGACCGCTGCTATTAAACTCAACTGCAACTATGCTAATCTTCGAGGTGTTCCTGGTGTTGATGTCAATGGTGACCGCCTTTGCCGCAAATGCGGTAAAGAGATTGAAACCCCTTTTCATGTCACAGGCAACTGCAGCAGCAACTCAGCGAAGATAACAGCTCGTCATAATCATGTTAAACATCATATAACATCAATTCTTCGTGAAAAAGGTTATGACTGCTTTGAAGAAGTATATGGCAGAGATACAACAGGACTAAACAGATTTTCAGACATTATTGCTTTTGACAAGAAATCAAAAAATGCATTTATTATCGACCCTACAGTTAGATATGAAACTAATGACCCACTTCAGGACACGAAAATTATAACAGAGAAAAAAAAAATTTATGAACCATGTATTCCATTTTATGCGGAAAATTTTCAGGATAAATTTGGAGAAAGAAATTGGAAAGTAATTGGCCTTTGGTTTGGATCTCGTGGGACAGTCGGCCAAAGTGTAATAGATTTTTTTTGTGAATTTAAAATTGATAGCGCTAAATTAAATGACATATGTGAAAAGATTTTAATTGATACGATTAATATTATTCATACCCATATTTATTGTTAATTATTGTTAAAATTTTTATGTTATTGTCTTTTTATGATTGATTGTTATGCTGTGTATAAAAGCAACCTGTCACAGACAGGCAGCACAACTTTAAATAAAGTATTTCTCTCTCAGCTTTCCACCACATCGAATTTGGAATACAGATGAAACGGACATTCAAACTGTGCTCCAAGCTCCAAAAGTTATAGCGGAGACTGGTTCAAAGGGTGTTGGCTAATGCGTGTCTGCTGAAAGGGGGACGTTGGTCACCATGCGTGGAATTGTTTCTGCGGTGGGCTCTGCAATTCCCCCAATATATTCCCAAGAATAAATTAAAGAATTAATGAAGGAGCAATTCATGTATGATGCCGCTGCGGGGGCTGTAGGCTAATAGGCGGTGGGAAGCCAATTTCCCACCATCAAATTTGCGCATCATAAGCAATGAGAAATATATTCTGAAAGAGTGGTAGTACTGCCATTTATGAGGGTCATCTATAAGTTCAAATAAACCGACTTGCACGGTTTCAAATAATTTTAGTTCGGTGGTGTCAAGCATTCTGTGAGGCAGTTATAAAATTTTGACCATTTGTAGGGTTAAATTTTGTATTATTAATAAAATACGTGAATATTTCACAAAACAGGTAAGTTAATTATATATTTTGGGTAGAATAATTGTTATTATACATAGTTGTGAAAACAAAATGTATTTTTTGCAATTTCTGAGATCAGGTATATGACATTTGTAAGTGGGAAGTATGTTTCCCACTGCTCGACGCTAAGCCTAAAGAAATTTAAACTGCTCAACAAATGAAACGTTACATGACCAAATTTGCCCTAACTTTGGCACTGATAAAATTTTGATTGTTTCGAGCAATTCAATTTTTGTTTCGAGGGTTCACTAGTTCAATCCCTTGTTTATCAGTCCGTATGTTTGCAAGAACTTGGTACTTCACACAAAGTTTATATAGGGTGGTAAATAAAACAGTTCAAAATCTCAGAAAGTTCAGCTTGCTCCCATTTGATCAAAGATTTTTCTTTTTAAATTTCAACACAAAGATCATGAAAATGGACCTCATATCTCGAAACGGTTTTCGAATTTTTCGATTATTTCTTTTATTTACAGGGTGATTTCAAAAAAACTACTTTTTGGTGTGGCAATGATAACTTTGTTTTCCGTGACCCGATTTTCGAAATGTAGGGCTCATTTTAAAGCTTAAGCTTCAAACAAGAACACGCAAGATTGATAATCGACTAAGGACAAAAATTGAAAATACAGGGTTGTATTAAAACTAACCCAAATCTGAATGGCTTCCGAAATCTGGTATTAAGGAAAATTTGAAATAAAGTTAAGTTGCTTTCAAACAAGCCACTCATTCTGAATACTTCAAGATGTTCGTCGCTTGCATGAGTTAAGAATTGTTGACATAAGAACAAAATTACAACTTCGTGTTTTCGAATGAGGTAGCCGCTTTGTTATCATTAGGCTTATTGTTTATCATATGGATGTCACTATTATTGATTGTTGTTTCGGATATAAATCCGCTTGAGCATATTTGGAGCAGAATGAAAAAAAATCTTAAAGAAAGGGAAGGACAAATGGATAATTTGGATGATTTGGTTATAGCTATACAGGAAGAATGGGAAGCTACTACCCAGCAGTTTTTACATCACCTAGTGGAGGGAATGCCAAGAAGAGTTACGGCAGTTATAAAAGAGGCAGGGGAGGTCCGACAAAATATTGGTCTATTTGGATACTCCCCTTTTTTTGGAATTACATAGTTTTTTGTACATAAATAATAAAACATTTTAATGGACACTTCTTGACCTTTTTTTAACTGAACTTTCTTTACGATATGACAGGCTCAATTATTGCTGAGTGAATTAACAAGCCATCACGGTAAGTATTAATGGAAGTCATGCAAAGAAATCTCAGCTCAACCGACAATATAAAACAGTTTTATCAGCCGTCAAACAACAATCAATCATAGTTTATCATCCATATGATAAACAATAAGCCTAATAATAATAAGGGCTACCTCATTCGAAAACACGAAGTTGTAATTTTGTTCTTATGTCAACAATTCTTAACTCATGCAAGCCAAGAACATCTTGAAGTATTCAGAATGAATGGTTCGTTTGAAAGCAAATTAACTTTATTTCAAATTTTCCTTAATACCATATTTCTGAAGTCATTCAGATTTGGGTCAGTTTTAATACAACCCTGTATTTTTAATTTTTGTCCTTAGTCGATTATCAATCTTGCGTGTTCTTGTTTGAAGCTTAAGCTTTAAAATGAGCCCTACATTTCGAAAATCGGGTCACGGAAAACAAAGTTATCATTGCCACACCAAAAAGTAGTTTTTTTGAAATCACCCTGTAAATAAAAGAAATAATCGAAAAATTCGAAAACCGTTTCGAGATATGAGGTCCATTTTCATGATCTTTGTGTTGAAATTTAAAAAGAAAAATCTTTGATCAAATGGGAGCAAGCTGAACTTTCTGAGATTTTGAACTGTTTTATTTACCACCCTATATAAACTTTGTGTGAAGTACCAAGTTCTTGCAAACATACGGACTGATAAACAAGGGATTGAACTAGTGAACCCTCGAAACAAAAATTGAATTGCTCGAAACAATCAAAATTTTATCAGTGCCAAAGTTAGGCCAAATTTGGTCATGTAACGTTTCATTTGTTGAGCAGTTTATAAATGGGAAGCATACTTCCCATGGCCCGTTTCTAAAGCATGCTCAGATTTACGTTTATTTCAGGTATGTGGAATTTAGATGACTCCAGGCAGGCGGAAGCTGCACTGCAGTTGTATAGTCTTCCTGGTGATGAAACCAAATCGGATCAAGAAGTGGATGATGGTGCCCAGGAAGAAATGGATGGTATTTGATTGTCCGAGCACAAGAAGTTCAAGTAGTGCTACTAGTGGAAATATAACTCCAGGTGGACTCGGAATGAAACCGGATGAAGATGTAATAACAGATGAAATTTTGCTGTCTGAACCTGATTACCTGCCAGAATTAGAGTCAGTTCTAGAAAATGATATTCTTGAGGAGGCGGATGAAAATTATACACGGATCCAAGAAACTGACCATCTTGGCGACACAAATATTGACTCTATGAAAGAACAGAAACTTCATTCGAATTCTCGAAGCATGACAAAGAAATAGATTATTTCTTAAAGATTTTTAGTGACGATATCATACAAAATTGTCGATCAAACCAACTTATACGCTTCACAAGACTTGAAGAGGAAAGGCAACACAGTACCGGGACCGTCAAATAATTGGAGTGATTCTTCCCAGGAAGAAGTTCGAGTCCTGATTGGTATGTTCATAATAACGGGTATAACTACCACAACTTGCAAATTTCTGGTCAAGTGATCCATTTCTGACGGTTTCAGCATTATTTCAGGTAATGTCATCCAAAAGATACAAAAAGCTTGTAGAGAATATCCATCTGAATGGTAATACTCTTTATCTACTCCTATTAGATAAATCAATTATTAGTCTAATTTTAACAAAGTAATGGCATGCATTACTATTGCCCTATCGAATAATAGTGTCAGGTCGATTGAACAATGAGCTCATTATTCAATCGTTATTGTCAATTGTTTAACTTTACCGCCCTATTCTGTCGTACGTTTGGCAGATTCAAACTACTGACTACTGTCAATGGTCCACTGACGTGAAAGTAGAGTCCCTAAACGTTTATTTTACGTTTAATAAACTGTTATAAAAATATGAAAGTCGCAAAATATTAGGACGATTTTGATCTTTCAACTACTATAGCATATGAAGCTACTTATCATAACACTAAAATGAACATGTTTTAGTATCCGTGCGTAGTCATAAAGCCCTGATCAACCGCTGTGAAAGCTGATGCCTTTGGAACGCTGCCAATAGGTTTAGTCGACTGACAGTAGTGACAGCTAATCACGATAACCTAACATTCACATTTGTTTATGTTCAGTTTCAATTTTACAATACAAATTATTGTATTATAAAAATTAAACTTAAAATTATTATAAACAGAATAATACTGTTCTTCGAAGAAAATAATATCTTGAATAATACGCCACCTGTTGTAAATAGGGGAAAAGCAACAAATGCATCGAATAATGGTTTACTGCCTGCAAAATCATAAGTGAAATACGATGCGCGACGAAATCTTTCACCCTGATTTTGTAATTTTTCTCCTTTTAAAGTTATTTTACAAATTTTCAGTCGACAGTGAAGTATGTAATATTTTATGTACTTTTGCAATATTTCAATAACCAAATTATTTACTTAAAGACAACCATATTTTTTAATAAATAAAACTGCAATCCATAAAACTTTTTTACATAAAAATTTAATTCTACCGTAAGTAAAATTATTTTTATTCAAGTATACTCGTAGATAAAGTATAGTATTCCACTCGCGCATAATGGCTATTATCCACTTAGATGTTACAGCACTCGCCAGAGGCTCGTGCTGCAATTTTCATCTTCGTGGATAATAGCTATCATTATGCGCTTGTTGAATAATATACTATTGTAACACTTTGAAATATTTAATGTAACTTTGAAAAAAAAAAGAACTAGAAAAGAAAAAGTAAGAAAAAATAAATTAAATAGAAAAAAGAAAAAATGGAAGGAAAAGCAAATAGTTGAGTAGGTGATGATTCCAGTTTAATTATTGTTGTCTTCGGGAAAAGGACCACCTGTATTTGTAGGAGCCTTAATTAATATTTAATTGCATTATTGCAGGTAATTGGTTTCCTTTCGGTGTATTTCTAATCTGAGTTTTTTTTGTCATACCCATAATAAAGTTAATCATTTATAATTTGTTCAATTCATTAAGAACTTAGCGCTAATACTGGCAAATAGCAGTTATTGTTTTGCTCCAATTGTTATACTGTTTTGTAATCGCGGGGATCAAATGGGACAAAACTTTCGTTGGTTCTTCTTTGTTAGCCATTCCGTTTAGCAGGGAGACCAGTTGATCCATATACCTGAAAAGGGATTAAATAAAGTGCTACCTTATCAGATCACTCAACTTCGATTATTATTAAAATTAAAGGAAACTCTAGAATACTAGGGGTAAGTGTAATGGGTTTATTTTATCTTGGAAAGAAATAATCTCTAATACAGGTGAATTCCTTTTAGAGTTTCCCCCCCCATTCTTCTCATCAACTCCTCTACACTGCGTTCGTTGCGTAACTGGTTTTTCCTTCGGATTTTCACCCCCCCCCCCCCCCCCGGGTTAAGGAAGTCCTACCGGTAGAGGTACCCGTTGACTCCCTTCGGCTACCCTTCTAGCTCAGATTTACCAGGCTCCAGGATACAAGGACAGACACCCCCGTTCCTTGCGGTTTGTATATCCCACGAGTAATATAGGAACATTCCTGTTTAAACTAGAACTGTACGCATGTAATAAAATTTAACGCGAACGAAATAATAATAATTATATACTTAGTGCATATTATTTATTTTCTTTTTTTACCTGATAAGCGTCCTACTGTTGTGTTTATTTCAGGCTAATAGAATGATCGAGTGACGGACAAGTGACGTAATCTTATTTTTTTTTTGCTATTTGCCGTTCTCGAATTAACTGGGACCTTACCCAATCGCCGAGACAGAATCTAAAGCCACTACCGAAAAATACTTTGAGCTAGCCTGATCTCTCCTTTTGTTTCTGTTATAATAGTGTCATAATATTATTTCATTTATTATTATTTTATTAATAAGATTTAATATTATCATCAGATTTATGCGGCAATAGAAATTTGTCGCATCTTGCTAAAGAGAAAGGTCAGCCACTATATGATAAACTGCACAAAGACCTCTAATTGATAGTCTCAATAAATCATTTTCTGAATCAATCTTCGTTCCTTGCAGTGGATGAATCCATGATAGGTTTCAAAGGAATGTATTCTTTAAAACAATATAAATTCCAATGAAACCCGTCAAAAGAGGGTACAAAGTTTGGTTCCTGACTGATTCACTGACAGGATATATAAATTATTTGGATATTTATACTGGAAAATCATCAGAAAATGAAAAAAACAAAGTTATGGCTTAGGAGAAAGTGTTCTTCTCTAAAAAATAAGAATTATTGTCTAGTTGCATTTGACAATTTTTTTTTACTTCTGTCAATCTTATGGAAAAATTGCGGAAGGATGATATATTGGCTGTTGGTACAGTTCGAAACCATAGAAAAAATTTACCTGATATACAGGCTGTCCCATAATATGTGGGCAATCTCCCGGATTTGGGTAAATTTCTTAAAATAAATGAAAAAATAGCTATAAAATTAATTCCTCAGAGACACCCCTACAAAGATATTAGCTGTTGAAGTTGAGGATTGAAAATCAATTTTTTGCAAGAGCTTTTTTATTTCTTGAGCGATTTTGATAATTTTTGGTTTTATTTTGTATTATTTTGGACTGTTTAGAATAGAGTTTCGTAATCTTTGGTAGCACATACATAGACCTCGGGATGGCATAACTCCCTCATTCACTTGAAACAAAAAAAAAGTAATAATTTCACAGTTTTTTAAGGTTAATTTTCTTTTTATTTTATATTTTTTTACATAAAAAATGTTTCCCTATTTATTTCGATAGAGCGAACCGTTATCGAGATCCTTCTAATAGGTGATGCGTCGCAGGAATTTTCTAAATTTCAAGTAAATTTTAAGAAGATGGCTAACCTTTGACAGTAAATTGAGCAGGAAACACAACAATAACTTAATTAAATACACGTCAAATAGTGTCAAAGATTTTATTTCATGCAGATTCAATTCTAACTGATTTTAAAATGAGTTACACAAACGCTGAATACGCAGATATGCATTTAATCTACGGAATGGCCACATGAAAATGTATCTACTAGCAAAACCAAGAGAATCATCTTATCAGATCTTGCTTCATTTTTGACCGCTAGGACTTTTAAGTCCATGCATCATGATTGCTAAAATCATGCTACAAACTCTTTGGACTTTCAAGCTTTCATGGGACGAATCCATTCCCACAGATCTTAATACTCAGTGGCAAAGATTTAGAAATGATATTTCACAATTGAATGATCTACAAGTTTCGAGGCATGTTATATGCAATAAACGTATTCGCATATGGAGCCTATGTGTACATAAGTATTGATCAAGAAAACAATGTTCATTGTAGGCTATTATGTGCAAAAGGCAGAGTAGCGCCTTTAAAATCGTTAACAATTCCAAGGTTGGAGTTATACGGAGCCTTAAATTTAGCACAACTCGTAGAAAAAGTAACACTAGCTTTAGACATAACATTTCATGGATGTTACTTGTGGAGTGACTTCACCATTGTGTTAGGTTTATGGCCATACAGAATCACAATGGCCATAGTTTAAAATTATTTTTGAGTATACAGAGTGTCCCATATGACAGTGGCATATCAAAGTTATGTTTTTTTAATGGAATGCTCCTATGTTATTGCATTTTTAGATTGTCTGAGAAGAGAAAATAAGATTGGCTGTTACAGTTGGTATTTAAATTCAGAAGTTTTTGAGTTATAAACAAGTGAAAATCGTCATTTTTCAAGTTCAAGGCCCTGTATAACGAAAACGGCTGAAGATAGAGAAAAACGGCTTACATGTCCCTATTTTACTTTTTAATGTACTATTCTATGATGTAGATGAAATGTTTATACAGGGTGATAAAAAATTTGAAAAATTCTGAGATTTCTCCACGCGTCGCTAAATAAAAAAATCAAAGAAAGTACAAATGTTTCTACACCATAGGATAGTACATAAAAAGTTAAAATAGGGACATGTAAGCCGTTTTTCTCTATCTTTAGCCGTTTTCGTTGTACAGGGCATTGAACTTAAAAAATGACGATTTTCACTTGTTTATAACTCAAAAACTTCTGAATTTAAACACCAACTGTAAAAGCCAATCTTATTTTCTCTTCTCAGACAATCTAAAAATGCAATAACATAGGAGCATTCCATTTAAAAAAACATAACTTTGATATGCCACTGTCATATGGGACACTCTGTATACTCAAAAATAATTTTAAACTATGGCCATTGTGATTCTGTACTTGAATTTTCAAATTTTTTTTTTTTAAAGTCCATCGTTTGGTCTACAGAGACCGCTTCGAATAAGCTGGGACACCCTGTATATCAGACTGGAACCACGTATCCAGTAATTACAATTCAGCGGATGCATTGTCGCGAGGATTACATCCAAGTGCGATCAAAAACAACCATTTATGGTGGCATGGGCCACAGTGGCTCCAATTAGCGCAAAGCGATTGGCCTCAGATCAGCTCGTCAATAGACGATCAAGAGCTACCAGAAATTCGCAAATCAGTGATATCTCACGGTGTGTCTAGTAAGGAATTAGTCTAGTAAAATGAGACGAAAAAGGCATCGAATTATGCAATTCATGCGGAAAACAAAATATTTTGTGTAGGGGTTGGGTCGTCCACGGAGAGTCTAAATCCAAAAATTCCACCTCCTACCCCTTGTGAATAAGCCGCCATATTGGTTTTAAGGGATGAATGGGTTTTTTGCACTTTACGACGTTAATTCGCATTTTACCGAAAAAAGTGTCATTACTTACTTTATTCAGAAAAAGATTCTCCACCAATTTGCATATGTGACATTTTTTTGTATTTGCAATATTTAATGACCTACAGGTGATTAATTAAGAACAAGGGGTATGAAAAATTGGTATTTTCGGAATAACTCCTTTTTTTCAATCGCAATCCAAAAATTGTTCCCACAATTCTTGTAGCGCTTACAATTACGAACATTTACATAACAATATCTCATTAATCGGACCAATTATTGTTGCGCAGTAGTGCGTCGAAGTCATTAAGGTGAGATCGGGCCCATTAGGTCTTTCAGGTAAGCGATAACCTACGCCGACTCGCGCTAAATAGGGCTGCCGTATACAGGCTGGGCCACGGTATACGAAACGGTTCCTTATAAGAAAACGGTTGGATATTTTTCCAAGATTTTTTACAGGTATATACAGGTTGATCATAGGAACAATTTAAAAAATTTTACATTATACAGGGTGTCCCCACAAAGAGATACATATCAAAGTTATGATTTTTCTTATGGAACGCCCTGTATGTTAGATCATTTTTAGACTCTATGGGTAAAATAAAGGTAAGTTAGTTACTGTTATGTTACCTATACCTAATATGGATACTTTTTCAAATATTTCAATATTTCTAAATTTACAGCATAATTTAAAAAAATATATTCTGTCCTAAAGAAACAGACTTCCAGCTAGACATTAAGCTCAATCCTAAGAGTAAAAGTCCAATTTCAGATTAAACACTTTTATATTACAAAAAAATTATACAGGGTGATAATTAATTAGCAAAACATCATGTCAATATTCACGGTCAGATTACTTGGCTATTTTAAATAGCACGCCCTGTATGTAACGACAGAATACGATTCAAAATTTTATTCTCTTTTGATCTGCATTGAGGTTTACTATACCTAACTCTAATAATTACTGAGTAATTTGACTCATATTCTTACGATTATTTTTCCTAATATTATTTATTTTAAACTATAAAGTAGGCATGGATTTAAAAATGTTATTATTACTATTTACTTTTATTTTATACTTATTATTACTATTATACTATTTTGAGTAAAAAATCTTAATACAATAATGCTCTAAACCCTTCACGGTGCCACACGAGGTCATCAAAGTTAGAAATTCTGGGTCACAAATATGTATATTATTGAACTTCTGTTTCCTTTTGCAGTTACGGTTAACATTTTCAAAGACTTTTGCAAAGTCTTATTTCATTTAATTTTCGTAACAGTGCAATTATTAACTTTTTTAAAATTGCAAAAAAAAAATTAGGAAATGTTAAAAAAGTTAATATTTGCACTGTTATAAAAATAAAATAAAATAAGACTTTGCAAAAGTCTTTAAAAATGTTAACCGTAACTGCAAAAGGAAATAGAAGTTCAATAATATGCATATTTGTGACCCAGAATTTCTAACTTTGATGACCCCGTGTGGCACCGTGAAGAGGTTTAGAGCATTATTGTATTAAGATTTTTTACTCAAAATAGTCCAAGGAAAGTCGCCACGTGTAGCTCTTACACTCATACCTGGACACCCTGTATTATATTACATCAGTAGAATAGTTTTCTAGAATGGTATAAAAAATTTAAGTGCCTACCTTATAATAACGCATAAATTATGTAAGTATAGGAAACATGTACTTATTCTAAGGTACTAAAGGATGCATTTATCTCCAAAGATCCTGGGACCTGAATAACTGGAAATCATACTCAAAAATAAAGAGAGTAAAGAGAGAAATTATTTGAAGATAAGTTATGTAAAAAAATTTCTTCGAAAAGGGCCATAGAATACAATTCCAAGAAAAGCAAAGAAATAGCAATTACAGTTGACAAGGTAGGTAATTATAGGATTACCTATATATTCTATAGAAAACGCTTTATACCTGCATACCTACCTATTGGTACTTAGTAGGTAAAACTATTCAAAAGCCGTCAAATTTCTGAATAAAGATAAAAGAAAGAGGGTGGAAATAATAAAACTAAACGTACATGACAGCCACCATAAATAATCCTCTTTTGTTATAAAAGCTTTAATATTATCGGTATGCGCTGTAATCCTTCTTACGGTATGATTTATTGTATACCTATTGATTGGATGGGAATATTTGTCGATTCTTTGTTAAGACCGTTTCTTAAGTTCGAAACTGTATCTTTTGAAGAAAAAATTTGTTCTAAAATTACTCATTAGGTAGACTATTCTTATTAATTATGAACACGGACTTTTTCTTTTGGTTTTCGTCTTTTGTCAATTGCTTTTCCTGATTTGTCAAATGCTTTTCCCATTTATCAAACGTCAGTGCGTGATTTTTCAATTGAAATTCCTCTTTTGTCAAATGAGATTCCTTTTTTATCAAATGCTTTTCCAGTATTATGATACTGTCCGCAAGTAAATGGGAAAAGCCATTGACATAAAGTGAAACTGATTTGATTGATAATCAATGACTATAATCATTAATAGATAGAAAAATAAGAAACTCATTTGACAAATAAGGAAAAGCAATTGACAAAAGACGAAAACCAAAAGGAAAAGACTGTAAAACACTAATGGTTTATTATTCTTACTTTCAATACCTATTGCTTAGGTTTTTTATTACCTACAGGTACTTGTTGGAGCTATAAGGACGTTGAAGATTTTTATTTCCTCGAGCATTACGAAGTCAGTAAATAAAACGGTTTTTTAATCATAACTTCTTATTTTTTAAGAAATTAAGTTGAAACTTTGGACATACCTACTTTTCTTATGTCGGACCACTTTTTGAGAAATTTTACTTAGGTACGAGAAATGAAGAGCGAAGGGAGAACGGTATCTGGAATTAGGTATGGAACAGATTGACCGACAACTTTTACCAACGCATGCCTCTGTTTCAAAGGATATTGCTTTTTTTAGATCAAGCATTCATTTTTTATTTTTTACTCTCTTCTTATTTTTTTTATTTATATGCTTTGGTTTGCGAGATACTTAAGCCCGGTTGCACAAATATAGCTCCGACATTTTTTTGGAGAATCACTGTTCAAATGTGAAAACTTGTTACATTTGGTTGAGTTGCACAAACTGAATCAAATGCATTTCAATAGCTTATTGTCAGCTCATCAGTGTTAAAATGGGTTTACGACGTGACAAAATGAACAACTCATAGTCCAGCTGGACTGTCTTGTCCATCATCTCAAAACTTGTCAATTAAGAAATGAATTAAATTAAAGAATGACAAAAAATAACACGGAAGAAGGAGAAACAATGAAATAAGTGCGATGTTATTTAGTAGTTATTTAATTAACTAATATTCATAATTATGTAAATAATATTATTTCTGTGATGTTTATTATTTAGGGAGGATGGAAAAAAGTTCTTGTTCAAATCCGCATTACCAAAATTTTCTAGCATTTGAGGACGCTTTAGAAAAGCAGAATCTTGCTTTAGAAATTATTAAACATCATCCAATAATAGTTCAAATAAGATCTAACATCTTTTTTAGGTCCTTGCTGTTCAGAATCAGTACTTGACGACAAAATTGTATTTTCCACTGAAACCTTTTGACGTCTGTAATAATTTCATGCTCGAGTTCTAGAAAATAGTGATAGGATTGATCTTTCTCCGTCGTATGTGGAAAAATAAAAAACCCACCGACGCAAGAAAGGCAGTTTTTATAGCCCAAAATCGAAAATTACAACACCTGAATATCCGGAGTCTGAATTTCAAAAAATCATGGTGTCCGTTCTGGGCCCGCGGACATGACGAGTTTTGGCGAGACGGCGTGATAGGGTTGTAGAAAGGTTAACCTTATCACGCCACCGTTAAAACTCGCTCAGAACTGGCCACCGTAATTTTTTAAAATTCAGAATCCTGGATATTCAGGTGTGGTAATTTTCGATTATGGGCTAGAAAAACTGCATTCGTGCGTCGCTGGGGTTTTTATTTTTCCAAGTCACGGACAAAGATTAACCCTATAACGCCACCGTAAAAACTCGCCTTGTCCGGGCCCAGAACGGCCACCTGGATTTTTTTAAATTCAGAATTCGGATATTCAGGTATGTCTTCACCATACCATTAGGGCAAGTGTATCGTTCAGAAAGCGCTATTGTTTTTCAACAATCGGATTGCTGTAATTGATATAATAATTTATTATTATATCAATTTGTTTCATGAATATTCAGGTGTTGTAATTTTAGATTTTTGGCTATAAAAACTGCCTTTCGTGTGTCGCTGGATTTGTTATTTTTCCACACGAAGGAGAAAGATCAACCCTATCACGATTTCGTGAAAACTCGCCATGTGCGGACCCAAAACGGTCACCTGGATTTTTTGAAAATCAGAATCCAGGTATGATATTCAGGTGTGATAATTTTCGATTTTGGGCTGCAAAAACTGCCTTTCGTGCGTGGCTGGGGTTTCAAACAACATTTTTTTCAAACAACGGAGAAAAATTAGCCCTATCACGCCCCCGTGAAAACTCGCCTTGTCCGGGCCCAGAACGGGCACCGTGATTTTTTGAAATTCAGAATCCGGATATTCAGGTGTGGTAATTTTCGATTTTGGGCTGGAAAAACTGCCTTTTGTGTGTCGCTAAGGTTTTTTTTTCCAAACGACGGAGAAATTAATCCTATCAAGCCCCCGTGAAAACTCGTCCTGCATGTGCAAGCCCAGAACGGCCACCTGGGTTTTTTGAAATTCAGAATCCGGTTTATTCAGATGTTGTAATTTTTGATTTTGGGCTTTAAAAACCGTCTTTCGTGCGTCGCTGGGGTGTTTATTTTCCAAATGACGGACAAAGATTAACCCTACCACGCCACTATGAAAACTCGCCTTGTCCAGGCCCAGAACGGGCACCGTGATTTTTTAAATTCAGAATCCGGATATTCGGGTGTGGTTATTTTCAATTTTGGGCTGGAACAACTGTCTTTCGTGCGTCGCTGGGGTTTTTATTTTTCCAAATGACGGACAAAGATTAACCGTATCACGCCACTGTAAAAACTCGCCTTGTCCAGGCCCAGAACGGGCACCGTGATTTTTTTAAATTCAGAATCCGGTTATTCAGATGTTGTAATTTTTGATTTTGGGCTTTAAAAACCGCCTTTCGTGCGTCGCTGGGGTTTTTATTATTCCACACAAAGGAGAAAGATCAACCCTATCACGTGCCTGTGAAAACTTATCTTGTCCGGGCCCAGAACGGCCACCGTGATTTTTTTACATTCTGAATCCGGATATTCAGGTGTTGTAATTTTCTATTTTCGCCTATAAAAACTGCCTTTGACATGATTTCTTTTGTGAAACCCAAATTATGATCTGACAACTAATTTTATCATGTAACAAGAGATTATTGTGATGACTTGGCACATTCCTGACGACTTGCTAAATTTGTGACGACTATGGTCACATTTTCCTCTGGACAAGCTGTCAGAGTAGATAATAATCTCTTGTCACATGAATTGATTTGGTTTCTGCAACCGGACTTTATACTTATAGGTACTTAACTATGTTCCATTGATCAACTGCATGGATGTTTATAGTCCAGTTAAAGACCTAAAATTTGTTTTTCCATAAAATTATGCTGTAGTTCCAAGAGTTTCAGGAATATATTCTCTGAAAAATAACTTAAATCAATTACAGTTTTTACAACTTCAGTTTTTGACCAATGTATTGAAAACATAGGAGCTTTACTTCACAAAATTGTAGAATATTAATTTGCCTACAAAAATGTGGGTAAAATATGAAATTTGGCCGAAAGCGTGGCTGTCCGTGGCGTTTCAATAATTACGCTTTTTTCAGTGTACTTGTACGATGATGTATTAATGAGTAAAATTTCATAATATTATTATAAAGTGTGATTGGCCCTAGCTGAAAGTGTGGCTGGCCGAAGCATGGCTAACTTTATCTACTTGGGTCTTTAAAATTGGATATATTTTTAATTTTTAACGTTTTTATTTGTTGTAATTTTTATTGTTAATGTCAATACAATTACGGAAATGATAACACAAGATGAAGGCCTTTTCTTTTTTTCTCGAAGATGGCTCAACAGATTCAGAATCTAACTACCTACATTAGCAGAAGCGGCTTTTCAGAACCTTTAAATGATTCATCTAATCTCTATGTAATCTACCATCTAGGTACCTCTAAGTACACCTATCGGACTTTTTTTTTGTATAGGGTTATTCGTTTAGCCAGTAAATCGATTCGCTAAAACTTAAAACAACCGCACCTTTTTCAAAATGCTCAAGGGTGGGGGTGCTGAAAAAGTCACCTAACGAAATGTTACATAAAAGTGCTGCCCGGACTCTTTCTGGATATCGGCCGTTTTGCCTTATTTTCCTGTACTACTGTTTAGAGTAAATATTCAAAATGAATTCTGAAAAAATTACTCACATGATTTGCAAAATTCTTTTATCTTCTACCTATCTGGTGTTATAATGATACCTACCTACTCTTTCATCCCTCTATTTTAGAATGGGAGGCTGCAAATTTATTATTTTCCAAGCTTGAAAGCATAAAAGAGCATGTTGGCACCTGAAACCTTTATTAGTTTACCCCAAATTATTATAAGTGAACTCTCTCGTAAGCTGAATGCATACACACTTCTTATTTTGTCGAACGACTCCAGTATTTGACAATTTTATTAATACACCCTATCGTCTACTATTTTATTTAAAAAATTGCTACTTATTTGCTATTTACTACGAAGTTTTATTATAGTTAGTATTTTCTAATCTAAAAACGTTAGGCTACTCTAAATTTACTGTTGTTTCATGGCTTGCATATAGTCGATTCGACAGAACGACATTCAGATCGAAATGGGAGAAGCGGAGGCAAAAGTGGAGATACGATGTTTTGTCTTGTCGAGTAAACTCGTATATCTGAACAGGAAAACAGACGTTGAAGGTGGTTCGTTAGCGTAATGACAGGTTATACTCACGGTTTTGCTACGAAATATCGCGTGACCTCCATTAACGTCTGGTCTCCTGCTAGACGGATTACAGCAATGACGAGAAATTTTGTTTTTGACCGGGTTTCCCAGTTTCCAAGTGGGTCAAGTCCAATAAACTCAATCATTTTTCTGACCTTTTTCAAGCAAGCAATTTATTTAACGGCCGACTTAATTATAAAGGGTGCCGTTAAAAGGTACCACCAACACGTTCTATAACCACAGATTCCATGCAGTGTAAAAAATATGACGATTTAACCGGAATTATCTATGTCCAAAAAGGCACCCTTTATAAGATACAGCCCTACAAAGGTGGTGAACAAAAAAACACGTTTTCCAGAAAGTCAATAATGGATTAACTGAGAAGTTTCAAATTTGCACCTTGCACATTACACCGCAATACTATACTATTGTTAAGAGCAATAAAGTGACATAAATAGTTTTACAAACATTCACATACATGATCGAGTGTTCCTGTTTTTAATTTCACTTCTCACTTTTTACCCCAGGTAATTTTTTTCGCGCGCCACTGATTGATTCTGATTTTATTATTTAAAGACTACCTACTTATTGCTAAACTTTTTTTCCTTTTATAAAAATTTAGTATCTTGCATCGTATTCCCGCAATTAATTTTTAATAATGAATTTACGACACGAAATGTTTTTTTCTCATTTTAATAATTAAAATAATAATTTTTTCTGTGACGGGGAAAAAAGACATAATATTATCCCCTTTGGCGGATATGAGAATGCTTCTTTATATGGACTGCTTTTTATCGGGGAAAAAATAAATTAGAAGAAAAAAAATGAGTATTTTTCCCCGATATGGCCGCGGACACGAAAGTTACATATTAATTCCTTTTTTTTTTCATTTTTAAATTCACTCATCGAAAACTTACAAGCATCTTTGCAAAACTTTCATCAATATTAATTAAATTATGACATTTTTATCGCGTTAAATCGTTTCGTTACGAGGCAACGTCGATTACTACAAAAATTAGACCTGCTGCAGTTTGAAAATTCAACTGCATTTTCATCAAAATTCTAATTACGTTTTTCGATCTTCTAGTACCGGGGTTTTCTTCTCACGCAGAATAAATGGTACATTATACACAAGAAAAAAGTACGATTTTAGAGCTACAAATCTATAAATTTTTCCCTTGTATAATAAATAACAATAATTGTTCCACAGAAATAATTTTTTTCATATTTATTGACCTTGAGAGTAATCGTAGTAAGCGGAGAAACTAAAGTTTTCCATTTAATTCATTTTTTTCTTATTTTGGAAAATATTCAGTCGACCATCATCTTTAAATGGGGGCCTTTGAGGGATAAAATAATTGCGATTAAATTGGCATATTTTTGTGGTGGACAGTTGTTGTTGAAATTAATATTTAAATTAAAAAAGAGATTTTCACAAAAACACGTTTTAAGTAGTGTAGTAGGTCCATCATAAAAAAATAATTACGGGAAAACGATGCAAGATACTAAACTTTTATAGGAGGACAAAAAGTTTAGGAATACTTTTGGGATAGAAAATTCACTGGCGTGCGGATAAAAAAGTTCAGGAGCAAAAAGTGTGACGTTGACATGAAAAACAGGAACACCCTCTGGTCAATGTTTGTAAAACTATGACAGCTTATTGGTTTTAACAATAGTAGTAGGGGATGAAATTTTAAATTTTCTCAGTTAATCCATATTTTACTTATTCTAGATAGCGTGTATTTCCTTTTAAGGGCTGCATCTTGAAAAGGGTGCATTTTTGGACATGGATAACTTCGTCATATTTTTTACTCAGGAATCTGTGGTAGAGCGTTGGTGGTACCTTCTAGCGGCACCCTGTAGAAATAAAATTTAAAAAAATTTCTTCTACAATTTCACTTTCTCAATCAATTGCATGGAGCTTCGTCATCCAGATCAGTTCTGTAATGTTCTCATAGTAATTTATACCATATGCAGGAATATTTTTTTTACAATTAAATAACTTTTTGTGGGAAGAACGAGCGAAGCGAGCGAGGGTTCCATTTTTCCTTAAAAATTGATATAATATTGACCTCTAAAGTTTATTATACATACATATTCGTGATGTGATTTATAATTAGGTGTAAAAAATTACACAAATATTGAGTATGACTTTTCAAACCAAAAAAAACTGGTTTCCTATTTTTAAATTTTCCTTCCTTAAAAAGTTATTTACACGAAAAGAACGAAAAACCCATAAATAATAATTTTTTTTCTGCGACGGGCTAAAAGTTTGACCTTTTTTCCCCGTTGACAGGTAGAAAAATGCCTCATTATATGAGCTGTATCTTATCGGGGAAAAAAATTAATTAACAGGGAAATAAATGAGTACTTATTTCCCCGAAATGGCGGCTTAGGTATAGCTACTATTAACACTCAGATATCATTAAATTTATAATATCAAATATACGTAAAGGAAAGTTACCTTATTATCCAAATGGCAATTATTAAGGGAATTTTCATAACAATCATCCATATTAATAAATTCACTCATTGAGACCTTACAAGAATCTTTGCAAAACTATCTGAAATTTTAATTAAATTATGACGTTTATCGAATTAAATCGTTTCGTTACCAGGCAACGTCGATTACTACAAAAGTCTACCAGTTTGAAAATTTAAATACAACATAGATCAACAGTCCAAAGTTATTTTCCGTTATCTAACTACGTTTTTCGACATTCTAACACTGATATTTCTTCTCGCAGAAAAAAATTGTATATTACACACAAGAAAAAAGTACGATTTTAGCTCTCGAAGTGTTTGTCCCCTCCGCTAACACGCGTCGGGGACGAAATCACATCTCGAGCGAAAATCTATCACTTTTTTCTCTTGTATAATAAATAACTATTATTATATCTTTTTTAATAAATTTTGATTTTTTATTATTAAAATTATAGTTTTTTGTTTCAAATGTCATGCTAAACACTTGTGTAAATTTTTTACCTTAATATAGATAATAACTATAGAGTGTTATATATTTTCGTAAAGCTTACGACAAACTGGACCCAAATAGTAGAAAATATACAGGGTGTCCCATTTAAGAAAACCTAAGTTTAGCTTATATATCGAATACTATCGACTTTAGGAAAAAACAAAGCACGCCACTGAATTCTACGTAAAAATATACACAAGATACCATTCTTGTGTTTTCAATATCATTACCCATTATCAAGATACGAGGTATGCCCCAAAAGTACAAATTTTCAATTTCGCCCTGTATCTCAAAAACAAAGGTGGCTATGAAAAAATTGGTTACGGTTTCTTTCGTTTCACAAAAAAGTAGCAACGTGTCGCGGAAACCGCATCGCTCTATCTCTGCTAATAAGCGAGATACCCCGCAATTACAACGAAATCTGGACACCCTGTACACCAGCAAGAATTCTGGAATTCCCCACACCCGCACATGGGGTGCAACTTTACTTGTATAGGTATAAGTCGTCCGAAGATTTAAGGAAAGTTGACTTATCATGGTAAATTATAGGGGTATAAATCACTTACCAAAAAGAAATTTCTGTAACGGAAATCCCAGCGTACTTCTTGGCAGAGTAAAGCAGGTACAGTAACAGGGAAGTAAATAAATTCTATTATCAGTTAGGTATATTTATTTATTTTAGAAATACTTGCGGATACTTCTTCGTTCTTGAACTCTCACATTCATCAGTTTGCACTGTTTGCAGCTTTATTATACGGTATTTTGTAATATTTCAAGGTTTAAGTCTAATAAATATTTTTTTTATTAAAAATACTCGTACATTAAAACAAAATATTGACCAGTTTCATTTTCAAATAACTCGGGAAAATTAAGAACTTACCTACCGAAAAAAAATAATTATTATTTGCCACTTTTTCATCAGGGATATAATAATAATAATACCTCTCTCAATGATACTGTGTATCAAGGTACAGGGTGTGAAAATAAGAATAGGATGTTTGCCTGTTTTTTTTTCGAAAAACAGAAGAAAATACTTTCAGCGAATACGTCATACTGACGTCATTCTAAGAAAACAATTTCTTTTTTTTTTTTAATTAGTAGATTATAAACAACACGATTGAAACTCCAAAACTGCGAAAACAATATACCGTATCCACTGTAATTTCTCAGACAATATCAAAAGCAATACCTAATAAACAGGATTCTTATTTTGAAAAAAAGATTATTCTTAGTTTTTTACTTTTACTTTCTTTCTGAATTAAAAAAAGGCAAAAAATGCAGTTGGTAACAAAAATGTACCGACAAATTTTTAGAGGCAGTAGGGGCGTCAAAACAAACATTTTTTCTCTTTATCATTTTTTGACCTAAAACTTCGTTTTCGAAATACAGGGAGTTAAACTTAAAAAATAAATTAACAGTTTCCGGTTATAACTTCTTGAACAATAAACAAACAAAGATCTTCAATTTGGATTTTTCAGGTTTTGTAGTTGCCTTCCAGCGGTGTAATTCAGGGTTTGCGCCACTTTTCCTCCCTTTTTTTTTACCCCACTGACTTTATTTAAAATACAAAAACTTTATCCAATAGCCCCTGCATTATGAACAAAAAAATATTTTTTACTTATTTGCTACGGTGCACCGTTTTTGAGATATTTTAAATTTTCTCTGGTAATGTTGGGATATTTACATTTCAAAATTAATGTTGATTTCATTAAAAATTATTCTATTAGAATTTTTCAAGGGGAACTTATATGCGCGCGCCATGTGAAAAAAAAAACTATTAGGAAATATATTTTTCCTACGACCACTATACAAAACACTACTTTGCGCATCGTTTTTTGTGCGCAAACTAGCAGATTTCGCACGTATCCAAAACTGTGCGACAAAGTGACATAAGGCATAGCCAAAAACCATTTCCGTACTGTTTTAATGTATGTAAACAATAGTGATGGGCGGTAACTGAGAACTCAACTGTTACTTATTGTTAATGGAATAACTATTCATTTAAAGCTTCAAGGTAATAAAATAAACACAAATGGGATAACATAGAACCCGACAAGACTATAAAATAGACTCATTATTCTCTTGTGGCAGTAATTATTAAAATTTACGAGTTGATCGCTAATAACAGCCAAATCAAATTCACGAACGTGATCGTGAAAATAACTCGCACACCTCTACTAACTTCAATCTACGACGCGCAGCGCTTGCGTTATTGTGTAGAAGTTGCATATCAATAATATATAACCTCTCTTAAATCATTGTTATTATCTACCACGTCTCTCCGCTCACGTCACTTATTTTTAGTTTATACGGAGTCTAATAATAAATAATAATAATATTGTCTGTAGAATTCAATGATTTTACAGTATATAATAGTAATAATAAAAAGTCATTGGTAGAATTGAAAATAATATGTACCTACCTAGGTAGGTAGTCTGAAAAAATAAACTTTAGTTAGGTACCTACCTATCATTATAATGGATTGTAATTTCTCTGAATGTGAAACAGAAAATACACCACCTGAAGTCAGAAAACAAGCAGGTTTGTGTTCTTTGAATTTGCTACCTGTAGTTTCGAGAGAAAAATACGAATCTGCTTATAAACATTTCATAAATTGGAGAAAAGGTCATAAAAGCAGAGCATTGTCAGAAAAAATAATTTATGTGTTAAATTTGTTAAATAATTAATCTGTTAAATTGTGGTCGTAGGAAAAGTACTGTGTGAAGCACGTGCGGAAAAGAAATTTCACACTCGTGTGAATTGTGACACTCGACTTCGTCTCGTGTCACAATTCTTTCACACTCGTGAGAAATTTTCTTTTTTCCGCACTTGTTTCACAATATACTATTGTTCTAAAATAGAGGGGCTATTGAATAACGTTTTTATATTTGCAATACCTAAAGTCAGCGGCGTAAAAGACAGGGAGGGAAAAGGGTGAAAAATAAAAAACCCTGAATATCTACGCCGCTGGGAGGTATCTACAAAACCTGCGAAACAGCCAAATTAAAGATCTTTGTTTCATTATTATTGTTCATGCCAAGTGTCATCAAGATCGGTTCAAATTCATACGTGTTAAGTATTATAAGTAACCAAAAACAGTTGTATTTTTATTTTATTTTAACGACCTGTATTTCGGAAACAAACGTTTTTGGATAATATTTATTGAGAAAAAAATGTTTTGATGTCCCTACTATCCCTTAAACTTTTTTCTGTATATTTATCATACACCCTGTATACAGGGTGTTTCTTAATAACATGCGAATATTTAAGGAGGTTATTCTTGGGTCAATTTTGAGAAAAAAACTTTATATGAACGTATGTCCTAAAAGTCTTAACTTTTGAACTACAGGGTGCTAAAATTTAAAGAAACAAACTTGTTTTTTATTATAACTGTGATATTAGCCCTGATATTTTTTTGAAATTTGGTACACGCCTTCTATGCATCAACATGCATTTCATGAGGCGAAAACAATTTTAGTACTTTTACCACTGGCGTCTGTACGGGTTTTGAATTAAATGTTTTTGAAGAAAAATATGTTACGCCACTGCTTTTTCTTAAAGTAAAAAATATTTTTGAAGTCCCCATCCCTTTCCAAGCAAATGTGGTCTCTTGATTTTTTTCCGTTTGACGTATAGTTTTTGCATAAAAAAATAAAACTCAATCATTAACACCGCGGTAGACCACTTATAAGAACAATAACTTTGAACAGTTTATAAGAAAATAATTTTTAAACTGTAAAATTATGAAAAAAAAGTAATCTACATACATTTTGGAATAGTAACAGAAAATTGATAACTAAACGCACAACGAAACAAATTAAATCAGGTGTTAGAAATGTCCACCTCCTGCAAGTATGTAATACATACATGTAATGTATGTCTGCAAGTTCTGAATTCGTAAATTGGACCATGTTTTTACTTACGAAAATAATACAATTTATATTGAAAATATAAATTTTATTAATTTTGAGTAAGTATACGGAAGATTGTTGTGGGTCCCGTGGCGCAGTGGATAGCGCGGTGGTCCGCCGTGCCGATACACCTTGGTTCGAAACTCACCAGCAGCCGACAATTATTTGTTGTGTTTCTCAAGCCAAGATCGGGATGCACCTTGCGGAAGGCAATGGCAAACCACCGCAAGTACCCTTGCCTAGTAAAACCTTTCAAACAGTGCCGTTCGGACTCCGGCAATAAAAAGGGAGGTCCCATATGTCTGTGTAAACTGATAACTCGCGCACCACAGACATATGCGAGAGGTAGCCTACGCCCGATTTGCGGGTATGGTACTTTAAGAAGAATACGGAAAGTATCGCCGCTAAAATATCTGTCGGTCAGTCTGTTGTTCTGTGACTTTTCTAGGAAACACTCTACAGCCGCCAGTTTTCATCTGGGAAAGATGAAATTTGGCTCGGTTGAAGCGGCGCACGGTCCCACGATGCCTATTGAAAATGAGCGAGATCCGTTCCCGGGAAGTGTCTTTTTTTCGGGAATTTCGGGATTTTTCGGCAATCGACTAGGAAACACTCCAAGTGTCTGAAAGTTGTATCGATCGGGATGAAACTTGGTGGGGACGTACCTGGGGACCCCCAAATACGACCTATTGAAAATGGGCCGGATCCGAGGATTTTAAGGCCCCCGTTCAGGGCCGTATTTTTTTTAAAACGTTCCGACTTAAGGATTTGTTTCTCGGTAACGGTACATCGCGGACAAATTCAGCTAGTACAGTTACTTAGGGAAAGAATGGACGTACAAACTTTGTAGGGATCGTTTTTCGAAAAAATAATTAGGTGAGCGGAATATTAAAAATAAGTAAAAAATTGAAATGTTGCCTCACTTTCTGCGCATAATTTCGATTTTTTTTTGAAATTTCTCAAATCGATCGGAAAAACGACAAAGCAGTGTGTTAGAGTCGTTCATTGCCTAAAAAAAAGATAATGTTGAAATTTCACGTGAAAAGTCGACAAAAGCGACTTATTCAAAAAACAAAAAAATCTGTTGCTTTTTCTAAACACCAAAAAAAAAATTTTCTCAGAAACGGTGCATCCTAGCGAAATATTCAATCAAAGATTTTTTGAGGAGCACACCGATTACTACTTTTTTTATTTGGAACATTTTCCCGGAAAATTTGCGGTTTTCTCGTTATTTCAATAAAAAAGTTATTAAAGAAAATTCGGACCGGTGTCTGATTTAAAAATAATTTTCCTAGTTGTGACGTCACAAGTAAATTAATTGATTTCAGATGTCAGATTTGGTTAAAAATTGGTGTTTTTTTTCTCTTCATACCAGACTTATCCGGTCATTGCCGGGTTATGTAGTGGATATTTTAGGATTGTCTATGCTTATAGATCACGTTTCTACCAAAATTTAATTCGGAAATTCAATTTTAACGGAGATCTGATATTTTTTATGAGAGGTTGTTTTCGACAATTTTTAAGCATTTTCAAGTGGGTGCACGCGTACCCGCACAGTTTTATCATCAGTTTCAGCTCAGATTTCGCGATCGAATCCCAGCAAAACCTACTTTCACTTTTTTTTTTTAATTTTTTCAATTTTTTTTTACAGGTATGTAGATATTTTTTTTTTGTTTCATATTTAATTAAAAAAAAGCGCTATCAGTTTTGAGAGCTGTGAAAAAAAAATCACGCTTCACGCCGCAAGTAGCCGAACTTTCAGCATGACTTCAACTTGAAATTCGACATGTTTGACAGCTGTTACATTTGAAATTTGACAGCTGTCAGATTTGACATTTGAGAGCTGTCAAAATTTTTCGCGCTTCGCGCTCATCCGTATAGCCGAACTGTTCGCATAGCCTGAACTTAAGATTTTACATATTTGACAACTGACGTGTTTGACAGCTGTCAGATTTGACATTTGACAGCTGTCAAAAATTTTCGCGCTTCGCGCTTCGTATAGCCGAACTTTCCGCAAAACCTCAACTTAAGATTTGATATATTTTATCACTGACATATTTGACAGCTGTCAGATTTGACATTTGACAGCTGTCAAAATTTTTCGCTCCGCGTATAATATCCGAACATTCCGCATGTGCTGAACTCATAATTTGAATAAATGCCGGTCAGATTTGATATTTGACAGCTGTCAGTGTTGTAGCTTAGAGTCTCTTCGTCACGTCAAAATAAAAACCGCCATCTTGATTTTTCGAATCATTAAAAATTATATCCCTAGGTCCTAGGTCCTAGGTCGCGTTTACGTATTTTCTGCATAATTAGATATTCGAACGCCATTTTCTCCGAAATTAAGAGAGTAAGCGAGAAACGGTCTTCGGTTCGAGACTCTTTACGATTCAAACGTATCGTTCTGAAATTTTTAACCGTTTTGATTTTTTTGATTTTTGAAGAAGGGGTTCTCTCCTTCTTCATTTTCAGAAAAAAACTTGCTCGGTTATTTTCTCCGGAACGATGAGTGCGTCGAATCGACGATTGTTTTTCGTCGATAGGTTATCTCCTCTGCAACCGAAAAGTTAAAATGCGATCACGAAATCTTCCAAAATGGCCGCTACAGGCGCTTTTGAAAATTGGTCAGTTCTTTTTTTCAAAATCAACTTTGACAGCTTATAAATGACAAACTATTAGGTCAATTACGACGATACTTTGCAGTCGCCTAGCACCACTTTTCGCCTACACGACGTTACCTTTGCGATCTTCTTACGATAATCGAGGCCGAAGTTACAATAAAAAATATCAGAAATGCACATTTTCTCTTTGAAAACTTCGCCGATTTTCATGCAAAATACGAGAAAATTAGCAAAAATTCGGAAACTTTTTTCTTCGCTATTTCCGGGTACAGAGAGACTCGGGGATGACTTGCGCTTGGTAGTCGAAGAATTCTTTTGTCACAATTTTTTTTTTCGCTCAAGTTTCAAAAATGGCGACGCTACAGCGGATCGAAAATGGCCGAGTATTTGGACGAAATTTCGAAGTTTACGTTCGCAAGAATTGACTTTCCGGTAAGAGTTCAAATGTCGTGCACTAATTTGCTTTAGTTGCATATATTAACTTCTGTTTAATATAACCGCCGACTTTGTTTGAACGATTTTAATAAAATGGCGTGCGATTTAGTCGGTTGGAAGCGAAAATTTTCAATGGTCATTCATGTTCTCAAAGGAAAAAGTGTTTTTCGCACATTTTTCGATGTAAATCTGTTCGCGGTGATCCAAATAAGATCTCGGAGGTACTCGCATGTGACTAAGAAAAGGGTCTTTCCGCTCACCCTCCACTCAAACTAACACGAAAGTAACTTTTACGTGTATCTAACTTCCACGCGAATTTTCGTAAGTTCACATATTGGTCCTTCAGGAGCAATATAGAAAAAATAGTAAAAAAAAGGAGGTGACAGGCGTTAACTTTGACAGGGAATCTAATGCTTTCCGGGCCGTACTGATATAGAAAAACTGAATTAAAAAAAAAACAACTGATGACAAATTTCACCTTTGACTGGGATCTACTGACAATACGGGCCGAAGGCCCGCCATGGAGGGCCGAAGGCCCGACGCCGCCAGCAGGCCAAGATTTTCCTTACGAAATCGCTGCGATTTTCGTAAGGAAAATCTTGTATTAATAATGTATTGTTAATTTTAATGACTTAAATACGTGACAACTAAACTAGGTAGAAAACTGTCAAAACTTTTATGTTTACAAAACAAAATCTGCTTCTTACCAAATACCTTGATCGTTTTTAATACTTGTTAATGATTGAGTTTTATTTTTTTATGCAAAAACTATACGTCAAACGGAAAAAAATCAAGAGACCACATTTGCTTGGAAAGGGATGGGGACTTCAAAAATATTTTTTACTTTAAGAAAAAGCAGTGGCGTAACATATTTTTCTTCAAAAACATTTAAAGTTGACAGCTTTTCTGCGTATTTCAACAGTGTATACTCGTCTTCTGATGAGGATGTCGGCGGTGTTCATCATCGGACTTCTGCGGGTTCTTCTTTGCATGTGCAGGTTCCTATGTTGTCGTTTGAGCAGGTCGATAGAGCCATGCGAGGATTGAGGGATGTTAAAACGGCTGGCGCTGACCAGATTCCCGCTTTTTTGGTAAAGGATTGCAGATCCGCTTTTCGTGAACCTCTGCTGACATTGTTCAATTTGTCTCTGAGTACCTCGTCTTTTCCGAGTAATTGGAAGGTAGCTAAAATATGTCCAGTTCTAAAGAATGGCGACCCTGCTCTTGTATCTAATTACAGGCCGATATCAATTTTAAATAATTCTGTGGCTTGGTCGAAAAAGGGCCTAAGTGAAAATTTTCAAAAAATGAGTTATTGGGCCTACCTTACTAAATAAAACATGCCGGTTCAAACTAAGAAGGTCCCAAGTAAATAAACCTATCCGTTGCCTACAAAATAAATGTTAAAATGGCCTAAGTGTAGCAGCTAAAATGTAAATATAGTCCTATGTTCTTGTTAGACCTTTTTTAATGGACCTATATGTAATAGAAAATAGATGATAATTGACTTAAGTGGCAGGTAGGCCCAAAACAATCGGGCCTATGTGTTCTGTGCCTTTCTCATTTTTTATTATACTTTTCAGTATAGGGCTCAAGTGTAACTTAATGCACATACCATATAAAAATGATGGTCCTAAGTTAACTTTGGTCTTTTTTCCTTTTTCGGGTAGTAATAATAAAGGCCGAAGTGTAACATAGTTTTAAGATATTTTTTAAATCTGGGTCCGATATGCTACATAGGTCCTTTTCCAATTGAAGATAATTTACTTTGCTTTGATTCATGTAAAACATAGGCCCCTTGCGACGTCGTGATTTGTAACAATAACATAGAACATAACCACAAACTTTCATTTTACAGCAGTTTCACGCGTGTTCCTGCTAGTTCATAGTGTTTATTGTGTATTTATTGTTAAAATATAGCTCGTTTGTAGTGGAATCTCTTTTGGTAAGCTATGATAAATGTATAGGTTTAACCATTTTCATATTATTTATGTTATTATGTAGCAATAATGCCTTTAAAAAGTGAAAATTCTCGGGGCCATAAAATGGTGCATATGGCTATAGGGATCAAAAAAACAAATACGGATACTATTAACGATCCTGAAATAGGAACATCAAACATCGCAGTACAGGAAATAAATAGTAATGCTGTCGATATTGAAAAGTTTGTTCTGAACAAGGGCCATAATCCACAGGAGGTAATCGAATCGGTAAGTAGATTTTAAGTTTCTTATGGCTGGGATTTATCTAATACGAATACCTATACCTATAAAAATATTATGCAATTTATAGGTACATTATTAATCAATATTTCTTTGACTACAGACACCAAGGTTGTAATAATTGTTTTTCTTAGTTTATGCATGCGCCCTGTTATTATGAACAAGCACTTATTCCCAAAAAATTATAATACCCTCTCCTGTCACAGACTATTGTATAACAATTATTAAATAAAAACGAACGCATTATATTTATAATTTCAGTCAACAACTACCATTAGTACCCTTAACGATACTATTTTGAGCCACCATGAGCCATCCGCGATTTCCAGTGAAGGTCAACAGCCAGACGAGTCTACAGATAAACACGAACAAGTACAAGTAGTAAGTTTTTAAGAGTAGGTACGTGAAATAATAATTATATTCTATTTTTTTTTATTTTTCAGAATGCAGATCATGATAGTAGTGGTGAGGGCAGCAACCCTTTTGCAACTGACTCAGATGACACATATAGCGCCGAAGGTGAAGAACAAAGTAGTGACTCGGAAGAAGAAGATATTATTAGAAATGTAAAAAGGAAGTCTAGAAAACGAATGAGAAATGAGTGTAATTGGAAAGTAAATAAGAGAAAGTGTTTAAGAGCAAAAGGTGAAGAGTACTCAACAAAAAAGGGTAGAATTGTCAAGGCAAAAAGTTTAAAAGCACCTTGTACATGCAGGAGAAGGTGCTTTGAAAAATTTGACCATGAAGAAAGGTTATGTCTTTTTAACGATTTTTATGCCTTGAGTTACAACGAACAAACTCAATTTTTGTCAAATTCTGTAACAGAATACGAAAAGCTACGACGAACTAAGCCAGGAGTAGAAAGCCGAAGAACATTTACCCGTAAATACATTTTGAAAAAAGAGGGCTTGCCCATAGAAGTATGTAAAGTAATGTTTTTAAATACCTTCGATTTGGGTTTCAAACGTTTAAGATACACAGTAGAAAAATGTAGATCTGGAAGTGGTATATGTGGACCGGATCAAAGAGGAAGACATGAGAACCACCCTAAAATAAAGGACGAAGATAAAGATCTTGTGAAGTTACATATATCTAAATTTCCCTCCTATAAAAGCCATTATTCCAGATCTCATTCTGACAAACGGTACCTTTCACCGGATTTGTCCATTCAGCAAATGTATAGATTGTATACGCAATACTGTAAAGAAATTGATAAAATCCCGGTGTCCGAACATTTTTATAGAAATATTTTTGTAACAGAGTTCAATATTTCGTTTCATCCACCTCATAATGACACCTGTAGTAAATGCGATAAATTAGAAATTTTAATAAAAGCCTCAAACGATGAAGGAGAAAAGATAAATTACGAGAGAGAAAAAAAAGAGCATTTAGACGCAGCAGATAAAGCGTACAAGGAAAAAAGGAAAGATAAAGAGAATACTAAAAATAATGACACTATCATTACTGCTATGTTCGACTTACAAAAGTGCCTGCCAACTCCTCACCTAAAGAGTGGTATAGCATTTTATAAAAGGCAGTTATGGGTGTTCAATTTAACTGTATATGAAGTATCTAGCGCCAATGACAACAAATCATTTTGTTTTATGTGGGACGAAACCACTGCAGGTCGTGGTGGGCAAGAAATTAGCTCTTGCCTTTTGAAGTATATACAAAATTTGCCTCCAGCTACAACTGTTCTGAATTTATATAGTGATTGTTGTTCGGGGCAAAATAAGAACATTTACGTTGCTACTCTGCTTTCCTTGGTTTTTGAATTTTTGCCACCTGGTCACAATCTGACAGTAATTAACCACAAATTTTTAATCTCTGGGCATACCCACCTTGAAGCAGATTCTATCCATGCTTCAATTGAAAAAGCTAAAAAACAAACGACTATGGACATAGAGATGCCCAGAGACTGGTCAACACTTATTAGAAATATTAATCGAAAAGGGGGTATTAAAGTAATTGACATGTCACAAGATGACTTTTATAATATAAATGCCTTACAAAAAGCATGTTTTATAAACAGAAAAAAAAACACAGAAGGTGACCAAATGCATTTTTTAAAAGCAAATTATTTTCAGTATACCAGACAAAATCCTGGAAAGATTTTTTACAAAACAAGCTTTTCGGACGATGAAGACTTTAAAGTATGGGACATTACAAAGAAAAAGAAAGGACCATCAAGTGACAATATTAGTAATTTTCCTACTTTGGAAAAGTTGAACAACTCATACCCCCTCCCTCTTCCAAAAAAAAAATTGGAGGATATTAAAAGTTTGTTTTGCTACATACATCCCAATAGCCGTTTCTTTTATATGAATTTAAAGGCCTTAAATGCCACCGACGATGAGGATGAAATTATTCCTACTGGTTCTGTAAACTATGACGAGTAACTTAAAACTTGCTTCTAGCGTTCTTCAAGTATTTTTTACAAAACATGAATATAGTGTTTATTTATTTAATTTATTTTAGAAAATTTATTTTGTTTGTGAATATTAAGAATTCATATTATGTTTCCTTTACCTACTATGTAATATATGTGTTTTTCTAAATCAATTGACTATTATTATATTAAAAGTAGCCACCAAAAAGTTATAATAAAATAATTTTTTTGTTTAAAAAAGGCCCAAGTAATTTTTTTCTTTACATTAGGGCCCAAGTAGCTATTTTTATGGCGTATGTGCTAGAAATCATATATAATAATTAGGGCCTATGTGAATTAGTCCAAAATTGAAGAGGCCTAACTAACAAAATATATGTAATTAACTAAAATTATTATAAAATTAGTATGTCTGCATAATAATAATCTATGTTGCAACATCCTGGATAAATTTGGTCTCAATTGAATCACAAATATTTGGGTTATGAGGTTATTAAATTTTGTCACAAATCTTGGATTATCTCAAAACTCTGTTTTTGTAGATAGGCCCTTTTTCGACCAAGCCACAGAATTTTGCGAAGGTATTTATGTCGGTGTACGCGCGTATTTATCCTGCAATTAAGCAGTCTTTAGCTCCATGTCAGCACGGATTTGTTGAGGGGCGCTCGACAGTCACAAATTTAATGTGGTTTACGCAGTTTGTGGCGAATGCTCTGGATGATCAGGGGCAGGTGGACGTGGTGTACACCGACTTCTCGAAGGCCTTTGATCGAATAAACCACTCTATACTTTTGGTAAAACTGGAGCAATTTGGCTTCTGCACTCGTTTACTGTCTTTCATCCAATCCTATCTTTTGGACAGGCAACAATATGTGTTGTACGGTGGTCATAGTTCGCGGCCGTTCTCTCCCACATCTGGCGTACCCCAGGGTTCTAACCTGGGACCACTGTTATTCTTGTTATTCATCAATGACATTTCTAATGTGATAAATTCTCACAAGCTGCTTTACGCAGATGATTTAAAGATATTTTCTGTAATTGGCAATCACGACGATGCCCGGCGCTTGCAGGATTCTATTGACAGGCTGAAGGATTGGTGCGTGAGCAATAGTCTCCAAATGAACATGAGTAAATGTCGAGTGGTTACATATACTAAGAAAATTACCCCAATTGTATTTGATTATTCCTTTGACTCTCTGACTTTTATTCGTACTAATTCCATAAGGGATCTCGGTGTTACTTTCGATAGTACTCTTTCTTTCGCTGAGCATATTTCTCAGATAACCAAATCATCCATTAAAATGCTGGGTTTCATGAACAGGAGTTGCAGTGATTTCAATAATACTCTTTCTCTAAAGGTCCTTTTTTACTCGTACGTAAGATCTAAACTGGAGTATTGTAGTGTTGTGTGGTCACCCCATTATCGTTGTCATGTCGATCAGTTGGAACGCGTTCAGAGAAGGTTTCTGAAGTTGCTGTATTTTAGGGCAAATAGATATTATCCTGTCAGAGGTTTCGATCACGGTATGTTATTGGATCAGTTTGACTTCATTTCGCTTGAAAAGCGTCGAAAACTTCTTGCTGTGAAATTTTTGTATGGTCTCTTTCACAACCGTATTGATTGCTCTGATGTGCTGACTCTGTTTGGTCTTCATGTCCCACGCATGAACTCAAGGAACGTTTCCACCTTTGCTTTAAGAGCTGCAAAGTCCAATGCGCTGTTGAAATCACCTGTGTACGTGGTGTCGGTCTGCTTTAACCAGTTGTCCGGGCTTTGTGATTTGTTTGGGGATAGCCTTGCTGATGTGATGAGGACGGCTGTTCAGACTTTTTGACTTTTTGATTTTTTTTTGCAAACTTGTTAAATTTAGTTCTTTTTTTGTTTTTATTTTAGCATTTTGGAGATGCATGTCAGCTGTGCTATTCATTTATTTTATTCATTCTATTCATTTTATTCATTGTAGTTTATTCATTTGGTAGTTTGTTTTTTTGTAATTTTTGGCTTATTATAGGTATAGAATCTCTACAGTTTAGTTTAGTTGATAATTTATAATTTTGTCCTGTAATTGGAATTATTCTGTTGGGCAAATAAATTGTTATTATTATTATTATTATTATTATTATTATTAAATTCAAAACCCGTACAGACGCCACTGGTAAAAGTACTAAAATTGTTTTCGCCTCATGAAATGCATGTTGATGCATAGAAGGCGTGTACCAAATTCAAAAATATCAGGGCTAATATCACAGTTATAATAAAAAACAAGTTTTTTTCTTTAAATTTTAGCACCCTGTAGTTCAAAAGTTAAGACTTTTAGGACATACGTTCATATAAAGTTTTTTGCTCAAAATTGACCCAAGAATAACCTCCTTAAATATTCGCATGTTATTAAGAAACACCCTGTATACAGGGTGTCCCATAACATGTGGGCAATCTCCCGGATTTGGGTATATTTCGTAAAAATAAATGAAAAAATAGCTATAAAATTAATTCCTCAGAGACACCCCTACAAAGATATTAGCTGTTGAAGTTGAGGGTTGAAAATCAATTTTTTGCAATAACTTTTTTATTTCTTGACCGATTTTGATAATTTTTGGTGTTATTTTGTATTATTTTGGACTGCTTAGAATAGTGTTTCATAATCTTTGGTAGCACATACATAGACCTCGGGATGGCATAACCCCCTCATTCACTTGAAAGAAAACAATTAAAATAATTTTACAATTTTTTAAGGTTAATTTTCCTTTTCTTTGATATTTTTTACATAAAAAATGTATCCTATTTTATTTCGATAGAGCGAACCGTTATCGAGATAAACGTCCTTCTAATAGGTGATGCGTCGCAGGAACTTTTCAAATTTCAAGTAAATTTTAACAAGATGGCTGACCTATGACAGTAAATTGAGCAGGAAACAAAACAATAACTTAATTAAATACACGTCAGTGTCAAAAGATTTCATTTCATGCAGATTCAATTCTAACTGATTTTCTGCGTATTCAGCGTTTTTGTAACTCATTTTAAAATCAGTTAGAATCTGCATGAAATGAAATCTTTGACACTGACGTGTATTTAATTAAGTTATTGTTTTGTTTCCTGCTCAATTTACTGTCATAGGTCAGCCATCTTGTTAAAATTTACTTGAAATTTGAAAAGTTCCTGCGACGCATCACCTATTAGAAGGACGTTTATCTCGATAACGGTTCGCTCTATCGAAATAAAATAGGATACATTTTTTATGTAAAAAATATCAAAGAAAAGGAAAATTAACCTTAAAAAATTGTAAAATTATTATTTTAATTGTTTTCTTTCAAGTGAATGAGGGGGTTATGCCATCCCGAGGTCTATGTATGTGCTACCAAAGATTATGAAACACTATTCTAAACAGTCCAAAATAATACAAAATAACACCAAAAATGATCAAAATCGGTCAAGAAATAAAAAAGTTATTGCAAAAAATTGATTTTCAACCCTCAACTTCAACAGCTAATATCTTTGTAGGGGTGTCTCTGAGGAATTAATTTTATAGCTATTTTTTCATTTATTTTTACGAAATATACCCAAATCCGGGAGATTGCCCACATGTTATGGGACACCCTGTATAGGGTTATTGGTAACTGCATGGATACATTGCTTTAGTGATCTGATAGAACAAGAACTATGGAGTACATTAACCCCAACATGGACTATTGTATAAAACTCAATAGATTTTGAGATATTATTTAGATTTTCAATTTTTCTTAAAAAAAAAAAGATTTAAATGTCTTGAAATGTAATTAAAAAAAAATGTATTTCAACTTTTTGTATTCTTTTGCTGGAATACTTGTCCAATACTATATGGTTTTCCGTTTGAAATAAAAAATATCCGGAAGTATTTCAATATTGTGAAAATTTCAAAGAAAAACAAAAAAAAAACACAATAATTATACTTTTTTTTTAATCCATTGAGTTTTGCGATATGTACGTTAGGGTTATTTCTCCTTACCTCTTGTTTTATCAGATCACGAAAGAATGTGTCCAATTACCGGTAACCCTGTGTATGTAGAAGTTAATTATACGCCTGATTTTTTTTCAATCTCAAGTAATAAAGGCGGCAAACTTCTAGGACGAGATTTTTGCGCACCCTATGGATAGGAGCATTCAGTGGCCCATCTGGTCGAATAAAATGTATTAATACAGGATGTCTTTTTGAAAACGACCCGCAATGGAAATATCTCTGAAAATAAACCAACAATGTCAAATTCCCCTGACAACAATTTTGGTTTGAAAGGGGAATCTTTTTAACGCACAATGATAATTGACAACCGTATATAATTCACCCCATCACCTACCCCTAAAAGTTAAATTGACTGACCTATAGCTTATTGAATAACCAATGGCGGCGATAAGGACTTGCCACCCCCCTCCTCGAATTTTTCTTTCTGTAAATATTTATTTATGATATTACTATAAAATATGATGATCATTAAGAATAGCATTAGTAGAGTAATATGAAAACGTGATGAGTCTTCAAAAAAAGCAATTCCGTGGAGAAAAAATGTGGAAGTATAACCAATTTTAGCGAACAACTTCCAGGGGGTCTGGGGGGTACAGAGCATTCCTCAGAGAAAGGGGGGTCCAGGGGGTTCTCCCATGGATGTTATTTCAGTATAATTGTGTAAAATGTCATTTATACATATATTCGTATTTTCAATTTAAGGTTCATCACACCGTAACCCGTTTTTTTTTTTTAATAATGTAAAATACACCAATCAAAAGTGAAACTGTCCCTAACATTTTGCTTGACTTTGATTGGGGATAACTTTCGATATTCTTAAGAAATTTCTATTTTTTTCGCATCAGTTGCCATTTCCTTTATATTTCTCTTTTTTTTTTTTGATTAAACTAAAAAGCCTGCAAAAAATCCTAAAGGGTGATATGTGAAAGAGTGCAAAACCACTCAATTGTTTTGATCTACCAGTTTTCCAAATAAATTTTTCTTGTGTGTTTTGATGAGAAAAATTTTACGCGTGAAGTCTCGTCTCGCAGACGGTCTTTTGAAAGGAAATTTGTTCACCAATTCAGTTTCTGGAGTTTCATTACGTTTCTATAGGAACCCAGATTGGATATCTCCGCAAAAAATGGAAAAAATTCCAAAGACACGTGATTTTTGTTTATTAAAAAGAGCTGACTTACAACTGCTCATTACATGTGCACCACTCAGTTCCTCACCCCCATCAACCACCTTTAAAAATAACAAATAGAATGATACCTTTGTAATACCTTATTTATTTGAGATTAGGTAGGTACTTGTATTGAAGATATTATCTAATGGGTGGATGATAGGGCCGAAGGGATGAGTGGTGCAAATATGTCAGTTATTCTAAGTAAAAAATGAAGATACTGACAATGGTATACTTACTCGAAACCGGTAGACAAGCTTTTCGTTACATAGGTATTTTATACTTTTTTAACCAAAATTATTGGTTGTTTTTAATATTTAAATACAATATGAAGACAGCGGTTCCCTGAATTGTATAGCCTTAGCAAGCTTTATTATTTAAATATAGGAATTGAAAAAGCTAAATCACATCAAGCTTGCAAAAATTGGGGTTTTAATTTTATTTCAAGGCTTAACTTTTTTCCAGCTGATGTCTCGGTAAGGAAATATTTCCAAAAATGTAAAACTAAAGTTGCTAGAAAAAATATTTTTTTAGTAACTGCGCATGGACAGTCAAAATCGAACGACATGTATAAAATCGCATTTTAAGCATAAAAAATGATAACTTTTTTCAAGATCAAGCCTCGTTTAATAAATATTTTCAAAAATGTAAAGCTACAAATGAAAAACTGATCAAAAAAATATATTTTTTTAGTAACTGGAACAGCCAAAATCGAACGTCATGTATAAAATCGTATTAAGCACAAAATAAAGAATAACTTTTTTCAAGATCGCAGGTCTCGATAGGAAATATTTCCAAAATTGTTGTTCAGTTACTGAATAAAACATATTCTTATTGCGGCCTTAGTTTTACATTTTTGGAAATATTTCCTAAACGAGACCTGGTCTTAAAAAGAGTTATTCTCTTTTTTAAGCTTAAAATATGATTTTATACACGACGTTCGATTTTGCCTGTCCATAGTTACCACACACCACACCCTATACAGGGTGTCCCGTATAGTTATGTTCAAATCTTGTGAGCATATAGTAGGCTTATTCCTAAGCCTAAAAAACCCAAAAGTGGCAGGTCTATCTGCATTCATTAAGAAGTTAGAGGCCTAAGAAAATAATGTCTAGTAAATACCAGATTTAACTTTGAAAACCACATAAAGCTTATTTCATTGACCACATCTTTAGTTTATCATGTGTTAAAAATGTTCTATTCCTTGCTGAATACAAACTTGTACTCGGAGGCCTATTATTGCAGAAGTAACGTTTTTTTTCGCGACCGATCTCTTGACCAGCATTCTGAATACGATCCAATAATAATTGCTTTTTGGAATTTACTTGCAAACGCCAATTCCGAAATATGCTGGTGTCCCATTTATTTGAATTCAAATGCCATTTTGTATGAGCAGGAGAACCTCTTCTAATGTTTATTTTGGTGGCATTTACTCATGTCGCCACCATAACAATGAATTATTAGCCTAAACCACAACACATGTGGTTGTGTGGTTTTCAAAGTTGAATCTTTGTTATCTACTAGTCGTAATTTTCTAAGGCCTGTAACTTCGTAACGAGTAAAGATAGACCTGCCACATTTGGGTTTTTTGGGCTCAAAATTAAGCCTACTATATGCTCAAAAAATTTGAACATAACAATACGGGACACCCTGTATAGAGGGTAATTTATTAATAAAAAAAAAATGACAAATTTACCAAAAAAAAGCAATCAGCACGTCATTTGAAACAAAAAACTGACATACATATAAGCATTTATTTTAACTTGACTGCCTTACAGCAAAGTTATTTACGAAAACTAGGTACTTTAATTTTGATGTTATATTTTAATTGAACAAAAAACAACAAATATTTTTCAATTATTTAATTTTTGAAGTTCTTTGAAATGTCATGCTGGACACTTTTGTGTGATTCTTTTACACCAAACTATAAACCACCTTTTATTGATTAATGAAAAATAATGCAGTACCAATTCTCTTATATACCTTATAATGAAATAAATCAATAGTTAGGGCGATTGTATTGTATTGTACAGGGTGTCCCACGACATGACTGCCATAGCTTAAGGGTAGGTGTAGTTTTTCAAGGCGATTCAGGATCTGGTTTTGAAATTTTCCTGAGGCCCTTCGTTTCGATTATACAGGGTGATTTGTGCAATTTGCCGAAATCTTTGATGAGCGATATATTCTCAACGAATTGATCGAATTTAACGAAATTTGGTAGATATGCATCTAAGATATGTATCTTAGGTAGGTAAATATTGTAACTGTCTCGATATTTCCAAATTTACACAGCTGCGATTTGGACTTTCCCAGATTTTGCATAAGTATGTATTATGTAAATAATTTTGGAATTCCCCACTGTAATACATTACAGACATCTAATTCAATTATTGTAGTACAATTTAAATTGGGAGGCTCAAGCTGATATTTTAACATCAGGAGTGTTAAATCTTATTTCTGTTGAATTATCACACCCCATAAGTACAATTAGGCAAAGCAAAATCAAGAGGATTAAAAATTGATATAACTCTTATGTACCTACCTACATGGACCATTAATATGGATCATTAGAGACTTATTAATTAAATGTCTTTATAATTAAACATAAGAGAGTTCTGCTCTCTTATAAGCTAAAAAGTTGTTTAAAAATTGCCACAATCGCAACTTGTTTTGATACGAGTTAGGTATTTGATCTTTTTTTCTTCAGAAAATATTGATTAGTCTCAATTTATGTTTAAAAGATAAAATAATAACTTTTGACCAATGAATTTTTGAATAAAAATAATTAGAAAACAGCTGAACCTATAGATTAAATATTCAATTGATACAACAAAAGTTTCATCGGAGCCAATATTTACAGAAATCAGGAATTCCATATTTTAGCAAAACAAAACACGTGGCATGCACTTTACATAAATAACTCATATGCCAATTTTATAGGTTAAAATTCTTGAGACCACCTAAGGACCACCTTCTGTGAATGTGTCTTTTGACTTTGGACTTACGTCAATCACAAATAATAATAATACCTACCTCTAACGGTAATAATTCTTCAGACATTTATGCTAATGCAACGCGTACCTACAATGAGTGGCGTGACGCCTTGCTGGAACGAACAGAAACATGACACAAACAATGTCAAATTTTCATGGGTAAAGGAATATTAAAAACTAAGTAATCCCTTGCTGCATTGCTCGATGGAGACGGAAAGTCGCTTCGTACTAGAGATCAGATTTCAGATAAGATACCTACCCGTTATATTCCCGAAAAGTTACATAATAATGAAAACCATTGAAAACAGAAAGTATACAACGTAGGCATTATAAACAGGTTCCAATCAGAGAAAAAATATTTTTTCCATTAAAAAAAAATAATCATTTTGTAAGTTTCATTAATTAAATTAATAAGAACGATTAATTATTCCAGGGTGTTCCATCATGGCTCAGTATAATGACATTGTCTATTTTTTTTTTTTAATAGGACACCCTGATGTACCTATATTATTTTATTTTAAAATTACCTGGGATAATGCAATAAGAATGGTTCTTAAAGTTTTTTTTTTCATCTTTATTTGATATCTTAATAAGGTATTGTAAATAAAAGAAAAATGGAAAAGGTGCAGATACTTATAACTATAATGTATCATATAAATAGAGTGACTTTTTACAAAGTTTCCATTGGCGATATCTTAAAACAAAAAAAATATATCAAAAATCGTCATAACCCTTTAGCTAATAGGGAAGGGGAACAAAAATGACATATAACGTCATTTATAAAACGTCACATCTGACTTTTTAAACTTAATCGTACCATAGTAAATGATTCACCCCGATCAATCCTTAGAGCTCCATGCGTCCACGTCCACCCCAACTATGAAATTTCAAATGACAATCCCCCTCCTTGTCATTTTAAAGGGATAGTAGAAATATAACGGTGCTTCATGTGTTGAAATCGATTCATTTTTACGGAATTTATAAACAAATGAAAACGAAATTTTCCATTTTCAAAGCAGCTTGTATTTAAAACGGCTCATGCAAGATTTCGGAAAACAGCTTACATGTCCCTATCTTAAGTTTTCAAGCAGTATTGTACTATGCTGTATGGATGAAATTATTACATAGAAGTGATGGAAAAATCTGCTAATTTTCATCACCCTGGTACAAAAATTTCATCCATGCAATATGATACCGCTTGAATGGGACATGTAAGTGGTTTTGCGATATATGCATGCGGAGCCGTTTTCGATACAAGCTGCTTATAAAACGGAAAATTGCGATTTTCATTTGTTTATAACTTAAAAATTACGATTTTTGATCCCTTTTTGTGTTTTAAAGATACCTATCACCAATAGAAACTTTAAAAAAAGTCTCCCTATATAACCTAAAATAGTAATATGTATAATGAAATAAAAGCACCTACCCACGAGATTAATTATTAATTGTATGAAAATTGCTTGTTGCGTGGTGATATCAATTCTCGCAGAGACGCGAAAACTTCATTTTTCGATAAATACAATTATTGCAAAAATCAACATGCAGGTATCTCTTACCAATTATTCTGTAGCTTTATAAGAGCAGAAATATATTGTTTTGAGTGATGCACAAATAATAAGGTGTTATTTTATCAAAAATTTACAAAATTCCATGTAAACTCAAATTTAGTCAAAAAAACTCTTCATATGAGTATACAGGGTGGGCCATCGAAAAGGTAACAAGCCTAATAAGTTGAAAAGTGAAGATGTATGCGAAAAAAGCCGAAACAGGTCGATTTTGTTATCGAGGGGGACATATTTGAGTGACAAATTTAACTACCCAAGTTCACCCCCTTGGCAGGGGTAGCTACCCCTTTGCTTATCATCATAGGGAACAGCTATCGAGTGATACATCATTTGAAAGCTAATTGAATTCTCTTTACAATGATATCCAACATTTTGGGTTTCGCTTACATACAGGGTGGCCCTCGCCTTAATAACTTGGAAACTGAAGATGTACGCGAAAAACGCCGAAGCAGGTTAACTTTTTTTGTGATGGGGACATCTTTTGATGAACCACGCATGAGAAATATGGGGAAAATTTTCTTTTGGAAATTTATTTAGATACACCATCATACAGCCAAAAGGCCAAATTAAGATGGGAAAAGTTTACATAGGTGAGAGCAAATACAATAGTTAAATTACAACAGATAAAAAATATAGTATGTATGTACAGGAGGTACAAAGCTCATAAGATTCGGATGAATCTAGAGCTTTACAGAAATATTTGATTTCACTAACGCTGATATGAAATATATCCAGAAATAATAATTTTTTGTATTACTTTTTATCAAAATTATCAAAAATATGTTACAACAACAACAAATAAGCACTAAATTAAGTACATTTTAACATCGAAACTAACGAATTTTATTTTATAATTTTTTCCACATGTTTCTTGGTTGGTTCAGGGATATGAAATTAAGTGGACTTTATTTTATTATTTCGAAAAAAGCGATCCAAAATGGGAAAAAAGCTCAAAAGACAAAAAAGCTGTATAATTAGTTGTTAAATCTGAAAAAATAACAAAATTTAAAAAAAGTCAGTGGCGTACGTTCTTCTTTGCAATAATATTGGTGAGGGTGTCCCCCTTGACACCACTGGACTTGATAATTTAAATTTACATGATGTTAAAAAGACTCCTTGTTACCACAAATAACACTGACAAATTTCAAAAATATCAGCCAACTAATTAAAAAGTTATTGTAAAATATACATTTTCAACCCTTAACTTTAAGTGGTAATATCTTTCCAGGGGTGTCTCGTAGGAGTAAAAGTTATAAAAAATTTTAATTTATTTTTACTAAATTTTCCCAAATCCGGGAGATTGCCCACATATTACGGGACAGCCTGTATAAGCAAGATAAAAAAAACTTTATTACCCAAATTAACTAAATTGGAAGAAAATTATTTGCAATTTGAGTAAATGCAATAAAATTTTCCAATATTTCTGTTATTACTTAAATTTATAAAAAAACTTATAGGGTAGTTATATATAATAAGGGTACGAAAAGGGTAAAAATGGCTAAATTTCTATAATCATTTATGAGCACATTTTTTAAAGAATTGAACTGAATTTGTTACAGTTAAAAGCAAATAAGAAAAATGGCGGAGATAGTCGATTTTTTTACATGATGTTCATTTCTCAATTTCAAATTTTAGGTTTTCAAATCTCCTCTGTAACTTTTACCGAATTTACAGGTATATAGGTACCACTATTATTCATGTACCTACATGTAAAACTGCCGCTTTTGCCTATCATAAATTTAATTAATTTATAAATTTTAACGAGAAAAAAATACCAGTTTTTAAGTAAAAAAGCGAAAATAAGGATATAGAAGGAATAATTATCCTACTTCTATATTATAAAGAATGAAATGTTTTATGCCACTTATTATTTAGTCTGAGCATGTTTTCGAGCATGGCTCCTTCTATGGTAAAGGCGGCAGTTTTACGTGTTTATTATTATTATAGTTTTAAAAAGTGCATTTTTGGAATAAAGTTAGCCAGTGGCATGCATAGGAAAAGGGACAAAATTGTTAAATTTTGGCATTTTTTTTTTTGTTTTGTTAAATTTAAAAATCCATTTTAATGCACATTTTCAAACGAAATGAATAATTGAAATTTTCACAGTAAAACACTAGGCCAATATGAAGTGACTATGAAAAAATTATAGAAAGCCAATTTAAAAAGCGGTGAAAATATTCAAAATTGAATCGCATAAAAATACCTACACTATTTATGCGATTGATGTTCAAGAAGGTTTTTATCCTCTTCACGGGGGAAAAATTTATGTATTGTACTTTTTTTAGATACTGAAAGACGTAGATATCGATACTTACCTACCTAATTTGTGTTGTATTTACTCGAGTTACATTATGTGATAATATGCGATATATTTTTTAGGGGCATATTTTCATTATATGTAGTTTCATTTTTCAAAAATATTTTCTAATTTTTACCCACATTAATTATTAATTTTAAGCTTATAAAAAAAGGCTAGGGCATGTATTGCATGTAGTCTCCTAAAACTAATTATCTGAACTTAAATTTCAGGTAAAAGAGTGGGCGGGGCATCGAAACAATTATCTCAGGGTTGGAGCACAGAATAGAAACAGTTCTGTTATGTGGTAGGAGTGAGCGGAAACCTATAAATACGGTCACTTTAAATCAAATTAGCCAGTTCTCATTCTCAATAGCCCTTAGCGCTTGGCATTGAACAGTTGTAGTTGTATACTCTTCAAAACCACATTAAGAGAACTTCTCCTAGAGAAGCGTTGAGCAATAGTGAGAAGCAATATATTCTTGACAAAAGCACCTATATATCCAAAAAATACAAGATGATGCAGGGTGATTATTTTTTCGACACTTTATTACCCGTAGCCGAAAATTCGCTGCCGCTGCCATCAGTCCCATCTAATTTCCCAATTGCAGATTTAAAAAGGAGATCCTGGAATTTTGAATAATACACCTGTAAGTATTTTAAATATTCTTATCTATATGTAGGTAGGTGGTTACTTATATTTTTTCGAAAATAATTTTAATAATATTTTTTTAAAACACTTTTTCAATAATAATTATTGCGAGCAATCTATATCATCAATAATTTCACTTTGAAAAACAGGGATCAGAAACACTCAATGGCTGAGAAGCTATCGAGTGTTCCTCCATGATGAAGTAGGTTATAATTTTAACGACGGGGAATTAATCCCTGAATGCGGCATATACATACCTATAAGATCGATAAAAAATTTACTTTTTAAATTTGTTAATTTCTGAGTTATTTGATAATTATTGACTATTACAAAATGTTAAACTTTGCACATTTCTGTTTTTTGTTCGACCTAAGTACAAATAATAAAATCATACGAAGTGTTTTAGCTTTAAATATTGAATGCTTTTAATTATTATAAAAAAATGTCAATAGGTAATATAAATTAAATAATCGAATGGTTATTGTTTCAGACCGTCGATAACAACTCAGAAAAAACTGCAAACGAAAAGTGGATTGAAATGGCACATCAGTTCATCTCAGCAAAGATCAACAATCCGCTTCCAGCAGAGGTTCAGATGTTAGTCATGAATGTTCTTCAAAGTATTCCTCAACCTGTGAGCATTGTGCCACCTACCAATCATAATTTAGCACAAACGCATCAACCCGTCGAAATCAAGCATGATTTTCAAGGTTCAGAAATTCACACTGATGACAAAGAAAATATCGACTATACTATTATAATAAATGGTAAGAATCTTAACGAGTGTTTAAAATGCGATAGGAATATTTTATATGTAGGTATACTCGTATGTAAAATCATCATATTTGTTGTAACCCCAAATTAAGAATGTTCTCTTTCCTCGTGCATTAGGAATATTTTCATACAGTGTATCCCAGTAACTATAGATATACGCAACAAATGAGAAAACAAATTATTTGTATTTTATTAAATTACAATGAATATATTATTAAAATATACTTCAAGGACCAAAAAAAAAAGTCCCCCTCTCCCTTAGTAAAATTCTAAGGAATTTTAATTTTTTTATTAGGTATCCTCTGTAGCTTAGTTCAGCTGTTTGAAAAATCAAAATGTTTGAAAATTAAAATGTTCACAATAATTAGGTATTAAGCTTT